>OX451737.1:1696755146-1697073303 GCA_948472305.1 Vicia faba | reverse complement strand
AAACTTTTCTGAGTTCAAAAAAAAATTATATTTTAAAATAAAGCTTGTTACTACTAATATAAAAAAAGTTCTTAAAAATATATTATTTTTAGTATTTATAAATATTAAACATTTTTTTAAATTAAGAATATATATTTTTCTGAACTTTAAGCAAATTTTAATATTTTTTAATTAAATTAAAAAATAAAAAAAAAAAATTTTAAAACTTATTACGTCTATTCAAAATATTAATGAAATAGGATTATTGATTAAACCAGAAATATATATATTAAAATAAATATTATTTTATTTTATTTAAATAAAAAATAATAAAATTGCTTAGAATTCAAAAAACTTATAAATTTTAAAATAATTTTTTTTTATTTATAAATATTAAAAATTTCTTAAAGCTATATCATTTTTAGTATTTATAAATATTAAACTTTATTTTTGAATAAAGAATATATATTCTTCTGAACTTTAAGCAAATTTTACTATTTTTTAATTAAATAAAAAATATTACATTTTTATCAATGATTATTAAAAATAATATAACAAATCAATTTACTAACAAAAGTCACATGATTTTATTTTAGTTATATTTCTTTTATATATATATATATATATATATATATATATATATATATATATATATATATATATATATATATATATATATATATATATATATATATATATATATATATATATATATATATATATATATATATATATATATATATATATATATATATATATATATATATATATATATATATATATATATATATATATATATATATATATATATATATATATATATATATATATATATATATATATATATATATATATATATATATATATATATATATATATATATATATATATATATATATATATATATATATATATATATATAATTGGATATACAATATTGATAAATTCCATTTACATAAAAATATATTATATAACTAATGTACAAAGAAAGAGATGGCGAAAAGGGGACGGAGGCGTCCGAAGAATGTGGTTCCTCCGCCACCGAAAAACTAATTTACCTCACTTGAAAGGAAATCTCTGAAAGAATCCACGATCTCAGTGTTTCAAGCAAGCTCTAGCAAGTCACTGAATGTTTCAATAGAGAAAATCTCCCCTCCAGAAGAAAACCTAAGCAAGAATGGTGTTGAACAAGAAGAATCAACGAAGCTATGGGTGGATGTCCTTAACGAAAACAGGAACCCAGCTAAAGGATTGGGCATGGAATTCGTATCTCCTTCAATTGTGAATGGTGAAGTAGAAGTTGAAATAACCACGAAATATGTGATATCGGAGATCCAGTTTTGGGAATCATCCCTTATCATGTACGCAATGGGAGGAGATCTCAGCATGAACATGGTAAAACAATTTATGATAAAAACTTGGAATTTTGTGCAACTCCCTGATATGTTCTACAACGATGAAGGTTATTTTATACTGAAGTTCAAAACAGACAGAGACATATATGAGTTCTAATGAGAGGCCCCTACACGATTAGAAACATGTTGATGTTCCTTCGATAATGGTGCCCAGATTTCAATTTAAAGAATGACTTTCTAAGAACTCTTCCCATATGGGTGAAGCTCCCACAACTTCCCCTCTACTTATGGGGAATCCAAAGTCTAAACAAGATTGGCAGTGTCCTTGGAAACCCAATTGTAACAGATGAATGCACAGCTAACAAACTATGTATTTCCTATGCTAGAATTCTAGTGGAAATTGATATTACCAAAGAGTTGCCTAAAGAAATCACTATTAGGGATGATGAAGGAGGCATGATGAAACAGGCGATTGAATATGAATGGAGACCATTATATTGCAACAAATGCCAAAAAAGTGGGACACAACTGTGATAAAGCTGGGCCTAAAGAAAAGAAATGGATTTAAAAACCAACCCCGACAGAGGTAAAGGCAGACCTTCCAGAAGTGAAGCAGAAGCAACAAATGGATATCCAACCAAAAGTAACTCAAGAGATTCACCAGGTTTCAGGGAAACAACTACTAGGGCAATCTAAAACAGATCTTGGGATGAGTAAGAATCAGATAGATGGCCTAAAAGAGAGTTGGGCAAAGGTTCAAGCAAGTGGAAAAGATCATGGGAAAGCGCAAGTAGTAGATCACACTTCGGGTAATATTACATGTGGTAATGGTTTTGATGCTCTAGAGATTTTGAATGATCTTCTAGAGTTTCAAAATTTTGGTCAATGGTGTTAGCTTGGAACATTAGGGGGTTAAATAAATCTGCTAAAATTAAGGAAATTAGCTCCCGTCTCCATTATCTTAGAGCATACATTAATATTCTGATTAAAACTAGAGTGAAAGCCTCAAAAGCTTCTAGTATTAGGAATAAACTCAACCTTGGGGTAGTTATGATGATAACTATTCCTATCATGACAATGGCATAATTTGGATAAATTAGAACATTAACGGGTGTCAGTCTCTGTCGGGTGCTAACCCACCAGTCATCAGCTTCCTCTTCCAGTTGATGCGTACCGAACCTCACCTTCTGCGCCTCTGAGTAATCCATGACTCGGAATATCATGTCAATCTTGTTGTACCCCAAAATTTTCCCTCTCGTATTTTCCAAGATCTTTTCTTACATGGTTGGCTACAAACACTTGCCTAAAGAAAATGAACTTTTTTGAAGATAATCAAGTGTCTTTCGATTGGCATCTTGACAAGCTTCGATTGGGCATCTAAATCCTTAGAGCAAGCTTTATTTCAAAGTCTTCAATTAGGCATTTGGCCCTCTTCGATGTAGGTCTGATTCACAAGCTTCGGGTAAGCACTGGGTCCCCATTCGATCACGTCCAAATCATAAGGCTTTGACTGTACATTAGCTACTTCAAGTTTGCCTTTGATTCACAAGGCAAGAACCCCCTACAAGTTTGTTTCGATTCACCAACAGTGACCTCCTTCATGCTCACTTTGATTCACAAAACAGTGGGTTCCTGCAGGCCAGCTTCGTTTAAGACAAAGGCCTCTTCATGCTTGCCTTTGATTCATTAGGCAAAGGACTTCCTACATGCCTTCGATTCACAAGGCATAAAGTTTTCTTTCGACTTACCTAAGATGCACAAGGCAAAGGCCCCTTTCGACTTGCCTTAAATTCACAAGGCAAAAGGTTCCCTCTTCATGCCTTCTTTCGTTTCACAAGCACAAGATTGCCACATCATGAACACACAAATGGTGCCTTCGAAGGACATACGCCTGGTCTACTCGAAAGACACACATTTGTTGGAAACAAACTTGTTTCGCCTTTTGATGAGGTTGGTTCAAGCTGCTTGCTGGGAAAGATATTATATGCTTCCAAGCCCAAGCCTCATACACCATTGCATTCATGACAAAGGAAGTTTCTACTGGCCAGAATGAAGTTTTCTTGATTGGGCCCATTGGGGAGCTTCATAGTTAATCGAAGGACAAAATGAATAGGGGCTCAATAGAAGAGGCCCCAATGATGAGAATTGGAGTCATTCGAAGGAGACAATTCTAGGCCAATCAAAGAGCAAGTATAATGTGTACTTAGAAGGCATGATTAAAAAGTGTCCTTCGATTGGCATATTAGAGAAAGATGTCTTTGATTGGCATATCAGAGCAATATCAAGCAATCAATGCAGAAACTGACTGATCGAAGAAACTCTAATAGAGAAGTTTCTGAACACTTTGAATCAAAACTCTAGGCCAATCAAAGAACAACGCTGGAGGGCATTCGAAGGAGCCAATTGTGTCCAGGTTCATCCTAAGGCTCAAAGAAGCATGAATATTTCAAAAATGGAAGCCTCTTAATGTGTCTGATTTTGGTCTCATGGCCTTCAAAGCTTGGTTAATGGTTGTCTCTTACCATTTCCATGCACCCACATCTCCTATAAATACAAGACACTCACACCACCGGTCAAGAAAGAGATACACACACATTGGAGACACGCTGCCCCATAAACCACCCCAAAGCCATGAAAATCTTCACAAGTGATCCCAATCGAATGAATCTTAAGAAACGCTCCATTCAATCCCTGAAATCTGCAGAAAGTGTTCCCAAGCACTAGCCAATTCACTCCCAAGTCGAAGCATCTCGTCCTTGGTAAAATTTCAAACTCATATTCTTGTTTTCATGATGTATTGATGTTTTCTAGTGTCTGATTTATGCCCAGGATATTATATAGCACAGTGTTCTCATGGGCATACAATGATAGAGGGTACGATATGTGATTTTCATCGAATCCCAAGAGACCATGGTTTTTCTAAGGAAAACGAACCCAAATTCAAATTCAAATAAGTCTAATTAATGGGTGGTCGAATTAGGAAAAAGACCTGGGTTCATGCCTAGGTTATGCTTTTATATTGTTGACACTTTTTCTTGCAGATTTTAGCGCTTTCCTCCACAGACAAGTTATCAGATGCCCCAAGCAACATTCTTTGCTGGATCGAAGGTCTGTCTTCACAAGATCAAAGGCATGTCTCCATGGATTGAAGACCATCATTGTCCTTGATCGAAAGATTCCTTTTTCTTGCATTCACTCTTACTTTTTTCATTTCTTTTAAATCAAAAAATCATAAAAAAATATTAGCCTTAGGTTTTCCAATTAATTTTAATTTCGTAAATTAATTAAATTAATTTTATCAATTTAAAATCAACTAGACCTAGGTTAATTTAATTCAAATATTTTCTTAACAAAAACAACAAAAAACATTTTCTTGTTTACTTAGCAGTTTCTTAGGGTAAGTCGATCGTCTTTATTTCGCGCGCATTATCTTATTCTCGCATTTTTATAATAATGTATCTGCTGACAGTATGTAATAGATTAAACTAGGATTTTATCGCTTTTCTTTATTTTCCCCCCTATTTGGACATGTAAATTCCCCCTCCCCGAAGCATTGTAATAGCGTAGATTCAAATTCATGCATTTTAAATTTCTACAAAATATTAACTGCTAGTAATTAGGTTTGTATGGAAATATTTAAATCAAATGTTAGAAAACCTAATAACAAAGATAAATAAACTGAATTGAATCAATTTCATATGTACACCTTTGGGGTACGCCCACTTTGGTTGCCTTCGGAAAATAGTCACAACTCTCAAAACGTGAGAGGTTTTAGTGGCTACCCTCTGGTTCAAAAAGATCATAAGTCCCTAGATGACCCTTTCGACATTGCCTCAGTAAAAATATGATCTTAGAATCCTAGGGTAGTTACTAAAGCTTCTTGCCTAGTTGCCTTTGTGACTATAAAAACGTCCCTTCGAATGTCCCTCATACATCTGACGATAGGGTTACCTACTCACTAATAGTAGGATAACACTGTCTAAAGGATAAGAGGAAAAGAACGACTTTTTCGAGTACAAGTAGATAGTTGTTAGATGCTTGCTCAAATAAAACAAAAATTTTACACTTACACATTTCAAAAACAACTTTCAAAAACATTTGCTTTGTCAACACTCTTGAGGACTGATACAAGAGTTATCATAAAGCGAATCGCTGCACTAAGGCATCTTCAAAAATATACTTTTCAAAAACACAAAAGCACAAGGTATTTCAAAAAATGAGCTAAGCATCTAAGAGCCCATAGAAAACTACGGATAGAAAGGGTGCTAACACCTTTCCTTTCCATAATCTACCCCCTTACTCAGAAAATTCTCGAAAACGTATTTTTCTGTTCTTTTCACCCTTTCCTTAATTTGGATAAAAGAAAAGTCGACGGCGACTCTTGCTTACCGCAATATTTGCAAACACAAACACAAAACCAGTATAACGGTTGGTTCTGCCACCGTATTACAGAATTGACGACTCTGCTGGGGAAATATAATAGTGGGGTTACCTTAGAGCTTAGGTTATATTTAACTTGTTTTCCTTGTATGCTTTTTTGCTTTAACTTTGAGGGTTTGCTTAGGTTTACTTGTAAAGATTCTACATCCGGATCTGGGGCACCTTTTAGGTAAGTAGTAATAGATCATGGGGATTGTGCAGGGTATATCGACACGGTTAAAGCGATAGCTACATTGATGTGACACATTTGTTGGTACTGGTAGCCCTTGAGTAGTCAAGGAGAATACGGGGCCAATGTGTGGTGTCATGAAGCATCAACTAACCTTAGAACCTTTAATTGAACCAACTTGGCCATTATGAAGTAGTGAGATAGCCGACACTGGTGCAGTCCGAACTTGGTTGATACTCGATACTACACTCATTGAGATCTGACTTCTGGGATATTTCGGTCGCCAATTAAGAGGCTTGCGCTGAAACAATACCCGGTGAAGAAAGATCAGTGATATTGAGATTCCCTAGAACCCGATTACTATTGATAGGACAGGTTGGACCAACTATACTTCAAGAGGGTTCTTACCTATGGAATACATGCAGGCCTAAACCTAAGGCTACTTGTGTGACTTGTTTGCTTTCATTGCCTAATAACTTAACTCATTGCAGGGCTTTATTTGTACTCCTTGCAGGACTTGTTTGTAGTCATTATCCAATACCTCGGATTTCCTGTAATACATACTTGTCTTCATCGCACTACATTTTTTTGCTTGATGCATAACATGCACATCATAGCATCATACCATATCATTTCCTTAACCATTTCAAGGATCTCAAGGGCTTGTGATGCAGGTTATGATAAAGCAGACGTCTAGCAAGGGGCAAGGGGATTTATTTTCCTCTAACCAATGCCATCAAAAGGTCCAAACATGATAACTTGAGTCAGAGGCTATGACCCAATCGACATGGTGAGCTTGATTCTCGTAGGAGGACATTCAATGATACTGAGTTCTTCCGTCAAAGCGACAGTCAAAATTCAACTTCTGACATTTTCCTGTGTTTACCCCGCGAGATCCTTGAAAATATTGCATCCACACGTCGTGCATGTAATTTCCTAATAGGTCCTCGAGTACAGGTTTCTCATGTTCTCGCTATTTATTTCAACAAGGAAAATGGCTTTCAAACATAACAACAGAGATCTCCAAACTCAAGAGGCTCAGTTCATGGAAATGTTCCTCAACCTATCCAAGGGGCAGGGAGAATTGAAAACACTCCTCAACGGGAACTTGACCAAGAAACATCCTAACAACAATAAGGATGACCAATTAGAACAACTGCAAGCTAAAATGGAAAGGATGAGAATCCAGATGAGTAGTCAGATGGACCTTATCCAAAGTTTAGCTCAGGATCAAGAAGAATTGAGGATTCTCATCAGCAAGCTTCTTCAAGACAGATATGACAGTCTGGGGAAAACTGCTAGAGCTTGGGGCTTAATCAATGATCAATCTCTCTTGGCAGATAGGGAATTGGGTGACATGTTCATACGGGGGCATGTTGAAAATAAACTCAGGAGCAGTGACATTCAAGGGACTGCATCTTCAAGTACTCAGAAGAGACCATACAATGGGAAGGAAAAGTCCAATGCCGTGTACGACCAGAAGGGCCACAATAAGAGTAATATCAACCAATATGTGGGGGTAATGCAGACTTCTATTCCAGCACCGATGCAGAAACAACGGCAAGGCAATCAACATAAGCAGGACACACCTAAAAGGCAATTCACCAAAATCAACATGTCCTTAGCTCAGGTATTGCAACACATGTTGAAGATGGAGTTGATTACGTTAAGGGATCCTCCTCGAAATCCCAATGTCTCCACTCCTAGCTATCATCCCGATGCAATATGTGTATACCATTCCAATAGTCCTGGACATGATACGAATGATTGTTGGGCATTGAAAAATAAGATTCAAGACTTGATCAACGAAGGAGTGATGGAGTTCACACAAGATGGCCACACTGAATTCTTCTGCCATCCCTCAAAGGCACATCATCTGAAGTGACAAGTTCATACAAAGAGGATTTTATTCATTAGAATTTTCAAGTTGTAATTTTCTTTTGATTGTTCGAACATTTATTTATGTCAAACTTTGTTCTTTCATCAATGCATTGCATATGTTTATCTTGAATTATTTCATTCATTGTCACTATACTTAAACTCTGCTTTTACTTCCTATTTGTGATATTCAACTCTTGGTTATAAGTTATAAGCTTTTGGAGGGAGGATGACGAAAACGATACCACATTCTCTATAATATGCTTCTGAACAGACCCCGCTGACGATGTACAGGCGTTTTTTCAAATTCTAAACAGTGGAGTTATAAGGAAGATAATCCCTAGTCAACCCCTTTGAGCCTAAGAAGTAGGAGTTTTCTTTTCATACAAATTAAAACTCTTAATCATAACCCGGGGCAGGGTAGCTTTCTCAGTTAATTCATAGGTGCATTCAGTCGCAAGCTCATCCTTCATACACGAAAAATAACGTAGAAGATTCCTTCCAAAAGATGGTGATGGTTCCGCATAATCATTAAAGTAGACAGTCATTATTTTTCAAAAGAAAAGCCCGCTAAGTCAAAACATATGAAGGAGACTTAAGAAAAACTGGGGCATCCCGCTGACTGCAATCACAAAGGAGACAGTTCAGGCAAAAGTAGGGATAACAAAAAAAAAAGGTCCTACAAATCGTCAACAAAAAAGAAAAGGTTACGAAAATGACTGCCTTCTCAAACAAACATTCAATTTATGAACCATCACCCAGTATCAGAGCAAAGATTCCAAACTCAATTGGGATCTAAACGCACAATTAACTGAGTTTAGAATTGAAGAACATCACGAAGAACGGGTTGGGTACAAATAAAATTTGAGCCTTTATCCTTTGTATCTTGAATCGTGAACTAGGCCATGTTATAACCCTTAAAAGTCCTAGTTGAAGCATGGGTTTGTTCGAAAGTATACTGTTACAAAAGATATCCTGACTCCTGTAGGGTTCGCTATAAATCCTGAGTTGATATCACAATTTTACAAAATTTGTTTGTTTTACTAAAAAAAATAATTTTTCAAACTTCAAGACAGACATAAGCTTTGCATTCTTAAAATACCATTGTTTTCATATGACTATTTGTTCAACAACAGAGAAATTCACATGACGGATATTCGATGAACAGAAATCCTCTCAGTGGACAGAATCACCTCAGATGGAAATACATTCTAGTGATAGGCCTTTCATAATCAAGGGGCATAGCATGGTGTCCAGCTGGTCTGGGGCAGTCAAGTCAAGGTTCAAGAAATCTCTCAAAAATTACAAATAGCCAGGGGCAGATCTCCATCTGAATCACTTGGGGCATTGGACATGAATTCCAACAATGAATCATGTACGATCAAACAAACACCTTCCGGCAGTGTGACAACACTTACTACTATGGACATTGACAATTCTCTGTACCTAGTGAACATGGACATAGTCGGAAAATACTATGCATGAACAAAGACCCGCTAGGTTGACTGGCCTAGGAAAAAATAAGGGCATCTCGGCGAATCAAAAGGAGTTCGCGCAAAAATTAGGGATATACTTATGAAAAAATTTGTACACCCGGCAAGTCGAAAACCTGAAAAGGCGGCTTGGGCAAAAAAGGGTATCCCGGTGGACTGAAAATTTGAAAGGACAGTCCAGGAAAAAGTTAGGGATTAAAGCGTACGACTACGTCCTGTCATCTCATCACTTGTCTATCAGTAGAAGGTTTATTACCCTAATCTGCATTCACCAAGGACTCCAAGAGTTGGAATAACAGTCAAACCATCTACAAAATCCCAGCAGATACCTTCTCCAGCAGGTACAGAGGAAGAGACATCCTACTACAAGGTCATTGTCGTATTCTCAGCATGTAGCCTAATGAGGTCAAGTGTTCTCATATCCTCGGCAGAGCAGAATCTCCAATTTACTGCTCCAACAAAAGATTTCCCAGTGAAGTCGCCAAGTGTGATCGGTGGATCTGGAACTGACTGTTTAACGCTGGTTCGCGAAATGTCGCGGAAGCAAGAGTCGCCACCGTCTTTTATTTTCTCCAAATGGAAAGGACAAAAGCACAGAAAAATTCCTTAAAGAGATTGCTCTCGGTTCGGGAGGTAGGTTATAGAAAGGGAAGGTGTTAGCACCCTTTCTATCCATGGTTATCCATGGGCTCTTAGATACTTGCTCAATGTGTTTTCAAAAATGTTTGTTTGCTTTTCAATGTGGGTTTAAAAAGTTTCTTTGAAAAATTTCAGTTCGACTCGTACGTCAGAGTGTTTGAAAAATTTGCTTTTGAAAGCTTTTGAAAATGTGTTGGTGAAAAGATGTTTTGATTTGTTTGAAATTAGAGCAAGTATCCTTGAGAACCTACCTACCCTAAGGAATTCGTCTGTGTAGATGTCCTTAAAAGTAATGCCATCCCACCATTGAGAGATAGGTAGCATCACCATTGGAGGTGTTCGGGTCAATTCGAGGTTCGGGACATGGTGATCACCAGAGCAATGGGAAGACACCTTAGAAGCTACCCTCATGCCAGGTTCCCGGATCATGAGGACTTACTAAGACGTCCTCTACTCGACGATCACCTTTCGAAAGGCAACAGTGAGGCGTACCCTAGGGGTGGTGTGTGCGAATTGTGTGTCAGGTTTCAGTTATTTGTCTTGTCATGTTTGTCGTGTTCTACGCTTGATTTTAGTTAGACATTCATTCTTTCATGCTTGGTTAACAGTTAAATATTTTGCGAGGAAATAAATCTAAACTATTACAAATGGCGCGGGTCCACATCGCCAAAATTAAACCGGACCCGATTTAGCGGAAAATAAATAAAGCGATAAATAAAAGTACGAGAAATTATTTACACGGCTTTGAGAGATTTACATAATTATAATGAACGACGTAAGATAAATGCGCAAATTAAATAATTAAAACGACGGGCGTTGGACCCTTTTGCAAAATATTAAAAGTTAATGAGAATTAAAAATTAAATGATTAAATGAAAATGGTATTTTTGTGTTTTTTAGATTTAAAAGAAAAAGGAAAAATTAATTGAAATTAAAATGCTAAACCCTAGTTCTAATGTTTTTATTTATTATGAAAGAATTAAATTAAGATCTAAATTAAACCTAAAATTTTTTATGTACATTTTTAATTCATGAAAATAAATAACTAATATTATTATTCTGAAAAAGGGGAAAATTAAAAAAGAAAATAAAAAGTTATTAAACCTAAATTCTATTTTTTGGATTTTTATTAAAAAGATTAAAACTATAACCTAATTAACCTAAATTCATTATGTATTAATTTATTTACAAGAAAATAAATACAATAAATATTTTTATGTTTTTATCTTTTTTTCCTGATTTTTTTTGTAATGTTTTTATGTTTTGTTAAAAAAATAATTAATTAAATAGACAGTAATAAAAATAATAATTAAAACAAGAATAAAAATAAAAGTAGAAAGAAAATTAAATGCAAACCAGGGGGGTGTAGCCCCAGATTGTGAGGTACAGGCCTGGGAATTCTGGCCCAATTATTTGTGAGTTCGTTGACTTTTCCAGTTCGTATGCCAGCGTGTTGACTTGGTCCTAGCATGTTCTTTGCATCGTGGTCGTTGATCTGGTCGTATAGGACGCGTGGATGGTCATGCTTTGAGGTCCATGGGATGTCTTAGACATTAGCGCTACACCTGATTTCAGATGGAAAAATAATATGGAATTTTACACAGACCTGGGAATCGAACCCAGGTCTTGGACTTGGCCAAGCGACACCTGCACCACTGAAGCACTTTGAATTCTTTTAATATACATTAATCAACAAATATTATAAGAAGAAAGCGTTAAGGACTTTGGAAATTCGCGCGAAATTTGAATCCGCCTATCATGCCTTGCCACGAGGTCTTCGTCCTCGTTCTTCCCTGAAGCATAAATGTATGGCCACGGTTTTCTGGGCGTGGCTGAAGGGGTGATTTAAGAAAATAGCGAATAGCTCCCTTCTTAACATAAATTAAGCGCGAGGATGCATTTTTCTTCGTCTCTATGCCCTGAATACAACCATGGTGTTGGGAACATCCAATTTTGCCGTACCTGGAAACCCCTAATTCCAAAACTGAAAAACCCTAATGCTCGTTAATGGTGAAATCACGTGTATTGCACAAAAACGAAATTCATTGGCATGGTTAGCATCAGAACAAAACAACAATCATGAATCCACAAATAAAACTCAAGAAAGATGCTTAAATTATGATATGCGTTTAAGAATTTTTTGTTGTACAGTTACAGGTCTCGTTACCAATTCTTGAGGTCTGAGTTGATGCTAATGATTGGAATGTGTCCAGTAATTGCCACTGAAGCTTTTGGGATAGGTTTGGAAGCTTGAATCGACCTCTAAGGCACTTTTCAGTTCTTGAGTTTTTATGAAAAATTTCAATATGCAAATGGTTCTTGGGGCGCAGCTTCCAGTCCCTTTTCATTAGGTCTTTGATTCTGATCATATAGGGAAGCTATTAGGTTAAAGATATTGAATAAAATCCAAAGCAATAATTGTTTTCAATCTTTGATTTGTTAAGGATCTTTTCTAATCTTTTCCATATGCAATTTGGTGTCAATTAGTTCCAATCAACCCAAAACCTTCCATAATTGACTAAGCACGAGATATTGAGCCTATAATGTGCATAAAAAGATTTTTTTAGGTTAGGTTTATATTTTTCATGTATTAAAATGATTTAAATGAATATAAATTAATATAAATTCAAATAAATAATTAAAAAATATGAAAATACTTCCCTTTTGGCCTAGTGGTCGTGCATAGGCTTGGCATGAAGAAACTTGGAAGAAAAATGGGCCCATTTGCATTTTTAGGCCTTTTGCATCAATGTTGACTTTTCAAAATTCCCAAAAATTTCCCAACTTCCACAAGGCATAACTTGGTCAATTTTTAAGCTTTTCACATGTTCTTGGACATTTTGGAAAGGTCTTTGAGTCCTCTAACCAATTCCTTTGGTCCCATGTCATTTTGATTTACCAATCTCAAGTTATGGCCTTTGACTTAAAGTCCCTTTTTGTTGACTTTTGAAAATGACCTATAATGTTGAAATTGATAACTTTTTGTGAGAGCATTTCTTGGACTTGGAACATGAAGATGAATTGTAGGAAATGTCTTTCTCTTCAAAATGAGCTTTGGATGGAATTTTTCTGATAATCCATGTGAAAGTTATGCCCTGGTCAATTTCAGTTGACTTTTTCAGCTGTCCAAATATAGCAACTTTTGCATCTTTGATGATTTCTGAGCCAAACTTTGAGAATCATGATCAAGCATTGATCAAATGATGTTTGTGGCTTCAAAATGATATATTGACCAAAAATTTGAACTTTTGACTGTCAAATGACCATTTTGCCCCTACAGTTGACTGTAGTGCAATTTAGGGTTTTGACTGTGCAATCTTGAGCTGAATGCCTTGAAACTTGACATGAGGGTGCTTGACCATCTTTGTAGGCATATGGGACTTGATTGGGCCTTTGAAAACTTCCTTTCCTTGATCAGAAACCCAAACCCTAATTTTGACTGTATAGGAGACAGTTGAACTGCATAGCCCTTGGAGAACTTTGTGACCTTGACTTGACAAATCTTGATGAATATGGGAGGGAAAATTTTGGGGTACAACAGTTGCCCCTGTTCAATCTTCTTAGAACTGAGGATGCAGATTGGCTGACGTGCCTTTCGTAATCCGAGGGTAGAAGATGATTGGACACTAGAGTGCCCAGAAATTTGCGCTCACATAGTGGCAGTGGTGGGGGAATGGGCTTATAGATGCCATTTGGAGATTGCTGGGTAGGATGATGGGCTTATAGATGCCATCTGGATGTTGATCGCGTCAGAGATTCCTTCGCGAGAACCTGCATACCTGCAAAACAGAAAATGAGTACCTTAGCATGAATGGTAAGAGAACCTTGGATGATTTTGACCTCAACAACGCTCGTTGAGAAAAATCTTGGCGGGAATTACCATCTTTGCAACATCGGGAAGAGAACCATAGGCAATTATAATCTGAAAGGAATGATCACCTCACTCAACGTCGGAGAGGGAAACATCTGAAAAGGACTTACCACCTCACACTCATCGTCGGAGAGGGAAATATCTGAAAAAGGGATTACTACCTCACACACCGTCGGAGAGGGAAATATCTGAAAAAGGGATTACTACCTCACATACCGCTGGAGAGGGAACCATAGGGGACTGCTGAGTCTTTATCAGAAAAATCTATTGGGCATCGATTTAGCTGGACTAGAGGAGGTCTTGAAATATCTTCAACTGGAATAAGTGACAGAATGTTGCCATATCTGGTTTACATCTGGACTATATCTGGAAGGAGATCTGGAAGCAGCATCAGAACGTCACCATATCTGGATCATATCTGAAACTATATCTGAAGGATATCTGGAAGCAGTATCAGAACGTCACCATCTCTGGATCATATCCGAAACTATATCTGAAGGATATCTGGAAGCAGTATCAGAACGTCACCATCTCTGGGTCATATCTGAAACTATATCGAGAAGGAAATCTGGAAGCAGCATCAGAACGTCACCATCGCTGGGTTTACATCTGAAACTATATCTAGAAGGAATCTGGAAGCAGCATCAGAACGTCACCATCGCTGGGTTTACATCTGAAACTATATCTAGAAGGAATTCTGGAAGCAGTATCAGAACGTCACCATCGCTGGGTTTACATCTGAAACTATATCTAGAAGGAATTCTGGAAGCAGTATCAGAACGTCACCATCGCTGGGTTTACATCTGAAACTATATCTAGAAGGGAATCTGGAAGCAGCATCAGAACGTCACCATCGCTGGGTTTACATCTGAAACTATATCTAGAAGGAAACTGGAAGCAGCATCAGAACGTCACCATCGCTGGGTTTACATCTGAAACTATATCTAGAAGGAATTCTGGAAGCAGTATCAGAACGTCACCATCGCTGGGTTTACATCTGAAACTATATCAAGAATGAATTGCGATTAGTTGATAGTAGTCATTTTTGTATTGATCTTTTTCCTGAAAAGGCAAAACATAATTGTATGCAAAATCATGATGCATGAACTGTATGTCTTCAAAATCAATGAGATTCGTGTAATATGATGCATATGTATGCTATAATGATGTATGTGACGTTTTATGAATGTATGTTTGTCTAAGAAAATAAGTCCTTGACGGGTGCCGGGAAGTCGTATCCTGGGCTGGTGTTGAAGAATAGTTGCAAGAATTCTAATAGACGAAGACAACTCCGTTGGGGAATAAACTTGGCAAATGGAAGATTCTGCGGGGAGAAAAGATACTCTAGCAACCATGCTGGGAAGCAATACTCTGTGGGAAGAGGGATGCCTTGCTGAGTGTTGATAATAATTTGCTGGGGATACCCTTGTTGTTGGAAGTGTTGATGGACTTCGCTGGGGTAAGAAGACTTCGTCGAGGACGCTCTTTCCGTGGCTTTTGGCTGAGGATAACCCAGTTATATCCTGTTAAGGAAATAACTCTTTAAATAAAGCCGGACGACGCGTTCGTGCTCTGCGAGGGATAAGCTTCCAGAATCTACTGGGGATAAGCTTACTGCTTGGGGAGATGACTTCCAACTTTCCTGGGGAATCTGGGCTGGACTCTTCTGGGGGAGTTTTGATATGTTGGGGAAGTGATTCCTTTGAATTCTGGTATGCCGCCGGGGAACAATCTTCAGACCAACACTGCCGAGGATGCTTGTTAAGAATATATATGCTGCTGGGGAATGTTGAGATCTGCTGGAGGATACTCAACTTCTTTGAGATTGGATAACTCTGCTTGGAGAAGAATGCACTGACTGCTGACTTACTCTCTGGGGAATTAAAATGTACTGGTCATCTTCTTTAGTTGAACCTATCTCGGTACCTTGGAGGACAGGATAATCAGATTGCTTAGACCACTCTTTATTGCCCCTGTTTCTGAGATGGGAGACACTTGTGGGGTGCTGACAGTTGTTGAGGGTCAAACCTTCTTCTGGTAGGCAGATGATAAGATGACGGGACATAGTCGTACGCTTTAACCCCTAACTTTTGCCTGGACCGCCCTTTCGGGTTTTCGGTCCACCGGGATACCCATTTTTGCCCAAGCCGCCTTTTCAGGTTTTCGACTTGCCGGGTGTACAGATTTTTTTCATTTCATCCCTTCATTTTGCCCGAACCCTTTTGGTTCGCCGGGAAGCCCTTATTTTTGCCTAGGTGTGTCAACCTAGCGGGTCTTTGATTTTGCGTAGTATCTTTTCCGACTATGTCCGTTCTTAGAAAGTAGGGAGTTGCCCCTGTTTAGAAGTGTTTTGTCACCAGAAGATGTTTGATCAGGCGAGATTTGTTGTTGAAATGCCCCAAGTGACTCAGGTGGAGATTTGCCCCAGGCTGGTTGGCCTTTTGAGAGATTCTCCGAGTCTTGATTGGACTGCCCCAGATGATGGACAATAGTCATGCCGCGCCCCTTGATTGGAAGTGCTTTTGTTCACTAGGTATTTCTCGTGCGAATTTCCCTGTTGTTCAAACAAAAAGTCATATGCAAACAAAGTTATGTTAAAAATGCAACGCCTATATCTGTCTTGAAGATTTTGAAAATGCATTCTTCATAAAACAAATGAATGTTTGTAAAACGTGATGTCAACTCCGTATTTACCGTAAGCCTTAAGGAGTCAGGATACCTTTCGTAACAGTATGCTTTCGAACTAACCCATGCTTCAGCTAGGACTTTTAAGGGTTATAACGTGGCCTGGTTCATGGTTCAAGAAACAAAGGATAAAGGCTCAAATTATTTGTACCCACCCGCTCTTCGTGATGTTCTCCAAACCTAAACTCAGTTGATCATACGTTAGACCTTGTTTGAGTCTTTGCTCTGATTTTCCGGTGATGGCTCAGATGTTGATAGCTTATTTTGAATAGGCAGTCCTTCTTTGTTTTTGTTGAGGGTTTGTGAGACCTCTTTTTTTTGTTATCCCTATTTTTTGCCTGAACTGTTTCCTTTTTGGAATTACAGTCAGCGGGATGCCCCAGTTTCATAAGTCCCCTTTGTAGGTTTAGACTTTTTGGGCTTTTCATTTATGAATTTTGATGATGACTGCCTGTCCTTATGATTGTTCTGAACCATCACTGTCTTTGTTTGTTCGTAAAGATCTCTTCGGTGCCATTCGTCATGCACTTGGATCAACTGAGAGAACTACCCTGCCCCAGGTTATGATTAAGGGTTTTGATTTTCGAAAATAAAACTCCTACTTCTTTGGCTCTGATGGGTTGACGAGGGATTATCATCCTTATAACTCCAGTGTTTAGGAATTGAAACAATGCCTGTACCTCATCAGCGGGGTCTGTTCAAAAGCATACTGTAAGTCGTGGTATCGTTTTCGTCATCCTCCCTCAAGAGGCTTAGAATTTTAGATCCAGAGTTGACATCAGAAAAAATATGAAAAGATATTTGAACATGATGAAAATAATTGTATTAATTTCCAAAACAGACATATGCAATGCATTAATAGAATAAAAGAGTTTGCTATGACATTAATCGTTTGTATAAGCAATGAAAAATACAACTCAAAATTCAAATAAACAAGAGGTCTTCAATGATTGGGCAACGGAGCAGTGATTATGTTCGGAGTCTCAGACACTTCAAACTGAATCTCCCCGGCGTCGATCATGTCTTGAATTTTGTTCTTGAGAGGCCAGCAGTTGTCTGTAGTATGCCCCGGGCTATCTGAATGATATGCGCACCTATCGTTGGGATGATAGTTGGGTGCAGAAGTGTTCGGATTCCGGAGAGGAGCCCTTGAGGTGATCAGCCCTGCCTTCAACATTTGTTGCAGTGCTTGATCCAGCGACATGTTGAGTTTGGTATACTGTCGTTTCTCCTTGCGCTGCTGCCCCTGCCCTTGTTGAGCAGATCCAGGGCTGGAGATCTGGATTGCCCCGGTCTCATGACGGCTCTTTTTACCGTGCACAACATTGGATTCTTTCTTCCCCTGATGAGGCTTCTTATCAGAATGTGCAGCTTCTTGAATTTTCCCAGACCGGATGCCAGCTTCTATTCTCTCTCCAGTCAAGATAAGATCTGTGAATCCAGCAGACGAATTCCCAATCAGGTGGTTATAAAATGGACCAGACAAGGTCCCCAAGAACATATCCACAAGTTCCCGGTCAGTCAGAGGTGGTTGTACCCTTCCAGCAAGATCCCTCCATTTCTGCGCATATTCTTTAAAACCTTCGCTTGCGCCTAACGACATACCCTGGAGTTGAGTACGCGTGGGGGAAAGGTCGGCATTGTACTGGTACTGCTTATAGAAAGCAGTTGCCAACTCCTCCCAGTTACGAACTTTGGTCCCATCCAGTTGATAGAACCATTCGAGGTGAGTCCCTGAAAGACTTTCCTGGAAGAAGTGGATCCACAAATTCTTGTCCACCGTATAGGGTTGAATCTTCCGAACATAGGACCTTAAGTGCAGCTTGGGACAAGATGCCCCGTCATACTTAGAGAAGGGTGGTACTTTGAACTTCCGGGGAATAACCACACCAGTTGACAAACCCAGATCTCCGAAATCCAGCCCAGGTACCTGTTGAACCTCCATAGCTTTCATTCTGTCCTCCAGTTGCTTATATCTGTCATCAGCAGGAGGGTACTGCTCTTCATCAAAATCTGTCTCGTTGTCGGAGACCTCTGGACTGGGCACCCTTTCCTCTGGATGACCGCTTTTTCCCACAGATGGGGTTGTCCTTTCAGTTTCAACTTGCGGTGTATTCCCAGATCTGCGTCTAGGGCTGAACAAGACAGTCCTCTTCTTCTTCTTTTCTTTCTTCAAAAGCAAGGCCTTCAGATCTTGTTGCCCTTGGGTCAAATTCAGGATCAGCTCTTGGAACTGGGCGTTCTGAGCCTGGAGGGCCTTGATGGACTGCTCGGCTGATGATTCAGGATTCATGACGAGCGGCTGAAATAAACAGCGGAGAAGGGTAAGCAACCTGTCAAAGGGATACCTGCAATGCAATGAGATGTATGACATGCATGCGATGATTTCAAGGACCTCGCGGGGTAAACAGAGAAACTTGTTAGAGTTGGAAACCGATAATTTGATTGAAGGAACTTCCTGTTGTTGAGAGTCCTTCGTCAAGGGTCAAAGGCTCACCATATCCAGTGGGTCATAGCCCCTGACAACCTTGGCTAGAGGAAAATAAATCCTCTTTGCCCCTTGCTGGGATAGTTGTTCATCATGACCTGCATCACAAGCCCTTGAGATCCTTGAAATGGGTTAGGGTGTATGCAATGGTATGATGTCATGCTATGCATGGGGTGATGTAGGTAAACCCTGTTATGAGTCCCAATTAAGGACTATAAACAGACCCTGCAAGAAATTCAGTATACTTTGTTATGAGTCCCAACTAAGGGCTATAAACAAAACCTGCAAGAGATCTAGTAAACCCTGTTATGAGTCCCAGTTAAGGACTATAAACAAAACCTGCAAGAAATTCATGTGTCAGCTAACAAGCATGCAAATAGGCAAGTACAAAGGCACACAAGTCACACAAGAGAAACCCTTAGGGTTTAGGCCAACATGGGGTCTGGGTAGTACCCTCTTGAAGTTGGTGGGTTCAACCTGTCCTATCAGAAGTAACCGGGTTCTAAGGGTCCCAATATCACGGGATTGCTTTCATTGTTCATCGTTTCGATTTAGCCACTGAACTAGCGACCGAAATATTCCAGGAAAGCAACCCTCAATTGAGTGTAGTATCGAGTATCAACCAACCTCGGACTGCACCAAAGTCAGTTATCTCACTACCCTAAAGAGGCCAAGATTGTTCAATTAGGGTTCTTAAGGTCTGTTGATGCTTCACGACACCACGCGGAGGCCCCGTACTCTCCTTGACTGAACTCAAGGGTTATCGGTACACACCAAAGTGCCACATCAACGTAGCAGACTGTTTCAACCATGTCGGTATACCCCGCACAGTTCCCTCACAGCCTTGTTGCTACTTTCTAAGAAAGGTATCCCCCAGATCCGGGTTAGGATCTATAGAACTCCCAAGACAGTACCCACAATAGTAAAGCAAGCAATTCAGACAATTGAAAACACAAGTGATCTTAATCCTAAGGTACACCTCACTTTAAAAGTATTCCCCAGCAGAGTCGCCAGTTCTGTGATCGGTGGATCTGGAACTGACTGTTTAACGCTGGTTCGCGAAATGTCGCGGAAGCAAGAGTCGCCACCGTCTTTTATTTTCTCCAAATGGAAAGGACAAAAGCACAGAAAAATTCCTTAAAGAGATTGCTCTCGGTTCGGGAGGTAGGTTATAGAAAGGGAAGGTGTTAGCACCCTTTCTATCCATGGTTATCCATGGGCTCTTAGATACTTGCTCAATGTGTTTTCAAAAATGTTTGTTTGCTTTTCAATGTGGGTTTAAAAAGTTTCTTTGAAAAATTTCAGTTCGACTCGTACGTCAGAGTGTTTGAAAAATTTGCTTTTGAAAGCTTTTGAAAATGTGTTGGTGAAAAGATGTTTTGATTTGTTTGAAATTAGAGCAAGTATCCTTGAGAACCTACCTACCCTAAGGAATTCGTCTGTGTAGATGTCCTTAAAAGTAATGCCATCCCACCATTGAGAGATAGGTAGCATCACCATTGGAGGTGTTCGGGTCAATTCGAGGTTCGGGACATGGTGATCACCAGAGCAATGGGAAGACACCTTAGAAGCTACCCTCATGCCAGGTTCCCGGATCATGAGGACTTACTAAGACGTCCTCTACTCGACGATCACCTTTCGAAAGGCAACAGTGAGGCGTACCCTAGGGGTGGTGTGTGCGAATTGTGTGTCAGGTTTCAGTTATTTGTCTTGTCATGTTTGTCGTGTTCTACGCTTGATTTTAGTTAGACATTCATTCTTTCATGCTTGGTTAACAGTTAAATATTTTGCGAGGAAATAAATCTAAACTATTACAAATGGCGCGGGTCCACATCGCCAAAATTAAACCGGACCCGATTTAGCGGAAAATAAATAAAGCGATAAATAAAAGTACGAGAAATTATTTACACGGCTTTGGGAGATTTACATAATTATAATGAACGACGTAAGATAAATGCGCAAATTAAATAATTAAAACGACGGGCGTTGGACCCTTTTGCAAAATATTAAAAGTTAATGAGAATTAAAAATTAAATGATTAAATGAAAATGGTATTTTTGTGTTTTTTAGATTTAAAAGAAAAAGGAAAAATTAATTGAAATTAAAATGCTAAACCCTAGTTCTAATGTTTTTATTTATTATGAAAGAATTAAATTAAGATCTAAATTAAACCTAAAATTTTTTATGTACATTTTTAATTCATGAAAATAAATAACTAATATTATTATTCTGAAAAAGGGGAAAATTAAAAAAGAAAATAAAAAGTTATTAAACCTAAATTCTATTTTTTGGATTTTTATTAAAAAGATTAAAACTATAACCTAATTAACCTAAATTCATTATGTATTAATTTATTTACAAGAAAATAAATACAATAAATATTTTTATGTTTTTATCTTTTTTTCCTGATTTTTTTTGTAATGTTTTTATGTTTTGTTAAAAAAATAATTAATTAAATAGACAGTAATAAAAATAATAATTAAAACAAGAATAAAAATAAAAGTAGAAAGAAAATTAAATGCAAACCAGGGGGGTGTAGCCCCAGATTGTGAGGTACAGGCCTGGGAATTCTGGCCCAATTATTTGTGAGTTCGTTGACTTTTCCAGTTCGTATGCCAGCGTGTTGACTTGGTCCTAGCATGTTCTTTGCATCGTGGTCGTTGATCTGGTCGTATAGGACGCGTGGATGGTCATGCTTTGAGGTCCATGGGATGTCTTAGACATTAGCGCTACACCTGATTTCAGATGGAAAAATAATATGGAATTTTACACAGACCTGGGAATCGAACCCAGGTCTTGGACTTGGCCAAGCGACACCTGCACCACTGAAGCACTTTGAATTCTTTTAATATACATTAATCAACAAATATTATAAGAAGAAAGCGTTAAGGACTTTGGAAATTCGCGCGAAATTTGAATCCGCCTATCATGCCTTGCCACGAGGTCTTCGTCCTCGTTCTTCCCTGAAGCATAAATGTATGGCCACGGTTTTCTGGGCGTGGCTGAAGGGGTGATTTAAGAAAATAGCGAATAGCTCCCTTCTTAACATAAATTAAGCGCGAGGATGCATTTTTCTTCGTCTCTATGCCCTGAATACAACCATGGTGTTGGGAACATCCAATTTTGCCGTACCTGGAAACCCCTAATTCCAAAACTGAAAAACCCTAATGCTCGTTAATGGTGAAATCACGTGTATTGCACAAAAACGAAATTCATTGGCATGGTTAGCATCAGAACAAAACAACAATCATGAATCCACAAATAAAACTCAAGAAAGATGCTTAAATTATGATATGCGTTTAAGAATTTTTTGTTGTACAGTTACAGGTCTCGTTACCAATTCTTGAGGTCTGAGTTGATGCTAATGATTGGAATGTGTCCAGTAATTGCCACTGAAGCTTTTGGGATAGGTTTGGAAGCTTGAATCGACCTCTAAGGCACTTTTCAGTTCTTGAGTTTTTATGAAAAATTTCAATATGCAAATGGTTCTTGGGGCGCAGCTTCCAGTCCCTTTTCATTAGGTCTTTGATTCTGATCATATAGGGAAGCTATTAGGTTAAAGATATTGAATAAAATCCAAAGCAATAATTGTTTTCAATCTTTGATTTGTTAAGGATCTTTTCTAATCTTTTCCATATGCAATTTGGTGTCAATTAGTTCCAATCAACCCAAAACCTTCCATAATTGACTAAGCACGAGATATTGAGCCTATAATGTGCATAAAAAGATTTTTTTAGGTTAGGTTTATATTTTTCATGTATTAAAATGATTTAAATGAATATAAATTAATATAAATTCAAATAAATAATTAAAAAATATGAAAATACTTCCCTTTGGGCCTAGTGGTCGTGCATAGGCTTGGCATGAAGAAACTTGGAAGAAAAATGGGCCCATTTGCATTTTTAGGCCTTTTGCATCAATGTTGACTTTTCAAAATTCCCAAAAATTTCCCAACTTCCACAAGGCATAACTTGGTCAATTTTTAAGCTTTTCACATGTTCTTGGACATTTTGGAAAGGTCTTTGAGTCCTCTAACCAATGCCTTTGGTCCCATGTCATTTTGATTTACCAATCTCAAGTTATGGCCTTTGACTTAAAGTCCCTTTTTGTTGACTTTTGAAAATGACCTATAATGTTGAAATTGATAACTTTTTGTGAGAGCATTTCTTGGACTTGGAACATGAAGATGAATTGTAGGAAATGTCTTTCTCTTCAAAATGAGCTTTGGATGGAATTTTTCTGATAATCCATGTGAAAGTTATGCCCTGGTCAATTTCAGTTGACTTTTTCAGCTGTCCAAATATAGCAACTTTTGCATCTTTGATGATTTCTGAGCCAAACTTTGAGAATCATGATCAAGCATTGATCAAATGATGTTTGTGGCTTCAAAATGATATATTGACCAAAAATTTGAACTTTTGACTGTCAAATGACCATTTTGCCCCTACAGTTGACTGTAGTGCAATTTAGGGTTTTGACTGTGCAATCTTGAGCTGAATGCCTTGAAACTTGACATGAGGGTGCTTGACCATCTTTGTAGGCATATGGGACTTGATTGGGCCTTTGAAAACTTCCTTTCCTTGATCAGAAACCCAAACCCTAGTTTTGACTGTATAGGAGACAGTTGAACTGCATAGCCCTTGGAGAACTTTGTGACCTTGACTTGACAAATCTTGATGAATATGGGAGGGCAAATTTTGGGGTACAACACCAAGCTTCTCAATATTTCCCAGCAGGATTTCATAAAATCCCCAAACAATGCATGGAGTTTCCCTTCCCCAACATAGTTTATTTCTCTAATAGCGGAAATCTGTCGCCCATCATGTCAACTTCAAACAAAATCAGAAGACATACATTCTTCACCCCCCAGCTGCAATCAGGAATTTATTTTCCCTAATTCAACAACTGCAATAGAACAGTCGACACGTTCATACATTGCACTCATGCATCATTTTACAAACATCATGGCATATGCAGCATAAATGCAGATATCATAATCTCATTTATTTTGAGAACATCATGCAGTTGATACATCATGGCATTGCATGAAACTGATTTTACCTTTTCAGGTTAAATTAGAAGACATACAAACATTATCAACTTATGCAGCAGGTCAAAGATTAATGCCTGAAACCAGACGGGGAAATTATCTACACGACCAAGTGGTATGAACTCCCGAAGCAAGACGGGTTTACCAATAAATATAGCATCCCACGGATTAATACCTGAAACCAGACGGGAAAACTATCTATGTGACCAATGTTGCCAAGTCCTAGATTAATACCTGTAACAAGCTAGGACAACTATCTGTGGACGACCGATTGTAGATTAATACCTGTAACAAGCCATGAGAACTATCTATATGAGGAGATTGAAGATTAATACCTGTGACAAGCCAGGAAAACTATCTTTCTTTCTCAGGTCAAAGATTAATACCTGAAACCAGCCAGGACAACTATCTCAATGACCGACAATTTTCAAGTTCCAGATTAATATTTGTAACAAGCCAGGAAAACTATATGTGGACGACCAACTATGGATTAACACCTGTAACAAGCCAGGAAAGCTATCTACATAAGGAGATTGAATATTAATACCTGTAACAATCCAGGAAAATTATCTTTCTTTCTCAGGTCAGAGATTAATACCTGTAACAAGTCAGGACAACTATCTCAACGACCGACAAAAAAACAAGTTCAAGATTAATACCTGTAACAAGCCAGGAGAACTATCTATGGACGACCGATTGTAGGTTAATACCTGTAACAAGCCAGGAAAGTTATCTACATAAGGAGATTGAAGATTAATACCTGTAATAATCCAGGAAAACTATATTTATTTCTCAAGTCAGGGGTTAATGCCTATAACAAGCCAGGAAAATTATCTCAAAGACCGACAAAAAACAAGTTCCAGATTAATACCTGTAACAAGCCAGGAGAACTATCTGTGGATGACCGATTGTAGGTTAATACCTGTAAAAGGCCAGGAAAGCTATCTACATAAAGAGATTGAAGATTAATACATGTAACAAGTCAGGAAAACTATCTTTCTTTATCAGGTCAGAGATTAATACATGTAACAAGCTAGGACAACTATCTCAATGACCGACAAAAAAACAAGTTCCAGATTAATACCTGTAACAAGCCAGGAGAACTATCTGTGGACAACAGATTGTAGGTTAATACATGTAACAAGCCAGGAAAGCTATCTATATAAGGAGATTGAAGATTAATACCTGTAACAAGTCAGGAAAACTATCTTTCTTTCTCAGGTCAGAGACTAATACCTGAAACAAGCCAGGACAACTATCTCAGTGACCGACAATTTTCGAGTTCCAGATTAATACCTGAAACCAAACATGACAACTATCTGCGAATAGATAATTTGTAGATTAACACCTAAAACCAGATAGGAAAACTATCTACATGACCAGACGAAGCAATCTTACACGGGTTCCTTCTCATCATCCAGATGCAATCTAACACAGACTCATCCTAAAGCAATCTTACATGAATTCCTTCTCAAACTTTCCAGATGCAGTCTAACACGGACTCATCCCGAAACAACCCCACACAGACTCATTCTCATATATCTTCAGATGCAGACTAACACAGACTCATCCTGAAACGGTCCTACACAGGCTCTTTCTAATACATTTTCAGGTAACGGTTAATTCCATTATCCCCAGTAAGTTACTTTGAAACCTGGATTTCAACCAGAAAACAACAAACTCTCATCTCTCCAGAGATAACTCCTCAGTAGAACCATGGACAACTGAAGTTCCTAGACTCTATTCCCCAAAGAGTTTCCTTAAGTTGGAGAACAACAAAAACCCATATTCCCCAACGGAGTCCTCCTTAGACAGCAGGAACAGGAATCCCCATAAAAGACCTCTCATGAAGTCAACATCCACTTTAGATGGCATCTTTAAGCCCATCTCCGCTGACTCTCTGTCATCTTCTCCAAATGGCATCTATAAGCCCATTCCCGACATCATCAACCATCAGTGTCACTTCAAGTGAGTGCAAATTTCTGGGCACTCTAGTGTTCAATCATCTTCCCCCTTCATATCACGAAAGGCAGACAAGCCAATCTAAATCCTCAAGTTTAAGAAGATTGAACAGGGGCAGCTGTTGTACCCCAAAATTTGCCCTCTCATGTTTTCCAAGATCTTTCCTTACATGGTTGGTTACAAACACTTGCCTAAAGAAAATGAATTTTTTGAAGATAATAAAGTGCCTTTCAATTGGCATCTTGACAAGCTTTGATTAGGCATCTAAATCCTTTGAGCAAGATCTATTTCAAAGTCTTCGATTAGGCATTTGGCACTCTTTGATGCAGGTCTGATTCACAAGCTTCGGGTAAGCGCTGGGTCCCCCTTCGATCACGTCCAAATCATAAGGCTTCGACTATGCATTAGCTACTTCATGTTTGCCTTTGATTCACAAGGCAAGAACCCCCTACAAGTTTGTTTCTATTAACCAGTAGTGACCTCCTGCATGCACACTTTGATTCACAAAACAGTGGGTTCCCGTAGGCCAGCTTCGTTTAAGGCAAAGGCCTCTTCACTCTTGCCTTTGATCCATTAGACAAAGGACTTCTTACATGCCTTTGATTCACAAGGCATAAATTTTTCTTTCGACTTACCTTTGATGCACAAGGCAAAGGCCCCTTTCGACTTGCCTTCAATTCACAAGGCAAAAGGTTCCCTCTTCATTCCTGCTTTCGTTTCACAAGCACAAGATTTCCACATTATGAACACATAAATGGTGCCTTCGAAGGACATAAGTTTGGTCTACTCGAAAGACACATATTTGTTGGAAACAAACTTGTTTCCCCTTTTGCTGAGGTTGGTTCAAGCTACTTGCTGGGAAAGATATTATATCCTGCCAAGCCCAAGCCTTATGCACCATTACATTCATGACAAACGAAGTTTCTACTGGCCAGAATAAAGTTTTCTTGATTGGTCCAATTGGGTAGCTTCAGAGTTAATCGAAGGACAAAACGAATAGGGGCTCAATCGAAGAAGCCCCAATAATGAAAATTGGAGTCATTCGGAGGAGACAATTTTGGGCCAATCAAAGAGCAAGGATAAGGTGTACTTTGAAGGCATGATTAACAAGTGTCCTTCAATTGGCATATCCGAGCAAGATGTCTTTGATTGGCATATCAGAGCAAGATCAACAATCAATGTAGAAACTAACTGATCTAAGAAGCTCTAATAGAGAAGTTTCTGAACACTTCGAATCAAAACTCTAGGCCAATCAAAGAACAACGCTGGAGGGCATTCGAAGGAGCGAAATGTGTCCAGGTTCATCCTAAGGCACAAATAGGCATGAATATTTCAAAAATGGAAGCCTCTTAATGTGTCTGATTTTGGTCTCATGGCCTTCAAAGCTTGGTTAATGGTTGTCTCTTGCCATTTCCATGCACCCCCATCTCCTATAAATACAAGACACTCACACCACCGGTCAAGAAATAGATACACACACACATTGGAGACACGCTGCCCCATAAACCACCCCAAAGCCATCAAAATCCTCTTAAGTGATCCCAATCGAAGGAATCGTAAGAAACACTCCATTAACTTCTTGAAGTCTGCAGGAAGTGTTCCCAAGCACTGGCCAATTCACTCCCAAGTCTAAGCATCTCGTCCTTGGTAAAATTTCAAACTCATATTCTTGTTTTCATGATGTATTGATGTTTTCTAGTGTCTGATTTACGCCTAGGATATTATATAGCACAATGTTCTCATGGGCATACAAAGATAGAGGGCACGATATGTGCTTTTCATCGAATCCCAAGAGACCATGCTTTTGTGTTGTTGACGCTTTTTATTGCAGACTTTAGTGCTTTCCTCCACAGACAAGTCATCAGATTCCCTCGGCAACATTCTTTGCTGGATAGAAGGTTTGTCTTCACAAGATCGAAGGCATGTCTCCATGGGTCGAAGACCATCATTGTCCTTGATCGAAAGATTCCTTTTTCTTGCATTCACTCTTACTTTTTTCATTTCTTTTAAATCAAGAAATCATTAAAAAAATATTAGCCTTAGGTTTTCTAATTAATTTTAATTTGGTAAATTAATTAAATTAATTCTATCAATTCAAAATCAACTAGACCTAGGTTAATTTAATTCAAATATTTTCTTAACAAAAACAACAAAAAAGATTTTCTTGTTTACTTAGCAGTTTCTTAGGGTAAGTCGTTCGTCTCTATTTCGCGTGCATTATCTTATTCTCACATTTTTATAATAATGTACCTGCTGACGTTATGTAATAGATTAAACTAGGATTTTATCGCTTTTCTTTGTTTTTTTCCCCCATTTGGACATGTAAATTCCCCCTCCCCGAAGCACTGTAATAGCGTAGATTCAAATTCATGCATTTTAAATTCCTTTAAAATATTAACTGCTAGTAATTAGGCTTGTATGGAAATATTGAAATCAAACGTTAGCAAACCTAATAACAAAGATAAATAAACTGAATTGAATCAATTGCACATGTACACCTCTGGGTTACGCCCACTTTGGTTACCTTCGGAAAATAGTCACAACTCTCAAAACGTGAGAGGTTTTAGTGGCTACCCTATGGTACAAAATGATCATAAGTCCCTCGATGACCCTTTCGATGTTGCCTCGATAAAAAATATGATCTTAGAATCCTAGGGTAGTTACTAAAGCTTCTTGCCCAGTTGCCTTTATGACTATAAAAACGTCCATTCGAATGTCCCTCATACATCCAATGATAGGGCTACCTACTCACTAATAGTAGGATAGCACTGTCTAAAGGAAAAGAGGAAAAGAACGACTTTTTCGAGTACAAGTAGATAGCTGTTAGATGCTTTCTCAAATAAAACAAACTTTTTACACTTTCACATTTCAAAAACATCTTTCAAAAACATTTGCTTTGTCAACACTCTTGAGGACTGATACAAGAGTTATCATAAAGTGAATCACTGCACTAAGGCATCTTCAAAAATATACTTTTCAAAAACACAAAAGCACAAGGTATTTCAAAAAATGACTAAGCATCTAAGAGCCCGTAGAAAACTACGGATGGAAAGGGTGCTAACACCTTCCCTTTCCATAATCTACCCCCCTTACTCAGAAAATTCTCGAAAAGGTCTTTTTCTGTTCTTTTCACCCTTTCCTTAATTTGGATAAAAGAAAATTCAGTGATGACTCTTGCTTACCGCAATATTTGCAAACACAAAGGCAAAACCAATATAACAATCGGTCCTTCCACCGTATCACAAATCTCCTTAAGCCAAGTTTGCGCTCCATCAGGGTCGAATCTACCTTTGAAAATAGGCGGATGATTCCTCTGAAACGTCTCCAAAACACGAGATTCATCATTTCCACCAGCATTGGGATGATGTTGCACAACCTGAGCAACAGCCTCCAAAGCAGCAGCAATCGCAACATCATTTCTTCCAGCCATTATTCACACAGAAAACTAATGTCGGAAACACATATCAACAGTGTACTCACACTAATCGACCGACGGGACATACACATCATAAGAAAACTTGGTCGGATGGACCAACTTGCTCTGATACCACTAATGTAACACCCTTATAAACCCCAAGAAATATTCTCAAGATGATTCAATAATTATATCAGAGTAATGCATAAAAAAGGGTCTCACATTTGCTTCAAAAAAACTTCATAGTAAAACACATCTTGCTCCATAACACAGGTTTCCAAAGAATCAATTACATTAAGTACTTCATTCTTAACAACCATAATTTTTCAACTTACTCCCAACAGAAATTCATAATTCAAAATATCATTATTAAGATACTTCTAAATAACTTCATCAAATCAAAACAGCTCAGATACCACAAGGGTAGTTTAATCTCAAATTAAACAAAGTAGCTTGGTTATTCAAAATAAATGATCCCATCTCTGATGTTACATATCAGAGCAAGATCCCCGGAGAATTATTTTTGATTACCTGCAAGTTACCCACGTATAGAAGCAACATTTCCAAGTAGCAAGGGTGAGTAAATCTTAATCATTATAAAAGACATAAGAAATAAATATAGTAGTTGTAACACGGCATAAAAGAAACACACCATTGAAACATCGTGTCATACTTACACCCTCAAGCATCATAATACGCATCAGACACATGGTAATACCATCAATTAGAAATTATCACAAACAGGTATTCACAAAAGATCAATCAATCAAATAATCATGCAATGCCACATATAATGTAATGCTACTTCTTTAGATCCATGCATGTGGTACCAAAACTTCACTGACGACACCACCATCGTCTTCTCCAAAGATCCCCACCAATAGGATCGATTCTCGCTTGGAACCAGAGAACGTCACAAATTGCACTCAATCCACACTATAGGATTGAGGCCATCACTGGACTATTCGTCCTACAAAATTCACTAGAACAAGGTCCTGTAACCATCACTGAGATACGCCCTAACATATGCCATGAATGCATGATGCGAAACATCTTAATAATCAAATGACCACTACTTCTCAAAACGCATCATTATTCATATATTCACTAACACATATTTCATAATACAAAACAACATCATCATAACATTAGCAATTCATTGTACACACATACATCATATCAAAACAATTATCGAATCATCTTATTCATCAAGCATAGGTAGTGGAAAAACAAATCATGTGACTCTTTTTACTCCACCTAAGGATAGTTCATCGCGTTAGCTTCCTAATGCTTTGAGTGACGCATCAATTGGAGTCCTGAAACTCAAGTTATCACACTTTTAAAATGTTATTGTTGTCCATCACTAGTTGCTCGCCCGACGACGTGGGAGCGAGAATACAACCATCCCCATTTTCCCTTCACTGCCCGACACTGCATCTTGCTCACCTCTCGCCTTTTCATCGCCCGACAATGCTCTAGCGACAGACCACCCTCCATACAAATCCATGGGCTATGTTTTCACCCTATTTCATCGCTACTTCATTGCTCGACACTGCTGGAGCAATGCTCCATCGCCTAGCGACACAAACCCATCGTCCGACGTTGCAGCGTGAACAAGACTTTCCTGTTGCGATTCCTACACTGTACAATCCTAATTTCTACACGATTTATTCAAAGTATGGGTCTTAATTCATCATAGATTCACTTAGTTTCATCATGTAACAACAATATAGATTATCATATAGCACATGTGTTGTACCCCAAAACTTTCCCTCTTCATCTTACCTTATGTGGTTTATGTATCATGGAGATGGGATCGAGGTATTTTAGTCCCGAGTGTTGTTTCAAAGCAACAAAGTATAGAATTAAAGTTGTGAGAAGATTAGTTTTGTTCTTCACATTCATGACTATCAGATTGATTGAGTATGTTTAGATGCGCACAAGGCATGGGCCATTTTGGTTTAAATTCCTCCATGATGCTCATATTTTCATCTTCAAGATTCCTCCAAGAATTCTTTTTCGTATTGAGGTATTTGGTCATTTAAGATTGGGGGAACGAAAAAGCGGTTCTTTGTGGTTTTTGGATTTTATCATGACTATTGCTTATGGGTTGTAGCTTTTCATACAAGTTGCTATTTGGTTTTGGGGTTGAAAGTTAAAGGCTCTTTGAGAATGGAAACTGGATTTTTCAATCAATATTTGAACTCGATTTAGCTCTTCTCATCAAAGCTACTTAAAGCATACAAAGTAAATGTATTTTTCTTTGTTCATTCATTCAAAGCTCCACTTGAATTCATTCTTGATTAAAATAAATAATTATCATTCAACATCTAATATTCAAGTTCATCATTATTCTTATTTTGCAAACACTTTGGCAAAAGTTTGTATTACAATTTTTCTTTGTGAATTTTTTAAAATTACAAGTTTATAAAATGTCGCAAGAAGCCTACGTATTCAGAATACATTGTTTTGTCCACAAGTCACAATTCTTTTTACAATGCAAAGAGGACTCATAAACTAATGAAGTTATCCTATGGACTATTGAGTTCTTCAAAACTCTTGTCAAATTTCCCTCCGATGTAATTTCACTTCCAAGTCGTGCTACAGTTTGCCTTGCCATCTTTCTCCCCAATCAATCCTTCGTTGCTCACATGAAACAAGAAAAAGAAGTCAGTTAGTAAGCAATTAAAAGTGAACAAAAAATTGCAAAGTTTTTTAGTTCATCATTAGGGTTTGGTCATGGAATCAGATCTTAGGGCTTAACTTTATCCATTGCAAAACACAAAGTAAAGTTTGGTTCACAAAATACAAATCAAAGAATACAAAATAGAATTTCAAACTCAGCATCATACAATTTAGTTTCAGAATTTATCATTGGCTAGGGGGATATCTATTGCAAGTCACAAAGGAACTTGGTTCACGATAAAAAAATGCAAAAAGGTTCAAAACATAACTTCATACACCCGACACGGTTTCAAAGGCCCAAAGAGGCAAAAGTTCAAAAAATCATATTCAAGCATACAAGCCTCATACAAAGTTGTTTCACAAGTCAGAATTATATTATTGGCTAGGAAAACATCTTCTGCAAATCACAAGACAAAATTTGGTTCACAAAAGATAAAGAAAGATCAAAAGAATCAAATCAGATTTTCAAATTTTAGCATCATGATTCACGCAAACAAAAGACCTCACATTTTGTGTTATTCCAATGAAAGAAATAATAACCGTAATGTAAAATCATAGGCCAATCACCTCTACTGCAAATCACAAGAAAAAGCTACTCTTGGTTCACAGTAAAAAGGAAAAACTCAAAAAAATGTTCATCATAGTTGTAAAAGCATCACAGAAAACCAGAGTTTATCAAAGCTACAAGCAATCTGTACAGCAAGTAAACAAGCAACCAATACAGCAAGTATAAAAGCAGTAAGAAAAAGTCAGCATTGACATATCAGAAAAAGATGATAAGTCCAACAAAGACAGCAAAAGCAAAGTTAGAAGCCAACAAAAGTACAACAATCAAAGCATGTTATGCCAACTCCAAAAAGTCAAACCCTTCACACACAAAATCACAGTATAAAACCAAACACAGTTCCATTTACAAAGGGGGAGGATCGGTAACCCAAAAATCTTTGTTTCATAAACCTTTCCAACTTGTTTACAGGAATATAAAGAAACTAAAAGATATAGAAACCAAAAGAGACAGAATCAGGTGGAACCCCAACAATACAAAAAAAATAGCATCCATTCTTTTTCTGTAACAGAAAATAAGACCAGGAAACCACACAAAACTAAATTCAAAACCTCATCAGAAAGAGTTCACAAGAATAACAACAATACCAAACCCTTTCAAAAACTTGTCACCGAGAAAAGAGAGAATACAAAACTGTAGCAACAGACAAACCCTAGGTTTTATTACATCATTTTCCTAAAACCATTACCCTTCATAAATTGCATATGAAAAAAGAAGAAAAAGAAATATAATACTGAGGAAGCATCAAGAGGAACGGAGGCCGCCCGAATACGAACACCACGATTCCTTTCTCTCCCTTTTCCTTCTATTTTCGTTCATGCATGTTGTAAATCGCAAATTTCTGTAACATCTAATGTCTTGGGTTTTGTTTTCCCCTTTTAGATCTCTGCTAAATCTCTGATCCCCTGCAAAATCAAAGGCCAAAATTGTGATCAGAGAAGAGAGATGAATCAGAAAGTGTAAAAAAATTTATAACTGGAAACTGTCACGACGGCGCCGCCGTGAGGCCTCATGGCGCCGCTGTGTTGTTCATCCTCGCCACCGTGGAGATTCATATGAACCACCGTGTGTTTATACTCAACCACCGCCCTAGATCGTTATGTTTTATGTTTCTGGATTTTTTTTATCTATTTTTATTGAATAAACATAGATAAAGGCACGGAGACCGTGAGAGAGAGTTTAGAGTTAAGAGAGAATAATTTTGATATAATGAAAATATAATCTGTTCTTTTGTTATTTTTTTAATTATTTGATAACAAACCCTATCGGGCCCATATCCAAACCAGCAAGCCCAACCCTTTCTTCATTCGCACACCACCTCCTTTCCTGTCTATACCACCCTTCATTACCACTCTACCGGGTCAACCACAAAACAAAAATCAAGCCCAACTCCTTTTCCTCACGCACATCCCCCTATTTGCTTTATTCCACGCAGGCCCAATCCCTATTTATTTATTTATTTTCTATTTGCATATAAAATAGTTTGAGTTTTAACTTTTCTTTTCAAGACTGTTTTACTTATTTACACCCTTTTCACTTTTTAACCTCATTTAATTTATATTTCTTTCATTTTTATTTTCTTTATTTTTATTATTATTAATATTATTATTATTATTATTATTATTATTATTATTATTATTATTATTATTATTATTATTATTATTAATTTTATTTTTATTAAATCAAAAATACCAAAAATGTTTTATATTTTATATAGAATATTTAGTATTAGTATTTTATTTCTTTTAAAGCAAAAAGACCAACAATAATATCTTTTACAAATTTCTTTTTAATTAAAATAATATTAGATTTAGATTTATTTTCTTTTCTTTTTTTATTTTCTTTTTAATTAAAATTAATTTAGAACTATGGATTTTTAATTAATTAACTTTTTTTATACTAGTTTAATTAAGATAAAACAATTTCATAAAAACCCTAAAAATGCTTTCTTGATTAATTCAATTTCTTTTCTCAAAATAACTTAGGTTTAGTTTTCTTAAATTAACTTAGACTAATTATTTATTTTTCCTTTTAATTAAGTTAAAACCCTCTTATACAAAAAACTCAAACAAAAACAATTTCATTTTCCTTTCATATTGCCTTTACATTCTTGTATATTATTTGTTCATATTCAATATGGTTGTAATAGTAAATTAGGGTTTATTTACTTTCATCTCCCCATTTGTAAATTTGTACCCCCATCTCTAAATGATGTAATAGCATAGAATTTTACATTTTCGCAATTTATCGCTTTCAATATAAATGCTAGTAATTAGGGTTTGTATGGCAAGACTAAAATCAACAGGTAGAAAACCTTAATTCAAGACAAAGATGCATGAAAAACAAACACTTTTGCACACTTGCACCTCTAGGGCTAACCTCACTTGTTGCCTAAAGATAAAAATAGCCATATTACGCAAACGTGGGATACTTTAGCAAAATAACCAAAAACAAGATCATAGTCTCTCGATGACCCTTAAAATGTTGCCTTTATAAATGATCTTAGACCCTTTCAAAAAATTGCTAAGGTATCCTACAATATTGCTTTCTATGATTATACGATGATCCACGCTTGTCCCTTCACATCTAATGATAGGGCTTCTTATCAATCAAGGGAAAGATAACAATATCTAAAGGAGGAGAAAATGAACAGAGACTTTTTGAGTAGGTAGACCGTTCATAGTTTCTTGCTCACGGCCATTTTCAAAAACATCTTTCAAACACACCAACACTTTCAAATGAAATATTTTCAAAAGTCAACACTTTGTATGCATTCTTATAGAGACGAGAATTGTTACAAAATTCGCCTAAAAAAAGGCACTTTCAAAAATATTTTCAAAACCATCACAAACACTTTTCAAAACAAAGCATTTCAAAGTGAGCTAGCAACTCAGAACCCATAGATAACTATGGATGAAAAGGGTGCTAACACCTTCCCTTTTTATAACCTACCCCCCGAACTCAAGAAAATTCTCAAAAGGTATTTCATGTTCTTTTCACTATTTCCTTTATTGGATAAAAGAAAAGTCGGTGGCAACTCTTACTATCTGCAACAATTGCGGTAAAACACAAAACACCCAAGTCAGTTCTCCCAATGTATTACAGAACTGACAACTCTGTTGGGGAAACTTAAAAGTGGGGTTACCTTAGAGACTAGATCATCTTTAAATGCTTTCATTTTTTGACTTGGTTACTTTACATTTTTGGGTCCATGTTTGGGTTTTGTATTGATTCTCTACCCGAATATGGGAACATCATTAGGTAAGTAGCAAAGATTATGGATATTGTACAGTGTATACTGTTATGGTTCAAACAATAGCTATGTTAGTGTGACACATTTGTGGGTACTGGTATCCCTTATGGAGAATTAAGGAGAATACAGGGCCGTTGTGTGGTGTCATGAAGCACTAACTGACCTTAGAATCTTTTGTTGAACAACTTGGCTATTAGGAAGTAGTGAGATAGCCGACTTTGGTGCAGTCCGAAGTTGGTTGATACTCGATACTATGCTTATTGAGATCAGACTTTTGGGAAATTTCGGTCGCCAATAAAGAGGTTTATGCTGAAACAATGTCCGATGAAGAAATATCAGTGATATTGAGATTCCCTATAACCCGGTTACTTTTGTTAGGACAGGTGGAACCAACTAAACTTCAAGAGGGTACTTACCTATAAACCCCGTGCAAGCCTGAACCTAAGGTTAATTGTGTGACTTGTTTGAATTTATGATCTGACAACTTGAACTCCTTGTGGGGTTTGTCTGTATTCAATATCTAACCAAATTTGAATTCCTTCCTTGCAGGGCTTGTTTGTAGTCATTACCTTACACTTTTTCTTGGTGCATAGCATACGCATTATGACATCATACCATATCATTTCCACTAACCATTTCAAGGGTCTCAAGGGTTTGTGATGCAGGGTTATATTAAACCAGACGTCTACCAAGGGGCAAGAAAATTTATTTTCCTCTATACAAATGTTGTCAAAAAACCAAAGCACGGTAACTTGAGTCAGGGGATATGACCCACTTGACATGGTGAGATTGATTCTCGTAGAAGGGAATTCAACGATACGAAGTTCTCCAATCAAAGTTGTGATCAAAGTTCAACTTCTGACATTTTCTTGTGTTTACCCCGCGAGATACTTGAAAACATTACATCTACATACCATGCATCATATCATGACAGGTTTTCCCCATACAGGTTTTCTCACTCGCTTACTGTTTATTTCAGTAAAAATGGCTCTCGCGCAGACTGTCACAGATCTTCAGACCCAAAATGATCAACTTCAAGATTTGTTCCTAAACCTGTCCAAGGGGAAAGAAGAAGTGAAAACACTTCTCATTGAGAGCATGACCAATAACAATCCTGAAGACAACAAGGAGGGCTAGATGAGACAATTGCAAGCAGAGATAGCAACGATGAGAATCCAGATGTTGGGACAGATGGCTCCTATCCAAAACTTAGCTCAGGGACAAGAAGAGTTGAGAATTCTCGTCAACAAGCTTTATGAAGACAGATGAAACCTTATGAAACAAACAGTTAAGATTGGGGGTCAAGTCATTAATCATCCCCCGATAAGACAAGAAGTTGGTTTGGTCGAGAGAACACCTTTCAAAATGGCTATTACACCAGGAGTCCAACAACGACCTCGCCAACAACGACAGGGTAGTCAGTGTAAGCAATATACGCCCAAAAGACAATTTATTGAGATTAACATGTCCTTGGCTCAAACATTGCATCATGTGTTGGAAGCCAAGCTGGTTGCATTGAATGAGCCTCCTCAAAAACCTAATACTTCTTCTCCCCGTTACAAACATAATGAAAGGTGTGCATACCATTCCAACAGTCGTGGACATGACACTAACCACTGTTGGGCGTTGAAAAACAAGATTCAAGACCTGATCGACGAAGGAGTGTTGGAATTTACACAAGATGGTCAACTTGAGTTTTTCTGTCATCCCTCAAAGGCACACCATCTGAAGTGACAAATTTAGGCGGAGAAATTTTTGTTCATTCGAATTTTCAATTGTAATTTCTTTGTTTGCTTAAACATTTATTTTTATATCAGACTTTAGTTGTTCTCATTAATGCATTGCATATGTTTGTCTTGAGTTAATCCATTCGTTTTCACTATACTGAAATTATGTTTTTACCTCTTTTTGTATGATATTCAACTCTCGACTACAAGCCTTAAGCCTTTAGAAGGAGGAGGATGAAAATAATACCATAATCTCATACAGTATGCTTCTAGATAGACCTTGCTGACGATGTACAGGCGTTTGTTTCAAACCCTAAATAGTGGAGTTATAAGGAAGATAATCCATAGTCAACCCCTTTGAGCCTAAGAAGTAGGAGTTTTTTTTCCGCATAAATTGAAACCTTTAATCATAACCTGGGGCAGGGTAGTTTCTCAGTTAGTCCAAACGCGCATTCAGTCATCAAATTGTCACTTCACAACGAAAATACCCTTCAAAATCAAAAGACGGTGTTGGTTCCCCATAAAATAGGCAGTCTTTACCTCTCAAAAGAAAACCCCACTAGGTCAAAACCTATGAAGGAGACTTAAGAAAAACTGGGCATCCCGCTGGCTGTAATCTCAAAACAAGAGCAGTCAGGCAAAAATTAAGGATAGTAAATCAAAAAAGAGGTCGTTAAAAATCCTCGACAAACATGAAAAATGTTAATAACTGCCTTCCCAAATAAACTTCCAATATCCGAACCATCACCAAAATATCATTCCAGATTCTAGTAGGCGATAAACGTGCAATTAACTGAGTATAGGACTGGAGAACATCATGGAGAACGGGTTGGGTACAAATAAACTTTGAGCCTTATCCTTTGTTTCTTAAGCCATGAACCAAGCCACGTTATAACCCCTTAAAAGTCCTAATTGAAGCATAGGTTAGTTCGAAAGCATGTTGTTACAAAAGGTATCCTGACTCCTGTAAAGTTTACTATAGATCCTGAGTTGAATTCATATTCTTACAAATTTTTGTTGCTCTCTAAAAGTGCATTTTTCAAACAAAAAATTCTCAAGACAGACATAAACTTTACATTGTTTGAATACCATTGTTTTTAATATGGCTAATTGTTTGACAATGGAGAAATTCGCACGACAGATATCCAATGAATGAAAACTCTCTCAATAAACAGAATCACTTAAAGGGAAAGACGCCTCCAATGAAAAATCTCTCATAATCAAGAGGCGTGACATGATCATCTGGGGAAGTTAAGTTGAGATTCAAAGAATCTCTCGAGAAGTGCTGAATAGCCAGGGGCAGATCTCCATCCGAATCACTTGGGGGAAATTTTACATTGATCATGGGCTTGAACAAAATCCACTATGAAGACCTCTGATACCACTAAATTACTTGTCTGTGCCAGTAGTTTCAGATGGAGTCAGTATCATGTCTTTGGATCCTTCCATGACAGTTCTTAGAAAATACCGAGACTTGATCAAAAGATCTCGGGTACCACCAAATTGCTTGTCTGTACCAGTAGTATCAGATGGTGTCAATATCATGTCTTCGGATCCTTCCACGACAGTTCTTAGAAAATACCGAGACTTGATCATAAGATCTTCGGTACCATCAAATTGCTTGTTTGTACCAGTAGTATCAGATGGTGTCAGTATCGTGTCTTCCGATCCTTCCTTAACAGTTATTAGAAAATACCGAGACTTGATCAAAAGATCTTTGGTACCATCAAATTTCTTGTCTGTACCAGTAGTATCAGATGGTGTCAGTATCATGTCTTCGGATCCTTTCATGACAGTTTTTAAAAAATGATGAGGATGACTATCGGAAACTTGATCAAAGATCTTAGATACCACCAAATTGCTTGTTTGTGCCAGTAGTATCAGATGGTGTCAGTATCATGTCTTTGGATCCTTCCATGACAGTTCTTATAAAAGATATCTAGGAAGTTCAAGGCTATCATACATTTGGTTAAACATCAGGTGCGCCAGACTAACTCCAGGGGAAAACATGCTCCCACATATGAAAGGTCACGTGCGATCAAGTAAATATTTTCTAGCAATTCTACAACACTTACTACCATAGACAGTGACAACTCTCCAAACCCTATGAACACAAACATAGATGGAAAATAAAGAGACCCGCTAGGTTGACATACCTAAGCAAAATAAGGGCATACCGACGAACCAAAAAGGTTCGGGGAAAATTAGGGATATATATACAAAAGATTGTACACCTGGCAAGTCGAAAACCTGAAAAGGCGGCTTGGAAAAAAAAAGGGTATCTCGTTGGACTGAAAATATGAAAGGACGGTCCAGACAAAATTTATGGATTAAAGCGTACGACTATATCTCATTATCTCATCATTTTGTCTATCAATAAAAAGATTCATCACTCTGTTTAATGTTTATTAAGGACTCTAGGAGAAGACAGAGTTCAAGTTGTCCACAAATCCCCACAAAGCCAAATTCATGGATATCCCCACAGAATCACTTCAAAAAGATTATCCCTACAAAGTAGAATTCATACAGTCTCCATCTGAAATTCCAATCTCCTGAAAATCCTCTCCCCAACTGAGTGTGGCCTTAACTAAAAAATGAACCTTGCATGAAAGAATTCATGTCCCCAGTAAGGTCTCAAAAATATTCTTCTCAACAGGGTTTATTTCTCCAACAAACTACGAATTCCCCAGTACAAATATTTCTCTTACAAATCGACGGACAAAACCCCTTGTCTCCAACGGAGTTTATACTATCCCCAGTAAGTTGTTGCGAAGCCTAGAATCCAACCAGATAACAGTTAACTTCATCCTCCCCAGTAAGTTGTTGCGAAGCCTAGATTTCGACCAGATAACAGTTAACCTCATCCTCCCCAGTAAGTTACTACGAAGCCTGGAATTTGACCAGATGACAGCTAACTTCATCCTCCCCCAGAAAGTTGCTGCAAAGCCTGGATTTTGACCAGATACCAATCAACTATTCTCTCCAAGACAAAAGTTTAACCATCTCTTTTATCCCCAGTCAAGTCATAATTCCCCAGTAGAGTAATGGACAACCAAGGTTCCTGAACTCTATTCCCCAAGCAGAAATCAACATTTCCCGCAGAATTTCCTCGAACAACAAAACCGTAATCCCCAGCGGAAACATTCTAAACAAAGTTGAAGATACACATACTCTTCGTCTCCAGCGGTAGTCCGGGATTCAGCTTCCTAATACTCCCCAACAATTTGTCAAGGATTTATTTTCCAGAAAAATATGCACTTCAATGCTTCACGTCCATACATCATAGCACATACATGATAAATGCATACCGCATAATCTTAGTTATTATGAGAACATCATTACTCCATGCATACATTTGCATGTAACTAACCCTCTTCCTTGTAGGAAAAGTCAATCAACAAAACAAAAGACCTCTTCTGGTTAGATTTATTTCTTCTAGATTAAAGACAGGCGGACAAAGAACTCTTCTGGTTAGATTTATTTCTTCCATATTAAAGACAGGCAGACAAAGACCTCTTCTGGTTAGATTTATTCCTTCTAGATTAAAGACAGGCTAACAAAGACCTCTTCTGGTTAGATTTATTTCTTCTATATTAAAGACAGACAGACGGAGACCTCTTTTGGTTAGATTTTTTTCTTCCAGATTAAAGACAGGAAGACGAAGACCTCTTCTGGTTAGATTTATTTCTTCCAGATTAAAGGCAGGCAGACAAAGGCCTCTTCTGGTTAGATTTATTTCTTCCATATTAAAGACAGGCAGACGAAGACCTCTTCTAGTTAGATTTATTTCTTCCAGTTAAAGACAGGCGAACAAAGACCTCTTCTGGTTAGATTTATTCCTTCCAGATTAAAGACAGGAAGACAAAGACCTCTTATGGTTAGATTTATTCCTTCCAGATTAAACATAGGATGACAAAGACCTATTCTGGTTAGATTTATTTCTTCCATATTAAAGGAAGGCAGACGAAGACCTCTTCTGGTTAGATTTATTTCTTCCAGATTAAAGACAGGAAGACGAAGACCTCTTCTGCTCGGATTTATTTCCACCAGTTAATGATAGACGAACAACATACCTCTTCTGGTTAGATACTTCCTCTAGTTAAAGACAACCATTCAACAGACCTCTTCTGGTTATATTCACTTCTTCCAGTTAATGATAGGCAATCAACAAACCTCTTCTGGTTAGAATGATTTCCCCAGTGAAGTCACCAATTAACATACCTCTGCTGGTTCAGTTTAAATCGATCAATGGTTTATCATGATTCCATTCTGATAGACACTTTCTCTGGTTCAGTTAAATCGCTTTTAAGATTTATACTGATTCGTTCTCCAGTTAAAGATTATTCAAGACCTCTGTTGGTTCAGTTTAAATCGATCAATGGTTTATCCCGATTCCGTTCCGGTAGATACTTTCTCTGGTTCAGTTAAATCGCTCCGAAGATTTACACTGATTTGTTCTCCAGTTAAATATTATTTAAGACCTCCGTTGATTCAATTTAAATCGATCAATGGTTTATCCTGATTCCATTCTGGTAGACACTTTCTCTGGTTCAGTTAAATCGCTCCGAAGATTTATACTAATCTATTCTCCAGTTAAAGATTATTCAAGACCTCTGTTGATTCAGTTTAAATCGACCAATGATTCATCCTGATTCCGTTCCGGTAGACACTTTCTCTGGTTCAGTTAAATCGCTCCAAATATTTATATTGATTCGTTATCCAATTAAAGATTATTCAAGACTTCTGCTTGATTCAATATAAATTGACCAAAGGATTATTCTGATACTTCTTCCAATCTCTATCAACAATCACTTTTGATGGCATCTATAAGCCTATCTCCAGCAACTCCCTATCAATTTTGGAGGGCATCTATAAGCCCATATCCGACAATATTCCATCACTCTCCAAATGGCATCTTTAAGCCTATCCCTGATGCAATCAACCAACAACATTACTTCACGCACCGGCGAATGCAAATTTCTGGGCACTCTGGTGTTCAGTCATCTTCCAGCTTCAAGCTATGAAAGGCGAACATGCCAATCTCACTTTTCTAGTATAAGAAGATTGAACAGGGGCAACTGTTGTACCCCAAATTTTCCCTCATCATCTTACCTTATGCAGTTTATGTATCATGGAGATGGGATTGAGGTATTTTAGTCTCGAGTGCTGTTTCGAAGCAACAAAGTATGGAATTAAAGTTGTGAGAAGATTAGGTTTTGTTGTTCACATTCATGACTATCAGATTGATTGAGTAAGTTTAGATGCGCACAAGGCATGGGCTATTTTGGTTTAACTTCCTCCATGATTCTCCTATTTTCATCTTCAAGATTCCTTCAAGAATTCTTTTTCGTGTTGAGGTATTTGGTCATTTAAGATTGGGGGAATGGCAAAGCGGTTCTTTGTGGTTTTTGGATTTTATCATGACTATTGCTTATGGGTTGTAGCTTGTCATACAAGTTGCTATTTGGTTTTGGGGTTGAAATTTAAAGGCTCTTTGAGAATGGAAATAGGATTTTTCAATCAATATTTGAACTCGATTTAGTTCATCTCATCAAAGCCACTTAAAGCATACAAAGTAAATATGTTTTGCTTTGTTCGTTCATTCAAAGCTCCACTCGAATTCATTCTTGATTAAAATAAATAACTATCATTCAACATCCAATATTCAAGTTCATCATTATTCTTATTTTGCAAACACTTTGGCAAAAGTTTGTATTACAATTTGTCTTTGTGATTTTGTTAAAATTACAAGTTTACAAAATGTCGCAAGAAGCCTACGTATTCAGAATACATTGTTTTCTCCATAAGTCCCAATTCCTTTTACAATCCAAAGAGGACTCCTAAGCTAATGAAGTTATCCTATGGACTATTGAATTCTTCAAAACTCTTGTCAAATTTCCCTCCGACGTAATTTCATTTCCAAGTCGTGCCACGGTTTCCCTTGCCATCTTTCTCTCCAATCAATCCTTCGTTGCTCACATGAAACAAGAAAAAGAAGTCAGTTAGTAAGCAATTAAAAGTGAACAAAAAATTGCAAAGTTTTTAGTTCATCATTAGGGTTTGGTCATGGAATCAGATCTTAGGGCTTAGCTTTATCCATTGCAAGACACAAAGTAAAGTTTGGTTCACAAAAGACAAATCAAAGAATACAAAACAAAATTTCAAACTCAGCATCATACAAGACTCATACAATTTAGTTTCAGAATTTATCATTGGCTAGGGGTATATCTATTGCAAGTCACAAAGGAACTTGGTTCACAATAAAAAAATGCAAAAAGGTTTAAAACATAACTTCATACAGCAGGCACGGTTTCAAAGGCCCAAAGAGGCAAAAGTTCAAAAAATCATATTCAAGCATACAAGCCTCATACAAAGTTGTTTCACAAGTCAGAATTATATTATTGGCTAGGAAGACATCTTCTGCAAATCACAAGACAAAATTTGGTTCACAAAAGATAAAGAAAGATCAAAAGAATCAAATCAGATTTTCAAAATTCAGCATCATGATTCATGCAAACAAAAGACCTCACATTTTGTGTTATTCCAATGAAAGAAATAATAACGGTAATGTAAAATCATAGGCCAATCACCTCTACTACAAATCACAAGAAAAATCTACTCTTGGTTCACAGTAAAAAGGAAAAACTCAAAAAAATGTTCATCATAGTTGTAAAAGCATCACAGAAAACTAGAGTTTATCAAAGCTACAAGCAATCTGTACAGCAAGTAAACAAGAAATCATTACAACAAGTACAAAAGCAGCAAGAAAAAGTCAGCATTGACATATCAGAAAAAGATGATAAGTCCAACAAAGACAGCAAAAGCAAAGTTAGAAGCCTGCAAAAGTACAACAATCAAAGCATGTTATGCCAACTCCAATAAGTCAAACCCTTCACACACAAAATCATAGTATAAAACCAAACACAGTTCCATTTACAAAGGGGGAGGATCAGTAACCCAAAAATCCTTGTTTCATAAAGCTTTCAAACTTGTTTACAGAAATATAAAGAAACTAAAAGATATAGAAACCAAAAGAGACAGAATCAGGTGGAACCCCAACAATACAAAAAAAAATAGCATCCATTCTTTTTCTGTAACAGAAAATAAGACCAGGAAACCACACAAAACCTAAATTCAAAACCTCATCAGAAAGAGTTCATAGGAATAACAACAATACCAAACCCTTTCAAAAACCTGTCACAGAGAAAAGAGAGAATACGAAACTGTAGCAACCGACAAACCCTAGGTTTTATTACATCATTTTCCTAAAACCATTACCCTTCAGAAATTGCACACGAAAAAAGAACGAAAAGAAATATAATACCGAGGAAGCATCAAGAGGAACGGAGGCCGCACGGATATGAACACCACGATTCCTTTCTCTCCCTTTTCCTTCTATTTTCGTTCATACATGTTATAAATCACAGATTTATGTATCATCTAACGTCTAGGGTTTTGTTTTCCCCTTTCATATATTTGCTTAATATTTGATCTCCTGCAAGATCAAAGGCCAGAATCGTGATCAGAGAAGATAGATGAATCAGAAAGTGTAAAAAAAATTGGAATTGGAGATTGTCACGATGGCACCACCGTGAGGCCTTATGGAATCGCGGTGCTATTCATCCTCGCTGCCATGGAGATTCATATGAAGCACCGTGTGTTCATACTCAACCACCGCCCCAGATTGTTATGTTTTATGTTTCTGGTTTTTTTTATCTGTTTTTATTGAATAAACATAGAGAAAGGCAGGGAGACCGTGAGAGAGAGTTCAGAGTTAAGAAAGAATATATTTGATACAATGAAAATATAATATGTTATTTTGTTATTTTGTTATTTTTTTCATTATTTGATTACAAACCCTACCGGGCCCATATCCAAACCAGCAAGCCCAACCCTTTCTTCATTCGTACACCCCCTCCATTCCTATCTATACCATCCTTCATTACCACTCTACCAGGCCAACCACAAAACAAAAACCAGGCCCAACTCCTTTTCCTCACGCACACCCCCTGCTTACTTTATGCCACGCATGCCTAATCACCATATTTATTTATTTATTTTATTTTCTGTTTACATATAAAATAATTTGGGCTTTAGCTTTTCTTTTCAAGAATGTTTTACTTATTTACACCCTTTACACTTTTTAACCCCATTTAATTTATATTTTTTTCATTTTTATTGTCTTTATTATTATTATTATTATTATTGTTATTATTTTTTTTTATTATTAAATCAAAAATCCCAAAAATGTTTTATATTTTATTTAGAATATTTAGTATTAGTATTTTTTTTTTGGAGAAACGGAAATATATTAATCCAAAAACAGTTAATACAAAGCTGATCCAAAGATCCAGGCCCAAGACAACAACATCCAACAAACTAAAAGACTAGACACTTGCACTTAATCACAATCATGGACTAATATTAAATTTCCCCAAACACATTTCAATCCTAAGCTTTAACTCCCCCAATTGGAAAAAATCTTTAGTCTGATTCTGAAATATAATCATATTCCGGGTAGTCCAAATACTATAGATGGTTTCCGCAACAATCAGTTTAGCTTTCCTACACTTCAAACTTTTACCTTTAGTATTTCTAATGATCCACTCCAATCACATCCCCCCATTGGTCGACCAACGAAACTCTCGCAAAATCACATTTAAAAAGGACATGTTGAATATCCTCATTCGTTCCACAAAACACACACACACCATCATTTTGGATACCAAACCTGCGCAATATGTCCTTAGTAGGCAATCTACCCAGGAGTGCCATCCAAGTAGTGAAAATGGCCCTAGGACGAGCACAATTTTCCAGGATGACTTTTTTCCACCTCACCTTGGGTTTCACTCCCCTAAGCATCTTGTACATATCTCTTGTACGGTACTCGTCCCTATTCCGGAATTCATCCCAAACCGTCGAGCTCATCAATTCCTCCTTGTGTTTAAATATCGCTTTCACAATCCAAGAGGCATGAAAAGGAGGAATATAATCAATACAATCCGTACCTTTCATATAAAAATGGTGAATCCATGAAATCCACATTCTATCTTTTTTAGCATTCAAGTCCCAAAGCAATTTACCTATCGAGGCTTTGTTCCATTCATAAAGCGCAATCATGTTAAGTCCTCCCTCCACCTTAGGTCTACAAATTTGGTCCCAAGAAACAGGAGCTTTCCTGCTATTATCTACTCTACCTGACCAAAGGAATTTTCTACAAATTCCCTCAATGTGCTGAATGATTTTCTTAGGAAGAGGGAAAATCTGCATCCAATAGTTAGCGATAGCAAACAAAACGCTTTTGACGAGGAGGAATCTACCAGCATATGATAACAGATTAGAACTCCAATGCTTAATACGACATAGCATTCTATCAATAAGCGGCAAACAATTAAGAACGGTTAACTTCTTACTGTCCAGGGGCACACCCAAGTATTTGAAAGGAAGTGTGCCTCTCTCAAAACCGGGAGTAAGTTGAATTTCCTGTTTAGTCATCTCCTCCACCCCTCCAAAGAATACTTTACTCTTCTGTTCACTGACATACAGTCCAGTAGCATTTGAGAACTCTTTGACAGCTTGCATCACAATCTTTACGGACTCCACATCACCCCTTGCAAATAACAGTATGTCATCTGCAAAACAAATATTGATTATGTGTAATTTACCACACTTCGGGTGGAAGTTGAAATTATGATTCTGTTTCAGCCCACGAAGTACACAGTACAAATATTCCATGATGATCACAAATAGTAGAGGCGAGATGGGGTCCCCTTGGCGAAGCCCCCGCTGAGCAGGCAGAATTGCAGAATGTATACCATTAATACTGAATTTATACGAAACTGTGGAAACACATACAGTAACCCAGGTAATGAACTTCTGTGGAAATCCTAATTCACGCATAATCTGGAATAACGCCATCCAGTCTACAGTATCGTACGCCTTCTGAATGTCCATTTGGATCAAACACCTCGGGGAGATATTTTTCCTGTTATAACCTCTGACTAGTTCATGTGCCAGCAAAATATTATCATGTATTTTCCTGCCAGGGATGAATGCAGACTGACATTCGTCAATGATTGAATCTAACACCCTGCACAATCTGCAAGCCAGAATCTTGGAAATGATTTTGTAAATTACAGTACAACAAGATACAGGCTTCAAATCACGCACAGACTTAGCAACGGAGTTCTTAGGGATGAGTGTTACCAAAGAGCAATTGAATGGTTTATACAAAACTGACTTCACAAAAAACTCCTTGATTGCTTTACAGACATCACCACCAATAATATGCCAGGCAGATTTAAAGAATGCAGCACTATATCCATCACCACCTGGGGCTTTGTTATTACCCATAGCATTTAAAACAGATTTAATCTCCTCCTCAGTAACAGGTTGAATCAGATGAAGACCCTCCTCTCTGCTGATGGACCTCCCATTCCTTACAGCCATAATGTCGATACCTTTAAGATTGCTATTTCTGCAACCTACCAGCTTCTGATAAAAATTCATAACCTCCAGTTCATAGTATTTTATTTCTTTTAAAGCAAAAAGACCAACAATAATATCTTTTACAATTTTTTTTAATTAAAATAATATTAGATTTAGATTTATTTTATTTTATTTTTTAATTTTATTTCTAATTAAAATTAATTTAGAAATTAGGATTTTTAATTAATTAACTTTTTTATACTAGTTTAATTAAGATAAAACCATTTCATAAAAACCCTAAAAATGGTTTTCTTGATTAATTCAATTTCTTTTCTCAAAATAATTTAGGTTTAGTTTTCTTAAATTAACTTAGACTAATTAGTTATTTTTCTTTTAATTTAATTAAGTTAAAACCCTCTTATACAAAAAACTCAAACTCAAACAAAAACAATTTCATTTTCCTTTCATATTGCCTTTACATTCTTGTATATTATTTGTTCATATTCAATATGGTTGTAATAGTAAATTAGGGTTTATTTGCTTTCATCTTCCCATTTGTAAATTTGTACCCCCATCCCCAAATGATGTAATAGCGTAGAATTTTACATTTCCGCAATTTATCGCTTTCAATATAAATGCTGGTAATTAGGGTTTGTATGGCAAGACTAAAATCAACAAGTAGAAAACCTTAATTCAAGACAAAGATGCATGAAAAACAAACACTTTTGCACACTTGCACCTCTAGGGCTAACCTCACTTGTTGCCTAAAGATAAAAATAATCATGTTACACAAACGTGAGATACTTTAGCAAAACAACCAAAAACAAGATCCTAGTCCCTCAATGACCCTTCAAATGTTGCCTTTATAAATGATCTTAGACCCTTACAAAAAATTGCTAAGGTATCCTACAATATTGTTTTCTATGATTATACGATGACCCACGATTGTCCCTTCACATCCAATGATAGGGCTTCTTATCAATTAATGGTAAGATAGCAATATCTAAAGGAGGAGAAAATGAACAAAGACTTTTTGAGTAGGTAGACCGTTCGTAGTTGCTTGCTCACAACCATTAACATCTTTCAAACACACGAACACTTTCAAATGAAATATTTTCAAAAGTCAACACTTTGTATGCATTCTTATAGAGACGAGAATCATTACAAAGTTCGCCTAAACAAAGACACTTTTAAAAATACTTTAAAAACCATCACAGACACATTTCAAAACAAAGCATTTCAAAGTGAGCTAGCAACTACGAGCCCGTAGATAACTATGGATGAAAAGGGTGTTAACACCTTCCCTTTTCATAACCTACCCTAGAACTCAAGAAAATTCTCAAAAGGTCTTTCCTGTTCTTTTCACCATTTCCTTTATTGGATAAAAAAAAGCCGGTGGCGACTCTTGTTATCCGCAACAATTGCGATAAAACGCAAAACACCCAAGTCAGTTCTCCCACCGTATTACAACATGCTTCAATTCTTTGCAATAAAACATCATGATTTCACCAATTTTCATTCTAAGCATCATATTAACATCATCATCCAAAAATCCCAACACAACCTATAATTATTTAAACCTTAGATCAATTATAATAACAACGATAAACCCAATTACCTTAGATTTCTCATAGAAATTGATTCCTCTTCGCATTCTATCAAATCCATCTGAGCTCTTCCGTGCCCTAGCTCTCTTCACAGCGTTCTTCTCTTCCAAAAGCGATCATACAGAATGAATCGCTCAAACCTTAATATTTGTCAATCGTACGCCTTAGACCCATAATATGATCATTCCACCTTTGCCCTCACTTAACTTTTTCCAATTGACCGTTATGCCCTTGTTCTCTCTAGCACCAATATTATCCTATTTTACTAATTAAACTAATTCCAATTAATTCTTTTAATTATCTAAATTATTCTAAAATACTGTGTACCTCCTTAATTCCTACCACCCCATCATACACCACATAAAACATCATATCAAGCATCATGATCATTCATATATCACATAAACATTCCAATTAAGTCACAAATACGAAACATTAATTAATCAAATAATTAAATAAATAATATAAATATTTTAGAGTGTTATAGTTCTCGGTCTAACCAGTTGAACTGACCGGTTCGATCTAGTTTTTAAAATATTGCATCATAGTAAATAAACATGTTCAGTAATATGAAAAAAAAATTAGTTCAAGTAAGAATGATATATTAATTTTAAAAGTATATATATATATATATATATATATATATATATATATATATATATATATATATATATATATATATATATATATATATATATATATATATATATATATATATATATATATATATATATATATATATATATATATATATATATATATATATATATATATATATATATATATATATATATATATATATATATATATATATATATATATATATATATATATATATATATATATATATATATATATATTTATTAACTAAACCAATACTTTGGTTGAATAGTAGTTTAAAATGTAACTTTTAATAATTAATTTTTTAAATATATGCATAAATTAATATTATACAATACATTTTTATTGTATAAATTTAATCAGCAACAATTTTTATTATTATTATTATTATTATTATTATTATTATTATTATTATTATTATTATTATTATTATTATTATTATTATTATTATTATTATTATTATTATTATTATTATTACTTTGCGATAAAATTTATAACACTTTATAATTAAAGAAAATATGATCATAAATTTATATTTTTTTACATTTTAATATCGTATAATTTTATATAGAAATATTATTTTAATAGTTTATGTAGTATTTATAACAGTATAATAAGTAAAAATTGTGTATTTTTAAAAGTTATAAAAAAAGAAAAAAATTAATATTGTAGAGGAATTTTTTTAGAGTCTTTTTTTTAAAATTATTTTCAATTATAAATTATTATTTTATAATTGAAAAGATATGATCTGACGGTGGTGTTTTACGTATTGTTGGTGAGATCATTGAAAAAGATATGATATGAATTTGTTGTGATTTCTACTAATCTAGAAAAAAAAGAATATAAATTAGCTTCCATGAATAAGGCAATATAAAAAGGAACAAAAGTTGAATAAAAATATATATAAAAAAACAAAAAGTGTTATATATCATGAATAAGGCAATATAAAAAAAAATATACCACTTGAATAAGAAGATATAAGAAAGAGCATAAAAGTTTTTATATGGACAATATTATGCAAATCTATAAAGAAATATGAATTTCTGAAGAAATATATATATATATATATATATATATATATATATATATATATATATATATATATATATATATATATATATATATATATATATATATATATATATATATATATATATATATATATATATATATATATATATATATATATATATATAGATTAGTTCAAGTCATAACGTGGAAGAAATTAAATGGTTCGATAATTAATCTCTTTGTGTAAAGATTATCCAATTAACCAGTACAACGTAATGTCCTCTGGCCTAAAAAACACGGGCGCTACATATCAACGTATGATGAACAAAATCTTTCACAACGAGATAGGCGACATACCCGAAGTCTACATGGACGACATGATCGTCAAATCCACGAAAGAGGTTGACCATGCCCTCCGTCTGAAGAAAGTGTTCGAGCAGGCCAGAAGTATCAGATGCGATTTAACCCAAAAAAATGTACCTTTGGCATGCACGCAGGCAAATTCCTCAGGTTCTATCTAACAGAGCGAAGCATTGAGGCAAACCCCGACAAATGCCGAGCATTTTCTGAGTTTCCAACACCCACTTCAAAAGATTCCATTCAAATCTTAAACGGCATGCTCACTTCCCTCTCTCAATTCGTGGCAAAATCTGCCCAACACACGCTCCCCCTCTTCAAGCTCCTCCACAAGAAAGCTGCCTTCGAATGGACGCTCAAATGTGAGCAAGCTCTCACTCACTTGAAACAAGCGCTATCACAACCACCTGTCCTCTCCCGACTGGAGAAGGACGGAATCCTTTATCTCTATCTGGTCGTTGCCTCAGAGGCAATAAGCACGACGTTAATGAGAGAAACCCCGGAAAAACAAAGACCAATCTACTTTACGAGTAAGGCCTTGCAAGGCCCGAAAATGAGATATCGGCAAATTGAAAAGGTGGCCCTAGCCCTTGTTAACACGAAGAGGAGACTCAGGCACTATTTCTTGGCGCAAATTGAAAAGGTGGCCCTAGCCCCAAAACACGCTACCTCTTCAAGTTCAAAGCTCAGAACGACCAACTCCTCATCTCCCCGTGAGAAAGGCGCAACGAGCGACGCTCATGCTCCCTGTAAGTAGCACACTTTCCCACAAGCAGATGTTAAAGTCATTACTCCCGTGCCCGAAAGTAACGACTTGAGGGACTATTATTCTAGACTGGCTCAACAGCCAGAGTGGGCCCAGTCTAGACTCCTCATTTGGTATGGCCCGTACGACCATGGCCTGAGTCTCCCGTGCCATCCGTCGGACACCATTGATCGTTTGCCCTCCTGGACCAACACTGACCCATGATGATTGACGAACACCTCTCAGTCTGCCCGATATCAAGTCGCCCAAACAACCAGGAACCGACCAGATTGCTGCCTGTAACCTACCTCCTCCTCAGAATCAACGGCTAGTTACAGACACACCTGTCCGATATGACTAAGTTCCGGCAGTTACCTATTTTTGCGGACCCGCATATCTAGGCCCAAAAATAGGAATCAATGGCCATGTGCCAGGGGCATTATATAAACCCTCACATACGTGAGAGCCAGGTGTCAAATATTTACTATTCACCACTAAAACCCTAATACCTTGCTTGTATCTCTTTGTTCCCACACTTACTTGACCGTCGGAGTGTCTTGCATGTACAACCCTCTTTTTTCCTCCATAACATTCCAGCCCGACAGAAAATCATCATCCAGCCACCTTGCAAATCATAACGTAGAAGAAACTAAATAGTTTGATAATTACTTTCTTTGTGTGAAGATTATTCAATTTTAACCAGTTGAATATAAATAAATGAGTGGTTAAAACATATAATTTTAATCAATTATTTGTTTCAATGCAATCAAATATAAATCTTTATATTTTAAATTTATATGTTATATTTTTATATTTTTTATTATTTTAATATCATATAATTTTATATAGAAATATTATTTAAATAATTTATGTAGTAATTATAACAGTAAAATAAATAAAAGTCGTATAATTTTTAAAGTTACAAAAATAATTAAAAGAAAATGATTCTAATATTGTAGAAGAATTTTTTGTGTAGAGTTATTTTTTTATTTTAATTTCAATTATAAATTATTGTTTTAAAATATATTATTTAAAATATTTTATGTTATATTTATGTGGTTAAATATTTTCTCTTAAAAAAATAAGATATAATGTAAAGAAAATAGAAATTCAAAAGATGAGGATTAAAGATAAAAAAATTACATTTCAGAAATAAAATAAAATATTATGAAATTTTTAAAATGATACATAATCATATTAGATTGAGAAACTTTGTGAGATTGCTAAGTCAACAAGAAATAAGAATTTTGTTTAGAGTTATTATTATGACAATTTTAAATTTAGATTAAATAGATAAAAAAAGTAATTAAAATATAGTAAGATGATAACATACACAAATCATTAATCATCTTCGTCTATATGAATTCATTTTATAATAAAATATTATATTTTTACATATAATTTATAATTTAAAAATGCAATAAAAATAAAAATAAATCCATTTGATGTATTGATATATTAACTCAAAAATAAACAAAATAATATAAAATTTTAAATGGATTAAATATATTTAAAGTTATTCTAAAATTATGTTTGTTATTTTTCATCTTTTTAAAAAACTTTGTTAAAAAACCGTTTCTTTAAAATTAGATATTCTTTTATGATTAAAATTAATTTATATAAACAAATGAATAATAAATGAATAATAAATTGTGTCACTATTTTTTTAATGAGAAAATCAATTTCAAAAATTATATTTATAAATTTAAGAGATATAATATTATTATTTATAAATATATTGATTTTTTATAAAAGATCAACTTTAATGCTAGGAAACAAAAAATATTTAAGACAAATAGTGTTAAAATATATTAGTTATTGAAATACGTTTTGTTATTTTTGACTATTTTATTTTAAGCAACCTTAAAAAAAAAACATCTATATTACATTAAAATTTTCAGGCTTGTCTGATAAGTGGAGAAATTTCCAGACCTCAATCTCACGAAAGAAGAAACTTCAATCAAATTTACACACAATTATATTCCCTCTGACCCGTTCATATACCATATTAAAAAATATTTCTTAATATGTATATAATTTTCTAAATAAAAATAATAGTATAAAATAGTTTATCCATTTTACATCTTTCCCACATAGACGACCAACTTTATGTAAAATACAATCAAATTGCAACGTTTTTCAAAAGCAGAAGAACAACTAGAATGCACTTGTTGGTGGCTGCTGCTCAAGTCTATCCATTAGGATAGATAATAAAGGAAACAACCAAATTATTATGCTCTCCATCTCATAATAACGTGTTAAAAAAATTATTTAAAAAAAAGAAATAATAATATTTTTATTATATATTGAAAATCATAAAAATTTAATTAATTAAAATAATTCATTTGTTTTGACATACCATTTTATTCTAAATAGATGACTATAGAATATTATTATAATAATTTCTGAAAAAATTATATATTATCCAAAAACCCATATATAATGGGACCCACTTATTAGCTTACGTGTTAAATCTTCCCACAGAATCTTTACACCTGTCAATTCTATCCCATCACGTAACTTGTAGGCAGAAGGTTCATGAACTAGGGCCCACATTATGTATCTATATAATATTGCCCATGATGCCACGTGTCGTTCATCCAACACGGTGTTCTATATTCTTCAACGCCGTTTCGTGCTTGGACTGAAATCTCAATCATGCCCTCACTAGATGACAAAATGTTCCATGCAAGGATATTTAAGTGGCTTGCTAATGTGGTAGGTCAACTTGATGTTTATGGTATCATTGTTTTAGATTAAATTAGACAAAAACATTACACCATGCGTTTTAAAGTTTAAAATATTAGTTTGATTAATATGTCTTACATGTTTATTAAATTAATAATTATATATAATCCATGTAAAAAGTTTATATTGTTAATTCTTCACAACTATTTATAATTATTATTTTATATAATATATAATCAAAATAAATATCAAACATAATTTAAAATCTAATAATTATAATTCACTGTTAGTCAGTGTAACATATCAATATATTTTAATTAAATTCGTTAATTATTAGCTTGTTCATACCATCTTAAATGTAAATATATATAATTTTTCTAATGATTTAATGATTGAATTTTCTTTTTAAAATTAGAAAGTCAAGAATTCAAATCTTCATTTATATTTGATATTATTTCTTAATTATTAACTGAATTGATTTAATAAAATAAAATAAAAATATAATACTTTAAAATATTAAAATAATATCTTAGTAATAATTAAAGAGCATATTCTAAAATTAATTTTATAATGATAGATATCGTAACATCTTATTGTTTCTTTTTCAAATAGGTGATTTCTTAAAATTTTAATTTCTCTAATTTTTATAAGTTTAACTTTAAAGAATCCTATAAAACAAAATATTTAAATTCAAATTATTTAAATTTAAATATTTTATTATTACTAAAGTATCCATTTATATTTTATCATGATCGATATATGTTAGTTGAATACTTTGATATATACGGGTTTATTAAAATATTAAATGTTACAATAATAACAAATGTTTTTCTTACTGTTCTTATTGAAGTATCTTGAAATTTTTTTTAAGAGTGAAAGATATTTATAAACTAATCAATAATATATTGTTTTCTTTTGGTATGCATGCATGCATGTCCTATGATATAAAAAGGACCAATATAAAAATGACCAATATAAAATAAGGTTAAATACAATGTATTCGCAAGACTAAATCCTAGAGATTTTTATTTTACAGTTTTTTTATAAACAATGGAATCATTGATTAATAGAGTATATAAAGGGTATTTGTCTACACTTATAGTTATATTGTTTTCTGTCAAAGTAAACTATAATTATTAGTACACCTCCTCCTTAGTTTACTATGATCATATGGCATCTGCTACTTGATGCTTTAAGTGTGAAAGATAAGCTTAGAGGGGTCGATTTAGTTAGAGGTTTAAAACAATTTTTAATGCGAGGCCTTTAATTTAAATAAAAATATCAATTTTGTGTGGGAGTCAAGGCTTGAGCTCTGATCAAAAACATTATGAAACCTCTTTTTAACTAGTTCAACTATTAAAACATTTGAAATTGACATATATGAGTATTTATAATTGAATTGAATTCTACATATACACATGCATGTCACCACATGTTTCCTATATTTATTTGTTAGACAAAATATCTATTTTAATTTTTTAACTATATCATTAAATTTAAATTGATCTTTTAATTTTTTTATCATATTAATTCTTTAACTTTTAAAATATTTTATTTTAGTCTTTTTTTAATTAACGACAGAAAAACTTTGAAATCGTTTGTTAAATCCATCGCTAATTAGACAAAAAAGACTAAAATAAAATATTTTAAAAGTTAAAAGAACAAGGTGATACGAAAAATAAAATAAAGGGATCAATCTGAATCCAAGATTATAGTTAAGGAATCAAAATAAATATTTTGGCTATTTGTTAAATTACTTTTATTTATAGAATGAGTTGAAAAGATTTCAAGTCTCACATTTGTTAGATATAGAGTATATCGATTGGATTATAGGTTGTCCACCGTTACACCAAACCTATAAGAGTTATGAACGTGATGGGGTGTATTGAAAAGATTTCAATTTCTATATTAGTTAGATATAGAGTTTTTAACGATATTATATTTAGTGACACTCATCACCTTACAAGTCAGCTTTGTAAGGATGAGTTATAGATAAAACTGTAATTTTAATGTATGTTCAAAATTTATCAATCAGACCATATGCATCCATCGTTTATATCAAGCCCAAAAAAAGTGTTGGGCGTGAGGGGGTGTTAAGAAATAGAGCTTGGAAAGACTCTATATAGGGTGAAACTCCTCACTTTACAAACCAGTTTTATAAGGATAAGTTAGGTCAAAACTCTAATATGATATCAAAGTCTATCGATTGAACCATGGGTTTTCCACCGTTTAACGGACCATCTGTGAGCCTTTTCCTTGAGTTAGCATTGACGGCCCTGATTGTCTGCCCCGCCTATGGCTAAGGTGTATTTTATTTTTGTTATGTTGTTATCTTCCTGACTTATGCGAAAGAACTTGTCGGTTCCCCGATTTGTGTTGCCTCCGCCAGTTGTTGTAACTCAAAGATACGGGTCTAAGTCTATTTTCCAGAAAGAGTTCTCAAACATCACAACACTTCCTTCCCCGACGGCTAAAAGTAAGTCGCTAGTTAAACTTAATTTGGGAAGCACAACTTGGCTTTAGGCTTTCACATGGCTTCTTTTTAGATCAAATAGTCCATAGAAATTCACTCATAACAGAAGCTAAAGGATTGTCTTCGTAGGACGCATGGACAAATGAGTGATTGGACCGCATATTGTCGTGCAATGCACGATTGGGAATCAAAGGGATTAGCAGACATACTATGAGACTTTCTTGTCGTTAGTTTGCTTGCTTTGGTTTGTTTCTGGGGAGAGGTGAGTCACTTATGCTGTGAGGAGACAAGAGCTCTCGAGCTTAGATAAGTTCCATGTCCGTCTCTTTTCAATTTCAACTAAGCTTGCCACATCCACTGATCGTGGGATTTGTACTTATGTATCCAATGATTCGGACTGCAAGTGCACATTCTTGTCGAGTAGTTTTAAAAGATATCGAACCACAGAGACTGATGAATCGATCTACCGTTTTCTATTGTTACTATGTAAATCTAAAGCTAATGAATATTTGATTTGGGTTGTAGGGGAAACTAATCGCTAAATTAAGTTGTATTTTAATAATCAATGAGCTTAATTACCAGTATGCAACAGTCTTACCTCGGGAACTAGCGACCTGTCGGGCATCTTTATATTTTCAAAACAGTTTTCAGTAAAACCTATCTAGTTTAAAAACCCTCGTCTCACACTGTAGTTTTGTTGATCTAGGCTATGCAGTTAAGTCCTAACGTACGCTTCCACCATTCCGCAGGAGTTAAAAACACTTTTTGGAAACTAAAACAAAATCTTAATTAACTTTAAAGTGCTTCCGTTGTATTTTAAGCCAATGCCTAATTACTACTGTCCAGTTAAAAGATCTCAAACTTCCGCTTTGCTGACCCTAACCTCTATCTGTTTTTTACTTCCGTAACAAAACAATGTATTGATTTGAAAAATAGTAACTTAGGCCAGAAAAGAAAGTTTCGTAGTAAAAATAGTCCCGACTAAGTTACTCGTTCCCTCGGTTGATTGACTTTACATACCGGTATAAGATTTCTAGCTTGACATAATATTAAACCAAATCGAAGAATAATTTAAAGGACAAACACAAATAAACATAATTATATTAATTAATAAGCAATAAGAATTTGTAAACATAAACCTGGTAATAACTCTGAAGACAGAAGCACTCCTGCACAAATTGTAGGCTTTGCTTCGATCGGAGAATATATTTAACCGTACAGAAGAAAATAATGTTGAAAGAATAGTGCTGGAAAGAAATAACTGGGAAAAGAAAATAATGCTGAAAAGAAATAATGCTGAAAATAATATTCTGCTGAAAATAATATCTGCTTAATAAAATCTCTAAACTTTCTCGCCAAAAAGAAGAACCCTTTCTACTGTGGTCTCAGGCTCTATTTATAGTGCTTGCTTGATTCGTTGCTCTCGAAAATGTAGGAACAATTCACTTTTCTTCCTTGAGAAATAATAGGCCATTTAATTGTCACGTTCGTTGCTCTCTTGACTGAGTGGGTGAGAGAATGTAGGAACTCGTTGGATTAACCCTTGAACGTGTTTCTGTCCGTTGGATGAGGAGAAAGTGGGGTGATAGGCTGTGACGTTCGTCACACGCAAGTGACTATCGTCACTTGGTCTTCATGGAGCGTGACGTTCGTCACGTCCCCTTGACAGTCGTCAGGGCTTGGTTGCTTGTGGGCCACGTGCTCACATGTGTAATGGGCTTTTGGGCTGGTTTCTTCTCCTTAGGCTCTTTTACTACTTTTTGCACCCTTTTTTCTTCATTTCTTCAAAAGTGTTCGGCTCAGTGCATATCTGCAAAAATAGAAAAATACCTGCATAATACTTATAAAATAATTTAATTCAAACTAAAGTATGAGAAATATTTGGTGTATATCAAGCCAGAAATATCACATATTTGTGTGTCATCAAACTCCCTCATACTTAAACTTTGCTTGTCCTCAAGCAAATGCTAAGTACGATGTTTTTCTAAACATGGTTATGACTCGGATCGACTAATATATAGTTGCGTTGTGTTTTTTTCAGAAAATCAGTGGTTTGATTCGTGCTCCATAACTACGTCGGCGACGCTAGACAATCCCATTTTACGTAAACTAGTTACAGGTCCTATCATAGCCTACCTCGAGTATTTATCTTGTTTTGCCCTTTTCATTCTAGCGCAATCACATTAAGCCCTTTATCTTCACACACACATAGCAGAACAGTCGGTTAGTGGTTATGATCCTTTTAAACTTTTAGAGGTTTCTGGAACATTAATGTGGCAACCTTTAATTCAAATGTTGGATGCGGGGGATCAGACCATAATCTTCCCTACCGAGTTCAGTACCAGATGCTCCTGAACCATCCATTAAATGAATTTTCATGTTACTTTGTAAGGTTTACATCCTTTGGATTAGGCGATCGGGTGAGGATCGTCCAATTTAATCAGTGTGTTTCCTTGCAACATTTTGCTGAAATATTCTATCATCCACATATATTCATCGACTTCCTGCGTAGTTTGTGTTTAAGACGGTGCTGACTGCTAATATAAACTACTCAAGGTTACTATAAAGACTAAACTCAGGGTGTTGGAAACAACGGGTACTTGAACTGATCTATCATACTCTGGGGTTGTAGAGTGTCTAAACGGTAGAAATTTCGCTTAATCTCGCCCCAATTCCTGATGATTAAAGATTTTGCAGTCTATTTACTTGTCGAGTGAGAAAAAAATTTTATGGGCTCAAAAAATAAAGGGGAGTCTAAAAGAACAACACAAATTGCTGCAATAGATGACTTGAAATTTTTTTTTATTGAATTTAAGATAACAGAAGGGAAATTACAAAGAAAATAAAAATTACTAGGAAAAGGGAAATACTTCCTCCCCCATACTTGAATCATACATTGTCCTCAATGTATTGATAGAAGCGGGAAAAGGGAAAGATAACAACATAATCATTCTTCCTCCTCTTGTCTTTGGTATCGGCCACGTGTCGTTGCTCTTCGACGTGCTTGCCCGCCATGTCTGGAAGATTCGCCGCCATCTCTTTGGGATATGATATTATGCAAGTCGTCAACACGGAGTGTTAAGGCTCGCATATCTGCCGTTATTCCTGTGGTGAATTCCAGCATACTTTGATCGTGCCTGAGAGCGTAGTCATTTTGGTCTCTCTACATTTGTTACATGAGAGTCATCATCTCGATTTGGCGTGTCTCGAGGCTCTGGTGGCGTTGAGTGGACAACTGGTTTTGTTGCATTATTGCGGCATATATTGCGTCAATGGTGGCAGGATTGTTGGCTTGCTGTGGTTGGGGCTCTTGCTGCTCTAATTCTTCTTCGATTTCGTCAGCGGCAGCGTTGTTAGCCTGACCTTGATTTCCTTGCACATTTTCTCCGGGTTTAGGGGCGTTCAGGTTGTAAAGCCAGTTATCCGGATTACCCAAGTAAGTACGATTATGATTTGGCATGATCACACTACGAACTCTTGCATTCTTAACCATGAGATAGTATCCTCCAGCTTCTCGTACTTTAATCAGGCGACCATCTCTACAGTTATCAATATCCATATAAACTGCTGGCAGCGGAGGTAGGCGTTGAATCCTTTCCCCTCAGTTCAGGTGAACTGCGATGGTGGTGATGATGCCTCCGATACAAAATGGTGTAGTCCCGTCTCTTGTAACGAGGTTTTGAATGTGGGCCAATATTAAAGTAACGGGATTAAGACAGAGGTTTTATGAAAAGGTACAGTGAAGAGCATACAACTCTTTAGTGTTGACTTTGTTGTTTGTTTGCCCTTCCAAATACTGTGTTTGCCATAATGCGGTGTAAGAAGCGAATGTTCGGGTTGTGGATGTGAGAGGCGTACCGTGCTTCAGGATTGACATTTGGTTCGCCTGTTATTCTCTCCCATAATGCGTATGCACTTCCATTCCAATCCAATTCCGGGTGAATGCGATATTGCACATTATTCCCTCGGGGAAAATGAAATATGTCGCTCAAAATTTCATGGTTGAGTTGAGTGTGTACTCTCGGTTGAACATCTGAAATTGAGCGGCTCCCGTTAGGTGTGCGTTGGCATCATCGTGAGTGTGATAGGCGTAGGAACTTAAGAATTCCAACGTTAGAGCTTCGTAGGTTGGTGTGTTCATCGTGCTAATAAAGCTCAGGCCAGCTTTGTTCAGCAAGCCTTGCATATGGGTTTGCAACCCCAATTCTTGCAAGCAGTTGTTGTCGACGAACCTCGTGGATGTTAGCCCTCGACGATGGAATTTTATGTACCTTTCCTTTTGAAGATCACCTACTTCTCCTTGTCGGAGCACGAGATGTCGCATGTCAGGTTCGGGTTGGTTGGCCATGATTTTTGAACTTGATAGAAAAAATGTATTTGTGGTAAAGAGATGGAAAGGGGGTGGTAGTGATGAAACTAGGGGATGGGAGAAAGGGTTTAAATAGATGGATTTTATTGAGTAGGAAATTGAATGAGGTTTATGAGATAATTATTAATATGAGAGGTTATGGAAGTTAAGGGCGAATATGAGTAATGGGGTAGTGGGGGTTTTAAAGAAAGTTCAAGTTTCAATGATTCAATGGTCACGGGAAGAGAATCGTGGGAGACAGGCTTATGACGCTCGTCACATGCTTCCTGACGTCCGTTAGGGTCGGCAGGGTGTTGGGCAGCGAGTGTCTGAGCAAAAGTTTATTAATTAACTAATTCATATAGTTTGAGTAGTGTTACAAGGGGTATATATCTATGTGAATAGTTAGTGGCACATAGTAGAATCAGAGGAATGATAATTGAAATAGAAAATAAGAAATAAATAAGAAATAATTTAGTTAAAGATAAAAAATTAAATGAAAAACTTGTGGGTTGCCTCCCACACAATGCTTATTTAATGTCATTAGCTTGACGGCTCAGGAGTGCAAGCACTCATGGTGGTTCTCTCGAGGATGACTCCTCGGTTGAACTTTTAGTGGTTGTCATTTTCCATGGCCACTTATCAAGCCATCTCACATATCCCTCGCCTTTTCTTTTCTTTCTTCTGTGGGGTGGTTCATTCTTCTGAACTTGTGGTGGTGGTTCTGGATCTATCCTAAGTATCAACTTTTCAAGTTTGGGCTTAGTGATTTCATCTGTCACCCTAAAGGTTAACCTTACCCTCTTAACAGTAATTATATCCCAGTTTCATGGTCCTCTAATTTTCTCTTTTTATGCAAGACTTCAAACAAGGGTGCATCGGTGTGGGTATTTTCCAATACCTCTATATATGTTTTAGATTGGGAGTCTACCTGAGCTTCCATAAAACTTTTCGGGAAAGGAATCGGTGGGGTATAGGGATGAGGAACAACAATAGGTGCTTCCTTCTCTACCTCTTCTACAACCTCCCTTTTAGATGGTGTTGGAGGATTTTTCTCAATCTTTACTCTTTTCCCGTCTGAACTCTCCTCAACCACATTATCACTCTCCTCAACCTCATTATCACCCTCCTTAGTATTTTCAATTTGTTTTTCACTACTGGTTGTTACAACATCCAATTTCTCCTCAGGGAATGGTCCTAGAGGGTTTTGTTCAAGCTGGGAGATTTGAGTCTCTAAGGCTATGTTGTGAGTCACAAGCGACTCAACCACAATGGTCAGTTGCCTAAGGTTTTCACTATTTTGAAGACTTTGTTTTCTAAACTCTTTGTTCTGGACAATTTGTGTCTCTACGAAGTGCTCCATCATAGATTCTAACCTAGAGTGAATTAGTGTTGCATCAGAATCCTCCATTGATGTTTCGAAGTTGAAATCATGCGATTCTTCTGATTCTTCAAAGTGAGTTAGAGTCACATTTTGTGTTTCCACAGAGCGCTCTGTCATCATAGATATTTCATTTTCCATTAATATTTCGAGGTCGGATTTATAGGATTCATGCGTCCCCTCGAAATATTGGGTGTAGTGATTGTAAGGGAAATTTGGTTGAGGATAAGTTTGGTTGGAATTATAATATTCTTGTGATTCCTCAAAATTTTGGGATTGGTAGTTGGAAAGGTAATTCTGGTGAGAATGAGTTTGTGACGTATTGAAATTCTCCAACAGTATTTCGAGGTCAGATTTATGGGATTCTTGTGATTCCTCGAAATACTCAGAGTGGGAGTTGTAGAAAAAAGTTGGGTGATACATAGTAATTGGGACAAAAATTTGAGATGATACTCTTGAATGCGGCGTCTAAGTCTGAGATACCGCTCGATATAATTGATTTGTATGTATAACGGCTCGCCTTGCGAACGAGTGTTTGGCATACAAATAAGAAAAGAAATAGAAAAGAAATAGAAAAGAAATAGAAAAGAAATAGAAAAGAAAAAGAAAAGAAAAAGAGAGGTTTTTGCTCTAGTCTCTACTGCGTAACAAAAGAGTAGCGATATCGACTTAAATCAGTCCCCGGCAATGGCGCCAAAAACTTGATCATGGGATTTGTACTTATGTATCCAATGATTCGGACTGCAAGTGCACAGTCTTGTCGAGTAGTTTTAAAAGATATCGAACCACAGAGACTGATGAATCGATCTACCGTTTTCTATTGTTACTATGTAAATCTAAAGCTAATGAATATTTGATTTGGGTTGTAGGGGAAACTAATCGCTAAATTAAGTTGTATTTTAATAATCAATGAGCTTAATTACTAGTATGCAACAGTTTTACCTCGGGAATTAGCGACCTATCGGGCGTCTTTATATTTTCAAAACAGTTTTCAGTAAAACCTATCTAGTTTAAAAACCCTCGTCTCACACTGTCGTTTTGTTGATCTAGGCTATGCAGTTAAGTCCTAACGTACGCTTCCACCATCCCACAGGAGTTAAAAACACTTTTTGGAAACTTAAACAAAATCTTAATTAACTTTAAAGTGCTTCTGCTGTATTTTAAGCCAATGCCTAATTACTACTGTCCAGTTAAAAGATCTCAAACTTCCGCTTTGTTGACCCTAACCTCTACCTGTTTTTTACTTCCGTAACAAAACAATTTAATGATTTGAAAAATAGTAACTTAGGCCAGAAAAGAAAGTTTCGTAGTAAAAATAGTCCCGACTAAGTTACTCGTTCCCTCGGTTGATTGACTTTACATACCAGTATAAGATTTCTAGCTTGACATAATATTAAACCAAATCGCAGAATAATTTAAAGGACAAACACAAATAAACATAATTATATTAATTAATAAGCAATAAGAATTTGTAAACATAAACCTGGTAATAACTCTGAAGACAGAAGCACTCCTGCACAAATTGTAGGCTTTGCTTTGATCGGAGAATATATTTAACCGTACAGAAGAAAATAATGCTGAAAGAATAGTGCTGGAAAGAAATAACTAGGAAAAGAAAATAATGCTGAAAAGAAATAATGCTGAAAATAATATTCTGCTGAAAATAATATCTGCTTAATAAAATCTCTAAACTTTCTCGCCAAAAAGAAGAACCCTTTCTATTGTGGTCCCAGGCTCTATTTATAGTGCTTGCTTGATTCGTTGCTCTCGAAAATGTAGGAACAATTCACTTTTCTTCCTTGAGAAATAATAGGCCATTTAATTGTCACGTTCGTTGCTCTCTTGACTGAGTGGGTGAGAGAATGTAGGAACTCGTTGGATTAACCCTTGAACGTGTTTCTGTCCGTTGGATGAGGAGAAAGTGGGGTGATAGGTTGTGACGTTCGTCACACGCAAGTGACTATCGTCACTTGGTCTTCATGGAGCGTGACGTTCGTCACGTCCCCTTGACAGTCGTCAGGGCTTGGTTGCTTGTGGGCCACGTGCTCACATGTGTAATGGGCTTTTGGGCTGGTTTCTTCTCCTTAGGCTCTTTTACTACTTTTTGCACCCTTTTTTCTTCATTTCTTCAAAAGTGTTCGGCTCAGTGCATATCTGCAAAAATAGAAAAATACCTGCATAATACTTATAAAATAATTTAATTCAAACTAAAGTATGAGAAATATTTGGTGTATATCAAGCCAGAAATATCACATATTTGTGTGTCATCATCCACCTAAGAAATTAGGTCACGATCACAGATCAGGAGAGAGTCCACACACCAAACCCAAAAAGAGTGTTAGGCTTGTGTCATACACTAATTTTGTCTCATGCATTTCATTTATTATCAGACATTTCGTTATTTAATTCATATGGGTGTGTCCTATTTTAGTCTAATGCAGTCCTCATTCAATCGTCACATTTCACATATTTTGAATAAAAAATAAACTTTTACTAAAGTCAACAAAAAAATAACTTCCATTCGCATTTTTGCATTTTACGTATATTCGCATTTTTCTTCAAGTTAAACTTTTATCCAGATTTTTCATTTTTAGACAATAATAGATATTTTTTTATTCACTTTTATTATGTTTATATCATTTTAAAATATCCACACAAAAATGTATTTTAATTTTTAGTTTAGTTCATTTTTTTAAAATAAAAAGGATAATTTTAAATAATTAAGTTAGGTTTTTATTTATTTCAATTCAATTATAAAAAATATTTCAAAAATATATGTTTTTTTAATCGAGAGAAGAATATATTAACTAAAAAAAATAGTTAGGTACAAGGTGATCAAAATTATCTAACCGTCAAGCAAGAGAAAACAAAACCTATAACATCAACTTTTCTATATACTTCCTAATCTTTTTAAAGTTCCAACCTCTATACATTATACTTTCTATAGTGCTATCATATGTGTTACTTTTCGTATATTTATCAAAAACCACATTGTTTCTATAATGCCAAATCCCAGATAGAGTCTCTATGAAGGCTAACTTCATGACGCTTGCTCTCCATCCTTTCTTCGAAGAGTAGTCTAGGATCCAGCTCAGCTCCTCGTGCCACCCTTTAGGCTTATGGGACACCTCCATCCATTCAAGAACGTGTTCCCAAATAGTGAGAGTGAACATGTAGTCAAAAAACATACGACAAAGGGACTCTTCTGCCTTTTTGCAGAAACTACAAGTACTATCAAGGAGCATTCCAAATCTCTTTAATATATGCTTAGTTTCCATTTTACTGTGACACGCCAACCAAGTCGTGTGCATATCCCTAGGCCTCACAATATTGCATTTGAACATATATCTCCAGGACACACGAGTATCATCATCACATAAAGCTTCATAAATGGCCTTCATCTTGAATTACCCAATACTCATCATTTTATCCCAATCTTGTTGCACATGAGTCACATAGTCTCTAAGTTCCAGAACCTTCTTTAGAACCTAGGAGAAATTATTTCCAATGTTATCTTCTATAACATTCTCGCCTTTCAAGTAATACACATGAACCCACTTTATCCAAAGGTTATTTGACATCCTGAACAGATTCCACGAACACTTCATCATGGTAACTTTGTTCCAGTCATTGAGATTGAAAATATTTAAACCCCTCTGTCTTTCGGGACTGCAAACAGTCTTCCACGTCACATGGATTTTTATGCTCACTTCATAGCTACCTATCCAAACAAAATTCCTACACATAACTTCTATATTTTTTATGACAAGAAATTGGAAGACATTGCATTCAATGTTGAGTAATAGCAAAAGCAATACTCTTTACAAGTTGGATTCTGCCTGCATAACTCAACAATCCAGAGGTCCAATGCATAATCTTACTTATAATCCTTTCTATTGGAGGCATATAATGATTTATGTTGAGTTTCTTACTTGTTATAGGGACCCACATATATCTAAAAGGCAACTGACCTTCATCAAACATAGTAGCTTCGGTCACCTACTTCTTGATGTCTCTGTCCATCCCCCCACAATAAATCTTGCATTTTCTAGGATTGATCACCAGACCAGTTGACTCAGAAAATTTCTTAACTGTGGCAAGCATCATGTTGACAGATATAGGATTCCCTATACAAAAAAGCAAAACATCATCTACAAAGGTGAGATTAGTAAGGCCTAATTTCTGACACTTTGCATAATGATTTAAATTAGGTTCCTTTTGCATCTTTCCTAACAACCTGTTCATATATTCCATCATTATAACAAATAGCAAGGGGAAATCGAATCCCCTTGCCTTAATCCATTCCTGGCCTACATAGAATCAAAGATTCCCCATTTTCATTAAATTCATAAGTAATAGTATTTAAGATAGTCATCACCATTGAGTAAACAATCTAGGTATACCTATTTCACGTAAAACTTGCCCCGTTTCATACCAATCCACCATTTCATAAGATTTATGGAGATCTAATTGCAACATGCATCTAGGGGTGCCTCCTTTTCTTGAATACCCCCTAAGAATCTCATAAGCCAACATAATATGATTGTGTATTACTTGCCCTGGAACAAATGCAACTTTGTTGATACTAATGACACTTGGAAGGACCTTCCCCAATCTATTAGTCATGATTTTTGAGATGATCTTATAAAATGTTGTACACCCTGTTATAAGTCTGTAGTCTTTAACATATTTTGCTTCATCTGTCTTAGGAATCAAGGTTATCACAATTTTGTTGAACTTCGTGAACATCCTCCCCTGATCAAAAAACTACCTGATGGCTGCAGTCACGTATTCTTTGATTACATGCCAGCTCGCTTTAAAAACTTTGAGCCATATCCATACACTCTTGGAGACTTCAGGTCACCAATTCCATGGAGAGCTTCTTTTATCTCTTTTACAGTTATCTGGCTCACAAAATATTCCCTCTGCTCTATACTAAATTGGTTCCCACTTCTCATGGCTTCAATATCAATATGAGTAATGTTGTTTCTAACTTTTCTCGTAAAATTCCCATAGAACTCCTTAAACTCTTTTTTAATATCTTTTTGAGAGTTGAGAATCATACCATCTTCCTTCTGAATGAACTGCATACTCTTAACATTATGATTAGCCTTTAGAAAAGCATGAAATAAAGCATTATTTCCATCACCAATTTTAATCCAATTGATTTTTGTTCTTTGCAGCATAACTTTTTCCTCCAGCTCGTTCCACTTAACAACTCCATCCGTCATATTCTTTACATTCTCTGTTTTCTGCCCATCCATTCTATTATTCATAAGATCCAAATAAGCTTTCTCCAGGTTTTGTTTAGCCAACACCACCTTTTGTTGGATATTTGTAACAGGGTTATTGAACTTTCTAAGCTTATATTTTAGTTTATTCATCTTATGCCACAGAATAGCCATATGACTTATTATGTATAGTACTTTCATCAACACTGCATCCATGGCTTCATGCCTTCATGGGTTTTGAAGCAGAGAAGAAAATAACCCTCGTCATGATAATAGAGATCAGGAAAGTGAACAAAATCCTAAACCTTTGTCATAAAAATCTTCACTGTGTTCATACTAATCTCCTCCCCAAGTACATGCAAAATTAGGGAATTCTCCCGTAATTGTAGTTTTGAGCTACATCATCAGTGTCAATCTCAATTTCAATTTCTCTGTTCACCACCGTAGGCGCCACATATTCCATCACCCTTCCTTTTTCTAGATTTATATTCTCACTAAGTATGACCACCCATAGCTTCCGGGGTTCCAAGTTATTTGGTTATTATATTAGGGTTTCTTTTGCTCGTTCATGGTTCTTCTTCAGATACACAATCGTGTTTCTTCTGAACAGCATAAATATATATATTTTTAGGTAATTTTGTCTTTGGTTGATTAGAAATATCAAGAAATTATTTAAGGGTAAAATAAGTTTTTTGTAAAGACCTAAAGCCCTAATTTTGGGTATTTAAAGACCATTGGAGGAAATGGATAGGAGGCATCCAATATAAAGGGAGAGAGTGATGCACAGATCCAATCCTCTCTTCACTAACCAATCAAAAACTCTTTCTTCTTTCTCATAATCCAATTTCCAATGATGCCTTAAATTACTTTTTTTCACCAATAAACCAATGGCCAACCATTTGGATCTCTCTCTTTAATGATGTAACCAATCAGAGGCGCATGTGGTGAGAAGGAAAGAAAGATGATTCATGTATTCATATTCTTCTTCATTAACACACCACCATAGCAAAGCCACTCAAACCTCTGAATCTCCACCACATACACCATATTTCTCCACCCATCTAATTCAAATGACACAACCTCACCATTTCAACTCGACTGAATCACCTTCACATATCAAAACTCTCACTTAAACTCACATCTTCCGAAACTCAAAACCGACAAAATCTTTCAAGCTCCACTTCAACATCTCATAGACCTTCACCATCTTCTTGCAACTCACCCACCGTAAACCCTTGAAACCACCATCATTTTATCTGAACCTTCTTCCTCCAAAATCCTTCCTCATATCAAGACCTTGCTCCATTAAAACCATACACATACATCCATGGGAGGATCCATGTGTGGCAGACTGTGGCTAAATCCACACCAAATTTACTTTGGTTTAAATTTCATGTTATTTACATTTCATGTCATTTACTTTTGTTCCTTTTTCCTTTTGCCTCTTAGGATTTTCTTTTTCTTTTGATCAAAAGACATTAATAAAGGCAAAAACCCTTTAAAAAATTAATGTGTTCTTGAGGACTATTGGTTACTATCCTTTGCTTGAGGATTTTTGGATTCTGGACTTTGGACTAAGGACTTAGAACTTAGTTTTCCCTTTGCTTGGAATTTTATCTGATACATGGAGCTTCATATGATACTTTAGATTTCATCTGATGCTTTTAAGATTCATCTGCTTGTGTGATTGTTCATCTGTTATGCTCAACTTGTGGCTTAAATCCAAAGGAAAATGAATGTTGATTTTGAATAATTTCAAATGCTTTCTCTTCTTGTGGTTAGTTCACTTACACACACAAAGGCTTTCTCTTGGGCTACCATACAATGAGACAATTTATTTATTGTCTTTTACTTTATGCTTTAGGATAGTCTCTTCATCTCCTCCCCTTCTTTAATTTTAAAAATCTTCTCCCTATTTCAAAAACTTCTTGTTTTCAAAACTTCACCCCTTTCTTAACCAAACATTGACTTTGTCAAGTGATCCAGAAAATATTTTTCTTAATAAATGCTAAAACACCTAAGCACACTCAAACTCTTTTCAAAAACTCTAAAAAAGACAAATTTCATCAAACTTATTTTTGTGCCTTAGTGCACTTTTCTTTTTCAAACGAGACCTTTTTCTGAAAGAAATGACACAAGTTTATTCTCTAAGTGATGCAAATTCATATACTTCTACAGTATGCTTAAAAATTGATAGATATTTTTCACTTGAATGTTGAGACATGCTTATTGAGTAAATCCAAGCAAAATTATCCATATCAAGATGATGCAAATGCTCATTTCTTCATACTTGTGAGTTGTAACTTGAGTTTTCCACTCTAATACGAAAAGATGTCTTTCTCACCTAAAATCAATCAACAAACAAAAGCCAATTTCATAAACAAATGCAAGTGGTTATTATGGAGTAATATAGATGTGAGGGGTGTTAATACCTCCCCCTTGCATAACCAACCCTTGTATCTAAATCTCTCTTTTATTTTGGTTTTCAAAACTTTTTTTAGGTTTTTTTTACCTTTTCCCTTTAGAAACAATAAAGTTTGGTGGCGAATCTTGCTTTTTCTGAGTTAAGAAATACCTTAATCTCAATTTTCTCACTGTGACAGACTAGCGACTCTGTTGGGGAGTAGTCCTCAAGTGGGTTAAGCCTAGCTTATTTTGTTTATATTATTACTTTTGTATGTTGTTTTTACTTTGGTTGCTTGGTGATCTTCGTGTGGTGAGAAGTCCTATACCTGGACTTGAGTACACTTATGATTTGGAGGATGGTATAGTCATGCTTGGCCTACCCGGTGTTAAGCCTCAGTAGATTGACTTGAGATCCTCCACTCAGTGGAGACCCTTTTTTTGTTTTTCACCACCGGTATAGCCGGTTCGGGGTTCAGTTCTGGCATCAAGCGGTTCCAGCCCCTCCCGATTGTAGTTGCAGGGTATCAAACTGTGGTTCTCCCTATCAAGTCCAGCGCCAATCACCACTTGATCAACTAACGGTTTATTTAGTGGAGGCCCCATTTGAATGTAATAATGTATTACAAGTAAAATTATAACAATGTTATTGCTTTTGATCTGGGAGTCTGCGAAGATGAGGACCTTAGAATCCATTTTACCCTTCTTGGCCTCTTAGCATGTAGTGTGGTGACCATCTCGGCGTATACCTGGTTGGTTGATACACGATACTACACTCAGATGAATTTCTCTTGATAATATTATTGGTGGCGAGTAAGTTGTTTATATTGATAATATATGAAAGACGGATCTACGACTCTGGGAATCTTGTTAGAACCCAGTTACTTGCTTGGATGGTGAAGCTAATAAAATATACCTTGCGGGTGGGTCGTTACCTTGGCTCCATTATTGTGACATTGAACCTTTGAATCCACCATGTTTGTGATTGTTGTATAATCATGCATTCATAGACATCTTTTTCACTTTAGTTTCAAGAGTCCTGAATTGAAAGAGTTGATAAAGCTAAGAGCTTTGGTGACTAGTCCTTTGGATTTCAAAGACTGTTATGGAAAGATTTTGACAAGTTTGAATATTGATAATAAAGACGGAGTTCTGAACACCTTGGACCAGTTCTATGATCCCTTATATAGGTGTTTATTTGATTTTGATGAAGGTGTTTCTAAGGTTTGTAAATCGAGATAGTGGGAGATTTGAGGTTTGTTTTATTTTCCATAAGCATGAACAAGAGAGGGAAAGGTTTAGAGTTTCTTTGAATTCTATTTTTTGCTTGAATGGAAACGAAGAGGGTGTACCATGAGAGAGGAACGAGAGATGAGAAAAAAGAGATTCAATTCTCTCTCTATTTGTATGTTATTTTTTTGTTTTTTTTAATAAGTGTTGACACATGTCTTGTTCTTATGAGAGTAGGCTAAATTTTGAAAATTGGTCAAACATTTTTCTCTCTCTCTTCATATGACCCTACTTTATTCAAAAAATTGAAAAAAGATAGATAAATAAAGGGGGCGGATCCCCATGTAGTCTTGCTTTTTAAAAAAAATTATTTTTATTAATTATTAATTAAATAATAATAATAATAATTATTATTATTATTTGTTTTTATTATAAAAATATAATAAATCACATTTAGGTTTAGGGTTTGTGTTGGGCTCTAGGCTCATTTTCACTTTATTTCTATTACACCTACATGCTACTAACACACCATTCATTTGCTTTTATTTATTTTATTTTATTCATTATCATTATTATTATTATTGTGTAAATAAGTAGGGTTAAATTTTTTGAGTTTGGACTTTGTTTAAGTTGCTATTTACACCCCTACCTTATTGTTGTACCCTTTTAGTATGCTTGATTCATCTTGCATAGTAGGATCTTGAGCCCATTTAGGTTTTACCATTCTTCAACATTGTATTGATAGTGCACCCCTCCCTTCTATTTTTATGCTTTTAATCTATACACCCATATGTAATAAATGTAACCATGTCCTCTTGTTTGTACTTTGTTATTTTTCTTTTGATTTTTACTTTTATTTAGTTAGCAATTGGACTAATTAAATAATTAGACAAAAAATAAAATCAACTTTTCTCAAGAATAAAATAGTTGATCAACATCAAGCAATTTTCAAAATGTGGCACCAACCTTCATTCAATTTCATAATCATCGTATCACCATTTAAAACCTTTTTCAAACTTGAGCTGATTTCTTAATTCAATAAACTTTTGGTTAACACCAAGTTGTTTTGCAAAACTTTTTCATAATAAAAAATGTTTAAAACACATTAAATAATCAAATCTAGTTTGTTATTTAATGATCAACAAAGAATGGTTTGGATGTATTTGTCCATGTTGTTCTCGAAAGCATTTGAATGATGGTCTTGCTTAACTTCTAGTTTGAATGCTTGGATTCCATTAAAGACCCTTAAACTTAATTCATCTCACCATTTTAAAAAAAAAATGATTTGGTCAAAAAAGGAATCGTCCACCACTCTAAAAACAAATTCGAACTCATCAAATTATATTTTTCTGCCTTTGTGCAATGTCAAGAAACCATTTTCATAAAACGAGAGATGCCTCACTTATTTCAAGACGATGCAAACAAAGCTTCATTCTAAAAACATGTGGATAGTGAATGTTTTTTGCTTGAATGTGCTCAGGACACACATTTGTGTGAACCAAGATTGTGTGATCTGTAACACCCGAGGCCAACAAGGACAGGAAGTGGTTGTCAGTGAACAAGGCATGACAATGAGACACTCCCGAGGCCTAGAAGGGCGAGGAGTAATCTCCGAATTCACATTAGAATAAGAGGGATCCTGAGGTTGTGCGGGTAAGGGAATACATGTTTAAAAGAAGGCTTATAAGGATTGATAGGTACTACCTATACCAACAAGATGCATCTTCTTCTAGGTAGCCTAAAAAATAAGAACTCCACACTTAAGTGTGCTTGACTTGGAATAGTATTTGGATGGGTGACCTTCTGGGACGTTTCCCAGAAAGTGTGTGAGTGAGGATAAAGCATGCTGAAAAGATCCGTGTTGGTTTGTGGGGTGACTCGGTAATCCTAAAAGCAGTAAGAGGCATTACAAATGGTACCAGAGCATACCTCTCCCAGTACAATGTGGTTCAGGGATGAACCAAACCTCTCCCAGTACAATGTGGTTCAGGGACGAACCAAACAGAAGTTGGTGGGAATGTAACACATGAGGCTAATGAGGGCGAGGAGTGGTTGTCTGTGTACGAGGCATGACAATAAAGCACTCTTGAGGCCTAAGAGGGAGAGGATCGGTCTCCGAATTCACATCAGAATAAGAGGGATCCTGAGGTTGTGCAAGTAAGGAATTGCATGGTTGAAAGAAGGCTTATAAGGACTAATAAGTATTACATATACCAATAATATGCATCTTCTTTTCGATAGACTAACAGATAAGAACTCCACAGTTCAGTGTGCTTGACTAGGAGTAGTATTTGGATGGATGACCTTCCAGGAAGTTTCCTGAAAGGCGTGCGAGTAAGGATAAAACATGCTGAAAAGACTCGTGTTGGTTTATGGAGTTAGTCGGTAATCATGAAAGCAGTATGGGATGTTACATGGACCATTCTTGAAGCGATGCAAATGTTCACTTCTTCATGTTTTGGGGTAGCACGCAATTTTTCCCGTTTGAAAGCGATTGGGCATTTCTCGCTAAAATTAACCAACCAAAAAAAACTTGCTACCATGAACTACAAAGCTCTAATTTTATCAATGCACCACGAGAACACATAGGCACAAGATTTTGAAGTCTTGACCATCACAATAATAAAAAAAACCAAAAACCCTTTATTTATTTCTCCTCGCATTATAAGTAGAAGGTCACAAGTAGATATCACGCTAATATTGGATTACGAGACTAACTAAATAGGTCCCATTGAGTATAATGAATGTGAGGGGTGATAATATCTTACCATTGCATAATCGACTCCTGGATTGTAATTTGGTTGTGATGATCATTTGTCATTGTTTGTGGGTTTTCTAGATATTTTCCCATTCCTTTTAAAATAAATAAAATTTGATAGAGACTCTGTTGTATTTCGAGCGTGTGATACACTCAGGTATTTTTCGTATTGTGACAGCGTGAGAGGGTGTATTTGGAAAATCCTAAGTCCTATATTGATTAGAGATAAAGCCTTGAAAGATTCAGTATAAAGAGACACTCATCACCTTACAAGTCAATTTGTAAGTCAGTTTGTAAGGATGAGTTATGCCAAAACTCTAATATGGTATTAGAGTCTATCGATCAGACCATGGGTGACCCACTATTAAATATATATGTATCAATCCCAATAGTGTTTAGCATGAATATGTGTATTAAGAAAATATCAAGTCCCACATTTGTTAGAGATATAGCTTTAAAATGGTTTATATAGAGTAACACCCATCACCTTATAAATCGTATTTGTAAGGACGAGTTAGGATAAAACTATAATATGGTATGGGAGTCTATCAACCGGACTATGGGTCATACGTTGTTATATCCATGCACCAAGCCAAATAAAGTGTTAGGCGTGAGGGGATGTATTAGGAAGATCATGAGTCTTATATTGGTTTGACATAGAGCTTAAAAATAGTTTATATAGAGCGAGAACCCTCGCCTTTAAATCCAGTTTCATAAGAATGAATTCGACCAAACTCTAATAGGATGAAATCTCACTCCATGCATCTTGAAAATTCATATGTCGATATAAGTAAACAAAAGTACAACATAGAAATATCCGGTTGGCCATGATCTACACCAAGGAGACCCATGGAACCTTTTCTATTCTTGATAACAATTAAAGGTTTAACATGGTTATGCTAAAAATTAGCCCATGTTAGTGGATTTAGAGGTTATCAAGTAACAAATAGAATGGAGTTTGATAGCTTGAAATTTGTAGACGGCACAATTCTGTTTGGGGAAGGAACAAAGGAGAACCAAAGAAATATCAAAATTATCATTAGAAGCTTTGAGCTAGTATCAGAACATTGGACCAATTTTTCAAAACAAAAAAAATTGGGATAGTCATCGAAGATGGCTTTATGCAGGTATCATCATTTTTTTTTGCATTATTTTGCATAATTAATTCCATTTAAGTTCATAATAATATCAACTAGCAACAATCTAATGAGGTGTTTGTAACACCCTTCTAAACCCCATGGAATATTCACAGTTACTCTTAATAAATAAATCAGAGTATATCACCAACAAGGGTATCACATCTTCATATAAAACATCATAATGACACATCATGCTCCATAACACGGGTTTTCAAAATATTTAACAAGATAGAATCAACATTTAGTTCTTCGAATCATGGCAGCGGAAAACATAGTTCAAGACATTTCATTATAGTACTTCATAAAAACTAGTCATACTTCATAACTCATACTTATAAATAAAAAAATCTCGAGTACCACGTAGGGTGACTCAACATCTTTAATAAAAACAAAGAACATAAGTTCCAATCATTTGATCCTAACCCTGATGTTACATATCATAGAAAGACTCCTTTTTATTCAACAAAAGCAAATAAACACACTCTGAAGCTATCCTCTAATGCTTCTACGAACTATTCTCGATCACCTGTGTGTTACCCGTGTGGAGGCAACATTCAAACAGAAATGGTGAGCAATTCATAATCATGATATAAGACATAAGGAATAGACATAGTAAATATGCACATAAGCAAGGCATCACACATCATCATATCGTCATGTTATACTCTCACCTTCACCACTTCATCACATATCATCCTACATAATGTATCGTCAAGCATCACAAATAAATCATTATGTAATGTCACATAGAATGTAATGCAGCATCATAGACTCATGCGTGTGGTATCAAAACTTCACTTATGACTCAGTCATCATTATCTTTAAAGATCCCCACCATAGGATTGATTCTCGCTTGGAACCAGAGCACTTCACTATTGCACCCAATCCACACTATAAGATTATTGCCTTCACTGGAAAATAGTCCTATCATCTTCAGTGGATCGAAGTCCTAAAATATGCCTTGAATGCAATGATGCGCAATAACATATTTAATACGACCACCGCTAGTCAACATACATCAACATTCATGATTAATCACAAACATCATCATATCATTATAGTAATCAACACAACATCATAGCATCGTCATAGTAATAAACACAACATCATATCATCATCATAGTAATCAACATAACATCATAGTATCATCATAAGCAAAGCATCATCATAAACAAAGCATTCACTATGATTCAATGCAGGGAAACTAATTATATTATAACTTAGGTCTCGTAGATATACTCCTTAAGCATCATTTTTCTCCACATAACTAAATTGCATTGCATTAGCTATCCAACACTTCAAACTAAACCTCAATCTGAGCTCTAGAACTAAAGTTATGATCATTTTAAAATTTGCAACTTGGACAACCAATTCTTCCTTCTGTCGCCTGGCGGCACACTTCCTTCACCTTGAAATGCTACCTTCGTGTCACACTTCACCCAGCGACACTAGGGGCGACTCACTCCATAAACTAGCTCCAATGTGCCTCCCTTCACCCTCACTTACGCCCGACGATGCATCTTTGCTCGGCGACACTACCTTCGTTGGATGACAACACAGCGCGTACATGGTTTTCCTGTTGCAATTTCCTACATAAACCAGTCCAATTCTCTTGTGATTTTATCATGTTACAGGTCCTAAAACACCATCTAATCACAGGGTTTCATCATCTATCAACAACCTATAATTATATACTCAATATACATCAATTATAAACCATTATTCATCACTAATTCATCAATTTCTCATCAAACAACACCAAATCACCATCTACCAAAACCTAAGGCAATCTACCAATCATCTAAACCTTAAATCAAATATAATAATAATGATAAAAGTCCCTTTACCTTAAGATTATAGCAGAATTTCAACTTCTCTTTTGTCCTCTACCGAAATCTCTTACCTCTTTGTGCCCTAGCCTCTTTTCTCCACATCGTCAGTTTCTTTCTCCCAATTCTATGATCGTTCCGTAATGGATTTCGTTTCCCCTAATTCTTTTATAACCCTTAGACCTCTAATATCAAACTTTCCACCGTGTCCTTACTTATTCTCCATTAATTACCATCTTGTCCTTATTTTCTCTACACTTCTACTATTCTATTTTTCCCAATTAAAATAATTCTAAACAATTATTCTAATTATTCCAATAAACTAATAATCCTCTTAATTAGTTAGATTCCTACTATGCTACACATAGTAACCCATCATACATCATAGTCATCCAAACATCATATTCAAACATCATATTTATCTCAATCATCATGGTATACTTCATATTCATCATAATTTCACAAATTACCATAAAGGCTCACATATAATCATCAAAACATCCAACACTTCACATTGACTCATGTAATCATGCTAAATTAATTAATTAGTTAATTAATCTATAATTCGGGGTGTTACAACTCTCCTCCATTTAAAATAATTTCTGCCCTACAAAATTACCTGACGAAAACAACATCGGATAAGACTCTCTCATCTGATCCTCGCATTTCCAAGTCCAACTTTCACCAGCTGTTCCACATCACAATACCTTCACTAAGGCAATGTCCTTGCCTCGTAATTGCTTTAATTACCGACCTTCTATTCTCAATGGCAATGCCTCAACAATCAGGTTATCTCTCACTTGTGCATCATCCATTTGAATCATATGAGAAGGATCCAGAATATGCTTTCTCAATTGAGACACATTGTCGTACCCCAATTTTCCCCCTAAGATCCCTTCATCATACCATATGGATTCAATCACAACAAGATCATATTAGGGCTTTTGGTTCTCCTCCCTATCTTTAGCTTTTCTCTTTTAGGAATCACCAAGCACCTTGACTTGTTTTTATTTTGTGATCATGCATGTTTTGTTTTGACTTTCCTTTTAATTAATAAAATGCAATATTGGTTTGTCTTACTTGTTAATAATGTAGGTAAAGGCAATGTGGCTTAGCAAGTTGATCCATGGGTTCATGAGTTTATTTCCATGCCCTAGTCAATAAAGCTTGAGAAATTCAAACCTCACCATTGAATTTGTTTTGGAAGAAATGGCATGTCAAGGTTTATTTTGGTTTACCACATTTCAAAGTTATCAAGATTAATTCAAAAGTACAAGGGGTTGATTGAAGAAGTTGTCATGGTTGTACAAGGCCTTGTTCCCATTGGTCACAAGTGCATATTTCTCTCAATTCTCAAGATATGGAAGTGGTTTTGGTTGCTATGAGTTATCATTATAATCCTTAATAACTTCTATCTACAAAGCAAAAGTGTTGGTACAAGAAGGTTGTTTAAAATTGTCAAAGTTCCTCAAAGCATTTTCTTGATCTAGGAGCTAGGGTTTTGAAATTTAAAGAAGTATATCTTGCTCATATTTTGGTATTTTTGAGTGATTCCAAAAACATCCTTCTCTTAAAAGTGTTATTAACAAATCACTTCAAAAGTTTCAAGGAGTTTTCATGTGGAAGAAACTTGATGATGAAGAAAGATTACAAGTCCTCCAGATGAACCCCTAACTTCCCATATGTGACTTCAAATGATCATAACTTGATCAATTTTTATCACCTTGAGCCCAATATTTTTCCACAATGATCTTGAGGATGTGAACTTTATTACCTCTTTTATGTGCAAAATGAGAAAATGGATGGAGGATGCCTTAAGGATACAAAAGATTATAGGTCATTTCATGATTTTTTGCCAAATTCAACAATTCATAACTCTCTCAATTTTTGGATATTTTGAATGGTTCAAGTTTCAAAATGTAATTCAAGAGGTCTATTTAATGCCATATTTTTTGGTCAAGAGCAAATTCCAAGAGGAAGGCCATGTTTGGATGCAAAACATTATAGGTCACTTTTGAAGAAAAACTTCAAATATTTCTAAGTATGGAAAGTCAACCTCTTTTTCCCAACTTTGACTCATTGCAACTTTAATCTCAAACATCCATCTGATTCCATTCTTTTCCTATTGCAAAGCTTATAATCTCATCTTTCTAAAGCATCAAGAACCATGCCTTAAGACCCCTTGAGCTCAGAATGCCATTGTTTCAAAAGTGGTAACTTGGAATTGAAGTTTCATCGCAAGTCAGAATTTGAATTTCATGTTACAACTTCTAACCCTCAAATTAGCACACGTTTTTGGTCTAAACATGATTAGCCAACTTTCCCAAGTGGATTAGTCATTAAAACGCGCATTTTAGATGGGTTTTGACAAAAGAGAAGTCACACTTTCTTCATGATGCAGACCCACACAAATTCCCTCCAAATTGCATCATTCACCCTTCCTTTTGATCCCATTTGCTTCTCCTATAAATACATGAGCTATCCCATTCATTTTCTCAAGCTTGAACAACCAAAATCACCCTGCCAAACTCGCTCCATAACTCACTTTTCTGCAACTTCAAAATCATTGTTCAAGCCTTTTTTAGTCCATTTTTTCTATCAATTCACCTTCCTTGATCTTCCCTGAAGCTAACAGAAGAAGAATTGAGCCTTGAGACCTTCTGAATTGATCTGACCAAGTCCATTTACAGAGCTCTGCAACTGAACTTCAATAGGTAGATTTCTCCATCAATTCTTCCAAACTTTGATATCATTGTGAAGCTCTCATTGCCATGGTTCTAGTTGTAACACTTTCTTTTAACTGGAAACGCGTTTTGGCCATGAATTTTCAAATTCCTTTTCAAAAATTTCCTTCCGAATTTCTTGAGCTACAGTTTATATAAATTTTTCGCGAAGGTGTGGTTGTCTTCATCTTGATGAGATGAAGTGAATGGTACCGGTCTCGTGCTCTAATTTTACAGTCACTACGCCAAAAATAAGTTTTAGCAGCACATAAAAGAAAGCGCTTTTGGAAAAAAGCGCTGCTGTAGGTTTTAAAAAAAATTCGCTTAAAAAAGCGCTTTCAAAGGGTGCCTTAAGAAAGCGCTTTTCAAAAGCGCTTCTAAAGGTAACCCTTAGAAAGCGCTTTTTGGGAAGCGCTGCTAAAGCTGGCCTTTCAGAGGGTACCTTAAGAAAGCTCTTTTCAAAAGTGCTGCTAAAGGTCAGACTTAGAAAGCGCTTTTCCAAAGCGCTGCTAAAGCTGGCCTTTAGAAAGTGCTTTCAAAAGCGCTGCTATAGGATATGCTACGAAAGCGCTTTTTGATGTAAAAGCGTTGTTATAGATGAAACGGTGTGTTTGGTGTTATATGATAAACCATGTGACTCTTCACCTTATTTTAACAAAAGTTCATCTCCCTCTCTCTTGTTCCTCTCTCACTTTTAAACAATTGAGGCCACCGCGCAAGCACGCCTACAGCGACGACTGCGACGACGATGTCCCCATTATCACACGAAATCAGCATCATCCTCTTCGCCTCATTATTCTGAATCCGAATCCGCCCTTATCATTCGAAATCTATACAAAAATTCTAAACCCTAAGTTGTTACAAACTAAAATTAAATGTTGACGGGTAGCGTTTTAAGCTATGGAACCTTGGGGGAAATACTTACACAGTTCTACTCTACACAGCGGTATGAAGAGAATGCAAGGAGGTGACTGAAACGGCTTACCTACCGGAGAGCTCCGGTGGTTCTTCAGACGCGGCGGAAATTATGAGAAGTCTGAATATCTTCAATGAATACCAGGTAACAACTAGCGTCCGAGAATTCTTCTTTATGCGTTTTCACTTCCTCTTCATATTCTACTATTTGCGACTTGTTCTTCTGTATGCGTGTTGATGAGAGCTTACAGTGAAGTTGTTGGAGTTGTAGAACGAAGATTATGTTGATGATGCAGTTGATAAAGGTTGAGGAATGAAGAAGAAATTCGGTTGGAGAATGAAGGAGAAATTCGGTTGCAGGGAGTGGCCTTTGATTGCAAAGTGATGAAGATGATGATAGTGCAGAGAGAGTGAGGTGGTTGATGGCCTCTGTTACAAATTAGTTTTTTTCTTTATCTTTTCAGATGTAGGTGTGATGATGGTTAGTGAAGTTAACAGTTAGAAAGTTTGTTAATTGGCAGTTAACGATAGTTAGAAGGAAATCAAAACTTGAATGTAAGTTTTTGGATGGAAGAAACTGTTAGAGGACCAGTTAATATTGGTTAACTGGTAGTTTGAAATGGATAAGTTATTGAGGTTAATTGGTATAATTGTTAGTATGTAGTTTCTCGGATCTGTTTTGTATGTGCAGGGCAACCTCATGGCATATTTGCATCAGTGTAATGTCTGCATGTACTTGAATGCTCTCATGTCTATATACATACACTATACTGCATGTGCATTATTGTATTTGCGTATTCGCATATGGTATGAGGTTGCCGTGAATTTGCAGCATGTTGATGTGGGATTTTCGTGATGCAGGTACATCTTTGAACATGGAGTAACACGGAATGAAGATACAAAATCGTGAGGGCATACTTGATGTATATGGACATGTATGTATGAAGCTTTGTATACGATGAATGGTATGGACTGAATTTTTCCCTCGATACCGGCAGTGTCTTGAAACAATAGTGGGAACAACAGATTTGATGGATGGTGGTATTCGTCAAATGGATATGGATCAAGGTATCTTTGGTTTTCCTTGCACCGAAATAATTGGACATGAGGACGTGGAAGAGATTTTCCGTCATAAAGAATTAGGCGTCAGTATTATGCATGCATACATCCGGTAACCCCATCTTTATATTATGTAATTAGCTGAAATTTTTTTAAAACATTTCAATGAATATAGTCTAATATTAATTATGTTTTTATTTAAGGTTGTTATATGACAAATTGATGCGCGGGAATCAATTGTCAAACAAATTCCATTTCGTGTCTTCCTCCCGTGTTAGCGGAGCGACAATTGGTAGGGAACCAGATTCAGTAAGAGAGCACTTAGTCGAAAGATTCATGGCAACTGGCAGTACATAAAGCTTATATCTTTGGGCGTATAATACTATTCCTATAGGGTTAGATTTTCATTCTAAGTTCATTTTAATATTTGTAATTTTTGCGTAGAAAATTTTCTTCTAAACTGTTGTTTTAATTTATAGACGTCACTGGTTGTTGGTTGCTATCGATCCTATAAAAGAAGTGGTCTATTATCAGAATTCGGTTGGCGGTGATTGGCCAAATTATCCGGATATGAAGTTAATGATTGATACGTAAGTGAGATTATTCTAAATATTTGTGTGTATTTATATATTTAATTATTTCTGTGACATTGTTCTAAATATATATTTTTATTTGGTTAGAGCAATACAAGTATTCCGGTGTCAAAGAGAAGCTCGGGTACGACGGTCTAAATCAAACAACATTAATTGGATCAAAGTGCAGGTATATTAATTTCCACTATTTTGCTTATAATATTTATGCTATTTGATAAAACAATACAACTATATATTCTTATTTGTTTTTCTATGTAGTGTCCTCAACAGCAAAACGGTATAGATTGCGGATACTTTGTTATGCGGTTTATCAAAGAAATCCTTCAACTGAATCAAATAGAGATTCCAGTCACGGTATGGATTTATAACTTAGGACCAGGACCTTAATACATAATTGACCGTGTTTCTTTCATACATTAGGACTGGTTTAGTTGTTGTTAGGGTTGATTTTGTAAGACTGATTTTGAGTTACAATGTTGATAACAATGATTTTTATATATTTTGAGGTACAAAAATGGTGTATATATATTTTGGATTACAATGGTATACAATGCATTATCGCGGTTTATGAATTACAGGTTATGGCAACTGGTTTATATAAATAATATGCTGCAAACAATGCAGGTATATGAATTATATAAATTATACCTCTAAAAAAAATACCCTATGAAAGCGCTTTTTCAAGAAAAACGCTGCCTTAGGTAACCTATGAAAGCGCTTTTTCACAAAAAGCGCTGTCTAAGGTAAACATATGACATCGCTTTTCCAGAAAAAAGCGCTGCCTTAGGTAGACCTATGAAAGCGCTTCTTCATAAAAAAGCGCTGCCAAAAGCCTACTTAAGAGAGCGTTTTTTAGAAAAAGTGTTGTATTAGGTATACCTACGAAAGCGCTTTTCATTAAACAAAAAGCGCTGCTAAAACCTATAGCAGCGTCACCTACGAAAGCGCTTTTAAAGGCAAAAAAAACACTTTCGTAAGTTATTTTTGGCGTAGTGAATTTGAGCAAGCTCGATTTGAGACTGGCTGGAGGTTGAAGATGAGCAACATGTCATCCTTCAACCAATGAAACAACACCATTTGGAATTTTTTAATATCTAATTTAATTAATGATCATGTGTGTTACGCCGTAATGACCATGATATACACAACGTGTCTGATCCATTGGATTAACTTACTAACACATTTTGACTCTCATCCATTGGTTCATATTTTTTTGACTTTATTTTATTTTCTGATTTTTATATTCAAATTGTTTTAAACTTCAAAAAATCATAGAAAATTCATTTTAAGTCCAAAAAATCTGAAAAAATTATGAAAAATCATTTTAATTTTTCTCTTTCTGATTTTTATTTTTTTACAATTTTATTTTTTGTTTTGATTTTTTTATATAAATTTTCACTTTATTTGAATTGTTTTAAATATTTAAAAATACTTTTATGCATTTTTAAATTCTAAAAAAAATATGGAATCATCCGATGATATTGTGACAAATATTGGTGACCTCATATTTTTTATTTCTGACTTTGTTATTTTTTATCATTTTTGGTTTATTTTACTCATTTCTTTTAATTTTAAAAATAGTTTCTGACTTTAAAAAATTACCAAAAATTTTATAAAAAGATTTGAGTTCATTTCTGATTTTTCTATGGTCTTACTTAATCTTTCTTGATTAATTTGAACATAATTGATATTTTTCTCTCTTATTTCTATTTTAAAACATTTTAAAACCCTTTTAATGCATATGTTAAATGTAATATTATTTTGTATTATTTTCTGGATGATCTTGGGTTGAATTTTTTATCATGAACTTTATTAACATCATTGGATCCATGGTATTGAGTCTAACTCCATAAAAATGGATGAATGATTTTAATAATAGTTTTATTAAATTTTAAATCAAAAATGGTTTGTATATACTTTTCCACCCTTCTTCATCCCATCCCTTTTTTATTGCACTAAGTGTTATTGGAGCATGATCTCTATATCATGTCTCAAACAAATGGTGCATAGATTTCTATTGACCAATCTCAAAATAGGTGCGACTTCTATATAAGTCCACTTAAGATTGCTTAACATAGCGCTAAATTTTGTCCCGATTCGAATAAATGATCATTCATGGCCTAAACCTATGTTTGCAAGCCCAAGTATGTTAATTTGATCTCTTTGATCCAATGACCTTGAGATTAATTGTGTAGAGGCTTTGGTTCTACCAATATTCTGATGGATCTTCATCAATTTTTGTCAACGCGGATCACTTAAACATCATTGATCATTATATGTTACATTGAGGATTCTTAAATGGATGATATACTTGACATACAGCAAATGGAATTCATTGTGTAGAGGCTTTGGTTCTACCAATCCTCTAATGAATTCCAAATGCAAGATTTAAGATGGTCATCCAACAAGCCACTAATTATTGACAATTGATTTTATTTTATGCTTTTACTTTATGCTTTATTTTATGCTCTTTAGTTTATGCACCATTTACTTTAACATTTACATTTCCTGCTATTTTTCATCTTTGCTCACTTGAGCCCCTTTAGATTCTTGTAATTTTCATTTTGCTCACTTGAGCTTTTCTTTTATTTTTTAAGATACTTAATAATCAACATGAACCATAAAAAACTTTAATGATACTTGGACTATTTGGTTACTATCTTTGGCATTATGGAGTATTGGACTTCTTAGACGTAGGATTAAAAACCTTGGCCTATGTTGGAGACCTTGTGACCTTAATTGATATTTTGTCTGGAATTCTTGAGGTTTACCTCAAGACATTGGGTTTTTTTTTTGTGTGCAGGTTATTGTGATTACATGCTTTGTTTGTAATCTGGAATTCACCCGTATACAGCCGTTACTCTGCCCAATTTTTGCAAAGGCTTAATACACTTGAAGTTTGGTTCTCTCAAGAGATCTACTATCTTTGCTTGCTTGGTTTCAATCCAAAGAATGAGAATTCTATCTTGACTCATAATGTCAAGTATTGGCTTCTTGTTGGTTAGATGGTTCTTATCCCTAGCTTTTACCTCATGCTTTAGGATAGTCTCTTCATCTCCTCCCATCTTCTTTAATTTCAAAAATCTTCTTCCTCCTTTTGAAAAATCTTCTTGTTTTTTTTTTAAACTTGAACCACTTTCATAATAAACTTGGACCTAAGTCCATGCATTTTCAAAACATTTTCATGAATAAATTTCAATCAACTTAATAATACCTTGACATTTTTTGTGAGAAGATTAAAAGTCAATCAATCTCATTTCAAATCATTTTTGCCACTTTGGCTTTTACTTTAAACTTTTCCCAAAAGATTAGAATCTTGTCAATGATGGACCAAATAACTGGACGACTAGAGATTTTGTTCCAGATTCTTTTATTCCGTAGTAATTGTCTTACTTGTTTTCTAAGTTTGTAATGAACAATTTAAACTTTATGGCCTTGTGTCTTACCCGAGGCACAATGTTTCTATCTGTGAGGGTTGTTATATGTCATCTCATATATCATCAATGAAGCATGGGACGTTCTTTGCATACAAATTTTGCACTCTGTATTTTTTCTTTTCTGCCTTTGCTTTTTCAATACAACTATGCTCTTACACACGCTCACATATCAAACTGCATATCCATATCCACTATGGATCCCTTTGATAACAATCCTGCTATTGCCAGTTATGACTTCGAAAATCCGATCAACCAAGCCGAGGACGAAGGTGAGGACGATTGTGAGGTACCTAAAGAACTTGCTAGACTGCTACAACAGGAAGAGAGGGCTACACAGCCTCATGAAGAGCCAGTTGAGACAATAAACTTGGGCACAAAGATAGACAGAAAAGAGGTTAAAATAGGTGCAAATCTGGAGCTTAACGTCAAATAGAGGTTGATACAGATGTTGCACGACTACGTTGAGATCTTCGCCTGGTCCTATGAAGACATGCCTAGTTTGGACACTGAAATTGTGGTACATTACTTGCCGACTAAGGAAGACTTCCCGCCGGTTAAATAGAAGGTCCACCGTATGCACCCTGAAATGTGAGAGAAGATCAAGGCAGAGGTCATGAAGCAGTTCGATGCAGGGTTCTTAGTTGTCACCTCCTATCCGTAGTGGGTTGCTAACGTTGTTCCGGTACCTAAGAAGGACGACAAGGTACGAATGTGTGTGGATTACAGAGATCTGAACAGGGCAAGCCCCAAGGATGACTTCCCGCTTCCCCATATTGATATTTTGGTTGACAACACCGTGCAACATAAAATCTTCTCCTTCATGGATGGTTTCTCTAGCTATAACCAGATCAAGATGGCTCCTGAAGACATGGAAAAGACAACTTTCATTACACAGTGGGGTACCTTCTTCTACAAGGTAATGCCTTTTGGATTGAAGAATGCTGGGGAAACTTATCAGCGCGCCATGGTCGCTTTGTTCCATGATATGATTCACCGTGAGATCGAAGTTTATGTTGATGACATGATAGCCAAGTCTCAAACTGAGGAAGAGCACCTTGATCATCTCCAAAAGTTGTTCGGCAGGTTAAAGACATACAAGCTGAGGTTGAATCCGAACAAGTGCACCTTCGGTGTAAGGTCCGATAAGCTTCTAGGTTTCATCGTTAGTGACAAAGGTATTCAGGTAGACCCCACAAAGGTAAAGGCTATACAAGAAATGCCAGCTCCCCGTACAGAGAAGAAAGTTAGAGGTTTCTTGGGACGCCTGAATTATATCGCCAGGTTCATTTCACATCTGACTGCTACTTGTGAGCCGATCTTCAAGCTTCTGAAGAAAGATCAAGTGGTAAAGTGGAATGATGAATGCCAGATCACTTTCGAAAGAATCAAGGAATACCTGCAAAAACCACCAATTCTGATGCCTCCAATTGAAGGGAGACATTTGATATTATACTTGACAGTGCTAGACCATTCGATGAGGTGTGTGTTGGGGAAGCATGATGAGTCTGGTCGAAAAGAGCACGCAATATACTACCTTAGCAAAAAGTTTAACAAATGTGAGACAAGATACTCACTGCTCGAGAAAACTTGCTACACTTTGGCATGGGCTGCTCGCCGACTGAGACAGTATATACTGACTCACATAACCTTGTTGATATCAAAGATGGATCCGATCAAGTACATTTTCGAGAAGCCCGCTCTCTCTGGAAGGATAGCAAGGTGGCAAATGGTCTTAATTGAATACGACATACAATATACAACCCAAAAAGCAATAAAGGGGAGTGTATTGGCTGATCATTTGGCTCATCAGACCGTGGATGACTACCAGTCCATGAATTTTGAGTTCCCGGATGAGAATATCATGTTAGTAACCGACTGCGAAGAACCTGGACCGGATGAAGGACCTGAGGAAGGATCCTGATGGTCTATGTATTTTGATGGAGCCTCAAACGCACTGGGTAACGACATTGGCGCTGTAATCATATCTCCAAAGGGTTGTTATACTCCGTTCACTACCCGATTATGTTTCAACTGCACCAACAATATGGAGGAGTATGAAGCATGTATCATGGGTCTTCGAGCTGCTAATGACCTGAGGATTAAGTTCTTAAGTGTATTCAGGGATTCCGCTCTAGTGATCAGTCAGATCAAGGGCGAGTGGGATACGAAACATCCGAATCTCATTCCTTACAGAGAGTATGTACTGACGTTTCTCCCACACTTTTAAGAAGTAACCTTTGAACATTTCCCACGAGAGGAGAATCAGTTAGCGGATGCATTAGCCACCATGAATTCTATGTTCAAAATTCGGTGGGACAACGAAGCTCCCTGAATCACCATTAAAAGGTTGAATGAACCAACACACTACTGCGAGATTGATACTGAGGAGGTGTTGTACCCCAAAATTTTCCCTCTCATTTATTGAGACTTTTCTCACAAGATCTCTTTGACTCAAGACTGGATTAGGGTTTGATCAACTCAAGACATCTCATCATGCACTGATAACCCAAAATTAGGGTTTTGGGATTGCACAAATATTTTTGGACTATCAATGCTTCATATGACTTTCAAGTATCATTATAGACCCCTAAGATTACTCATGTCAAGTTTCAAGCCTTGAATCACATTTTTTATCAGTCAATTGGACAGTTGACCTAAAAATCAGCTGTATTGAGGAAAAAGTCAAGCATGGCCAATTTACAGTCAAACTTCATAATTTTTATCCACATCAACATTTTAGACTCATATGTATCATTTTATCAAGTTTAGACCATAATTCCTCAAGAAATTTGATCAAATCATCAAAAGGGCAAAATGGTCAAAATTAGGGTTTTGACTGAGAAAGGGCAATTTCTGATTTTTGAACTAGCAAATGACCAATTGATTTGAAGCATGATTTCAAGGGTTAAATTGCATCATCTTGACCTAATGACATGGTTCAAAACATTGCAATTCCATTGGATTGACAGATAAATTTTGCAGTCAACTGATCAAAAGTCAACTGTATACTGAAAAGTCAAACTTTGACTTTTTGGTCAAAATCAAATGCCAAGGATCACAATTCATCAAAACATGTCAAAATGTGAAACTTGTTCATCAAGAAATCAAATATTGAAGATTTTGTTTTGAAGTTTGAAATTTCTTAACTTAGAAATTTTTCGAAGTATAGAAAATTTCTTATTTTTTCTCAACTTTAAGCCAAATTTTCACCATGATACAAGATGATTCAAAGAAAGTTCCCAACATGAAAGTTGTAGATCTCCATGAAATCTACAACTTTTCTTCACACAATTTCTCCTAAATATTCTTGGATCTCAAGATATAATTTTGTGAATACATGCCCATGAACTAAAATAACTTGGTGAAATTTTGCCCTAATTTAGGCAGGTTTTTGACCTAACTTCATGGCAACTTTTCACCTATTTCCAAGAGGAATCTTGAAAATAAATTCAAATATGAGTTATAGAGAAAATTTCAAGCTTTCCAAAATGTCCAAGAACTCCTTGAGATCATTTTTGAGTAGGGAGAATCGAAGAGATGAAGTTGGCAATTTCTCACTTTGATTTTAAGCCATTTCATGATGAACCAAAATTCAAATCCAAACCTAGGCTGCATAATCCTTGCTTTACAGGTCTCAAACTTGTTTCTCACTCTATAATTTAATTCTTACATAGTTGATAAAGCTTTAATCCAAGCATGAGAGCCTTTGTCCAAGCTTTAATTCCATAAATGGCACAAAGTTGCCATTTCCATTTTAGAAAAGCACAACTTTTGCATTTGTCAACTCCTTGAGATTTGCACTTGTTCCTTCTGTACACACAAGTCCTATAAACCAAAAGCAAAGTGCCTAAGACTTGTACCAACTTAGATCAGGCTTGTACAAGCATGTAGAGAGTTGTCTCCTCACTTTTCTTAAAAGGAAAGCAATAGAGCAAAAAGTCTATAACTCAGAAGCCTGGTGTGGAATTGATTTGAAACCTTTTCTATACTTATACATAAACATATTACAACCTAACACACGATTGAAAAAGCTCAGAAACTCTCCCAAACTCTCTATCACCAAAAACCTGCCATAACTTGCAGTTTTGCATCAAGCATAGCAATCTCAAAAAACCACTCATGCGTTTCAAGTTCTAATCACCTAAACACTTAACCTACATCATATCTAAGTGTTGCAGACCATCATGCCTTCACTATAACTCCTCCTTCTCCATATGCCATTTTTGCATTTCAAGTTTGCAGGTTGACTTGGGTAGGGAGATTCAAGCACTTTCAGGGCAAGGTAAGGATTGGAACACACTCAGGGAGGTCCAGGCAAGCTAAAGGGATCCTCAAGCCTTCTCAAAACTCACTCAAACTCATTCATGATCTCAGCTGAAAGAGGTAAGAACTCTAACTTCTATCTCTTCATACAGGCATCCTTTGGTCTCGATTTGTGAAAATAAAATGTAGATATACTTGTGCTAAAGCCAACCATGTTCATAGATTTCATTTATATTCATTGTGTATAGAGAATTTTAGATTTCAAATTTCTGTAAAAAATCAGGTTTGAAATTAGGGCCAGTGAAATTAGTTTTGATCTTTGACTGTTAGTTTACATGAGTTACATGGTTGAAATCGTGGGAAAGAGTACTACCATTTTCATGTTTGAAGTTTCCATTTTCATGGAGAAATTAGAGAGATACAGGGGGTCCGGCTAGCTAGAGGAAGAAGACAAAGTACAGGGCAAGGAAGCACTTTGTATTATGTATTTTTAGTTTCATTTGAACTAATGGATGTACAGCCACCCCAGTGGCAAGGCAGCGCGCATAAATACCACAGGTCATGGGTTTGAACCTTGGCGCTGCCTTTTGCATTTTTCATATTTTTAGAGCTTTGTTTTTTATTGTTTGGCAGCGCGGGCTTCAACATATGGGCCTCATTTTTTTCTAACATCCACCTCCTTTTTCTTAACAGCACCCCTGGCCCATACATTTTATTATTTATTTTTATTTTCATTTCCATTTTATTAAATATATTTTCCTTAACATAAAAAATCATAAAAAATATAAAACATGATAAATGTTACATTTTTTTTAAAATATTTTATTTTCTCATAAAAATATTTGTATATATTAACTATTTTTCTTAAATAAACTTGTAAAATAAAATAGAATTAGGTTAATATTTATTTCTTTTCTCTCACACTTGTAAATATTTATTCTAATGTATAAAAGGACTAAAATATTTCATAAAATATTATTTTATTATTTTTAAGACAAAAATACACAAAAATAATACTTAAAGAATTTTATTTTCTTTTAACAAATTAGAATTAGGGTTAACCAATTTCTAAAAATAATTTCTTTTTCTTAAATTATTAGGTTTAGTTTAAAACTCTTTTTTCACATAAAAAACAAAACAAAAATCTTTTTTCTTGCATATACATACCATTGCATATTTAATTTATATTGTATATTATTTATTCAAATATTTGTACAAATTCGATTTGGTTGCAATAGATTAAATTAGGTTTACATTATTGCAAATCCCCATTCATAATTTGTATACCCCCTCCCATAAAATGTTGTAATAGCGTAACAATCTTTAAATTACGCAATTTATCGCTTTTACAAAACATGCTAGTAATTAGGGTTTGTATGGCAAGATAAAAACAATCAAATAGAAAACCCTAATCTAATACAAAATCAAGCATGAAAATAACACACTTGCACACAAGCATCCTTAGGGTTACTCCACTTGGTTGCCTTATATAAAAATGGCCATATTACGCATGTGAAGTATCTTAGCAAAATAAACAAGTATAAGATCATAGTCCCTCGATGATGCTATTCAAAGTTGCCTTACAAAATGATCTTAGTCCCTCAAAAATGCTAAGATACTTTACAACATTGCTAATCATGGTTATACGATGACCCACGCCCGTCCCGTTTACATCCAAAGATAGGGTTTCTTACCACATCAATGGTAAGACAACAATATCAAAGGAAAAGAAAACGAACAAGAAAGACATTTGAGTAGGTAGATTACTTCTAGTTACTTGCTCCATTTCAAACAACTATCCTTGCTATTTTCAAAAACAAACAAACACACATTTCCAAACATCTTACAAACATTGGAAAAATTTTCAAAAAGACAAACATCTTTGTATACATTCTTACGAACGAGAATCATTACAAAAATTGCCTAAATAATGGCCTCTTTTACAAAATACTTTCAAAATGACACAAAGCACAATTTCAAAACAAAAGCAAGTGATCTAGCAAGTAACTAAGAGCCCATGGAAAACCATGGATAAAAAGGGTGCTAATACATTCCCTTTTCATAATCTACCCCCCGAACTCAAGAAACAATCTCAAAGGTATTTTCTGTGCTTTTTCACCTTTCCTTTTGGATAAAAGAAAAGTCGGTGGCGACTCTTGCTAAACCGCAACATTTGCAAACACAAACGCAAAACACCTCAAGTCAGTTCTCCCACCGTATCACAGGAGGTAACAAACAAACCCTAGTTTCACGAAGTCAAAAGGTATCTCGATGCTCAAGAGTATCCCGAAAGGGCGTCTGTCAATGATAAGAAGTTTCTGAGAAGGTTCGCTGCAAAGTTCTTCCTCAGTAATGGAATCCTCTATAAACGCAACCATGACGCTACCTTACTATGGTGTGTAGACAAGGGAGAAGCAAAGAGGATCATGACAGATCTACATGAAGGCACCTTCAGAACCCATTCTAGTGGACATACCATGGCTAAGAAGATCCTACATGCAGGATACTACTAGTCCACTATGGAAGCCGATTGTTATCATCACTCTCGAACTTGTCATAAATTCCAAATCTACGCTGATAAGGTGCATGTGCCTCTGGTTCCCTTGAACGTCTTGACAGCTCCGTGGCCCTTTGCAATGTGGGAAATCTACATGATCGGAGAAATCAAGCCCACCGCTTCTAATGGACATCGCTTTATCCTAGTAGCCATTGATTACTTCACGAAGTGGGTTGAACAAGCCTCTTTTGCCACAGTAACCAAGAACGTTGTGGCGCAGTTTATCCGACATAATTTGATTTGTTGATATGGTGTGCCAGAGAGAATTATTACTAACAATGGTACGAATCTCAATAACACAATAATCACCGAGCTCTATAAACAGTTCAATATACAGCATCACAACTCTTCTCTCTACCGGCCGAAGATGAATGGCACTGTTGAAGCAGCTAACAAGAACGCAAGAAGATTATACAGAAGATGACAATGACATACAAAGACTGGCATGAGATGTTACCATTTGCTCTTCATGGGTACTATACCTCAGCACAGACGTCAACAGGGGCAACACCCTACTCTATGGTATATGGCATGGAGGCAGTCCTACCCATCGAAGTCCAGATACCTTCACTCAGGATTATGAAGGATATGGGTTTGAACAAAGACGACTGGATCTGAACCCGGCTTGATTAGTTAAATATAATCGATGAAAAGAGACTTACTTCTATCTGCCACAGTCAGATGTATCAAAAGCGAATGATCAAGGCTTTCAACAAGAAGGTCAGACACCAAGAGTATTAAGTAGGGGATTTGGTGATCAAGCGCATCATACTGCCGCAAGATGACCCCAGTAGAAAATGCACTCCCACATACGAAGGGCCATTTGTGGTAAAAAAATGTTTTCTCCGGTGGAGCCATGATTCTAACCACCATGGACGGCGACGACCTTCCTCACCCTGTCAATGCGGACATAGTGAAAAGATACTACACATGATAAAAGACCCGCTAGGTTGAATGGACTAGGCAAAAATAAGGGCTTCCTGGCGAACCAAATGGGTTCGGGCAAAAATAAGGGATGAAAATGAAAAAAATATGTACACCCGGCAAGTCGAAAACCTGAAAAGGCGACTTAGGCAAAAAGGGGTATCCCGGTGGACCGAAAACCCGAAAGGGCGGTCCATGAAAAAGTTAGGGATGAAAAGCATATCACTATGTCCTATTGGATCACCCTGCGATCTGACCTCAGTATTAACTGTCAAACTCAAATGGCATCAATCAATCTAATCAGTTTCGGACAAGCATCAAAGTGAGGAGACGCTCGAAGGCATAGTGGCAATAGCGGACTTGAAACCCAATGGGATTGTTACACATAGATGTTTTCTTTTTGTTGTACACAATGTTGTATATCTTTCATTTTTACGGTGGCGTTCTCTTACTAGAGCGTCAACTTCCTTGTACAAAAACGCTTGTTATAGGCCAACGTCAAAATTAATACAAGTCATTTTTACAAAACTATTTGTTTTTCTTTTTCTGTTTTGTTTTTGCAAGAACATCCAATGGTTTATTCTTGACATATGCACTTGAATATGATTGTTGTTCACAAATATTTGCATAGGGAAATAAAGAAAATGGCTCATAACTTAAGAAACAGGGACGGAAAAAAAAACTAAAATGTCAAACCCGACAGTTACACTGTCCAGGAGGTACCAGGGCAACGACAACTTTGGAGCACAGTCATCAATACATGTGACCTTGTAACATTTGTATTCCCCACAGAGTAGAGGTAATCAAAGCCTTGATATCACCTCTCTCAGAACGGGAAGTAATCTCCCTAGCCAGGGTCGCCCAGAAACCTGACATCTATATCCCCCAGCCAAATTTCATAATCGTGAGCATATCATCGTAAATTCTAACTCCCCAAGCAGAGTTTATTTTTCTAGATACAGGAGCTCAATCCCCGACAGAGCCCATTACTTCAGCTAGGGAAATTCACCTCCCAAGTTGTTCCCCGCAGAGTTATTCTCAAAACAGAATCTTCCCCTGACAGAAGTACAGTCACTTCCATTCATCATCTCCAGCAGAAGTAGAAGAACCATGTTTCTCTACAACAGTCAAGAAATTCTATTTTCTCCAGCAGCAGTCAGGGATTTATTTTCCCAAACTCGGATATGTCACAACTAACATGCTCATACACCATGACATGCACATATATATCACATACAACATAATCTCGTTTATTTTGAGAACGTCATCTCACAATGCATTTCATGCATCACATATAACTAACCCTGTTATCTTTTCAGGAAAGGCAGTTACCACCAACAATTCCAGCAGTTATACATGTCATATTTGCAGGAAACCAAGGGAAAATCAGTTTCCGAAACCAAACGGGTCAACTAATCCACATGATCAAACGAAGTAACCCTACTATCCAGGTTCCTTCTCACAACCCTACTATCCATGCTTTCATATCGAAGCAACCCTACTACCCAGGTTCCTTCTCACAATCCCTACTATCCAGCCTTCCACATCGAAGCAACCCTACTACCCAGGTTCCTTCTCACAAGCCCTACTACCCAGGCTTTCATTTCGAAGTAACCCTACTACCCAGGTTCCTTCTCACAAGCCCTACTACCCAGGATTTCTTCTCAAAGTAACCTTACTACCTGGGTTCCTTCTCACAAGCCCTACTACCCGGGCTTTCATTTCGAAGTAACCCTACTACCCAGGTTCCTTCTCACAAGCCCTACTACCCAGGATTTCTTTTCAAAGTAACCTTACTATCTAGGTTCCTTCTCACAAGCCCTACTACCCAGGCTTTCTTTTCAAAGTAACCTTACTATCCAGGTTCCTTCTCACAAGCCCTACTACCCATGCTTTCTTTTCAAAGTAACCTTACTATCCCGGTTCCTTCTTACAAGCCCTACTACCCAGGATTTCTTTTCAAAGTAACCTTACTATCCAGGTTCCTTCTCACAAGCCCTACTACCCAGGGTTTCTTTTCAAAGTAACCTTACTATCCATGTTCCTTCCCACAAGCCCTACTATCCAGGCTTTCAGCTCGAAGTAACCCTACTAACCAGGTTCCTTCCCACAAGCCCTACTACCCAGGCTTTCATTTCGAAGTAACCCTACTAACCAAGTTCCTTCTTACAAGCCCTACTACCCATGATTTCTTTTCAAAGTAACCTTACTATCCGGGTTCCTTCTCACAAGCCCCACTACCCAGGCTTTCATTTCGAAGTAACCCTACTATCCAGGTTCCTTCTCCTCATGAAGTTGCTTAGTGAGCTCCAAAACCTTATTCTTGCTAGCATAAAATTGGGTATAGAAGGTGTCTCGCTCCCCATTGAGTTGTATCCAATCTCTTTGTAAGTCTTCAAGAGAGGTGGGCATGTCAGGATGTAGGATAGTGTATGGAACATCTCCTTCCATAACAGGCTCAATGATTACCGGGAGAATGGAGGGATAAGGCATCATAAGACTTTGAGCGCGAGTTCGTACCCATTTGAGATAAGGCTCAAGAAGGATGGAATTCTTATGCCCCTATGTCTTGCTATCTAACTTGTTCAACATCCTCCAAGCTCGGACGAATCTCTGACGAATACCTTGATCTTTGTTCTCATAGTCAAATACCAAACCTTGAATGAGAATCTCATGTGGGCCATCCCTTCGGGCGTAACCAAACTGTCTTAAGGCTAAGCAGGGGTTGTAGGTGATACCTCCCCTAATGCCAAGTAAAGGAACATTAAGGAATTCTCCACAACGGTCGACAATAGTAACATTCTCTATGGATCGGGAACACCAATGAATGTCTGAATATTTGAGCGTTATCGACCTTTGTGACCACCTTGAACCTTGCTCGTTCTTTAATACCGATTGGGGAAGATGTGAAATAAACCATCTTTCCAAGAGAGGAGTACAACACATAAGGATACCTCTTTTCCTCATGGTGCGAGTGTGAAATGAATGTAAGATGTCCCCTAAAAAAGTAGGCACCGGGTTATGAGACATGAAGATTTTGACGATGTTTACATCTATGAGTTGGTCAGGATTTGGAAACAAAACCATCCCATAGATGAGGAGAGCCACAATGTCCTCAAAAGCTTGCAAATCCAAAGAGTTCCAACAGTTTTGGGATTTCTCAAACAAGAACTTTGCTAGGAAACCCTTGACACCACTCCTTGTTTCCCAATTGGTTGTGACATCAGATGATTGCAAGTGTAGAGCTTGAGTAATATCTTCCGGCTTTGGATCTCTTTCAGTACCATTGAAAGGTAGTTGATTTAGAATGGGAATCCTCAAGAGTTGGGAGAATTCTTCCAAAGTTGGCACAAGTTGATAATCGGGAAATGTGAAGCAATGCTGTAAGGGATCAAAGAACTGAAAGAGCACTTTCATCATGTCTTCATCAGTGTTGGAGGTGACCAAGTTTAGTAGGCGACCATGTCTTTCAGTAAATGGAGAGTTTTCAGGAATCCTTGATGCTAGCTCCTTAAGTTGAGGATGGATCCTTACAAGATTGACTTGAATAGTTTTCCTGCGAATAGAATCCATGTCCTAAAAAATAGAACAAAGATAAATCCCAAAATCCTTGAATTGGTTAGTGAATGAGTATGATGTTATGATGTTCATGATGTTATGTACAAGTAAATATACACAAATAAAGCAAACAAGTCCTTAGGTTTAGGCTTGCATGGAGTCTCATAGGTAAGTACCCTCTTGAAGTTTAGTTGGCTCAAACCTGTCCTAGTAATAATAACTGGGTTCTAAGGAGCTCAATATCACTGGTTTGTTTCCTTGGTCATTGTTTCAGCACAAGCCTCTTTAATGGCGACCGAAATATACCAAAAAACCAAACCTCAATGAGTGCAGTATCGAGTATCTACCAACCTCGGACCGCACCAAAATCGGTCATCTCACTACGTCCTAAAGGCCAAGTTGGTCAAGTAAAGGTTCTAAAAGTTCATTTATGCTTCATGACATCACTCAGCGGCACCGTATTCTCCTTGATTAACTCAAGGGCTACCGGTACCCACAAATATGTCGCACTAACGTAGCTTTGCTTAGACCATGTCGGTATACCCCGCATAATTTCCATAATGTATTGCTACTTACCTATAAGGTGACCCAAATTCGGGTAGAGGATTCAAACCCAAACAAAGAGCCATAATGTAAAGCATACAAGTCAAACAATGGAAGCAAGTAAATGTGATCTAACCCTAAGTTAACCCCACTTTTAGAATTTTCCCCAGCAGAGTCGCCAGTTCTGTGATACGGTGGGAGAATTTACTTGGGTGTTTTGCATTTTATCGCAAATGTTACGATTAGCAAGAGTCGCCACCGAATTTTCTTTTAGCCAAAAGGAAAGGTGAAAAAGCACAGGAAAGACCTTTGAGATTGTTTCTTGAGTTTTGGGGTAGATTATGAAAAGGGAAGGTATTAGCACCCTTTTAATCCATGGTTTTCCATGGGCTCTTAGTTACTTTCTAGATCACTTGCTTTTGTTTGAAATTGTGCTTTGTGTGGTTTTTGAAACTATTTTGTAAAGAGGCCATTGTTTAGGAAAACTTTGTAATGATTCTCGTTCGTAAGTGTTGTACTCCAAAATTTTCCCTCTCATTTCTCAAAGGATCATCTTGGACTCTCAGGTTTGCTTCTATCAAGTTCCAAGTCTTGAATTATCACTTTTCAAGGAAATTATCCATAAGGGCAAAATGGTCAAAAGCACACTGAAAAGTCAGAATTTGACTTTAAGATCAAATCAAGTTTCAACAATTTTATTTCATCAAGACATGAGATTGGTTCATCAAAAAAAATCAGGAGTCAGAAGTTACTTTGAAAAAAATCAAATTTTCTAAACATTTAGAAAATTTTCTAAGTGTTAAGAGTATATGATACTTCAGAACTTCTGAGCCAGCCTCCACGCAAGTGCATTCAGAAGTTACTTTGAAAAAAATCAAATTTTATAAACATTTAGAAAATTTTCTAAGTGGTAAGAGTATGTGATACTTCAGAACTTCTGAGCCAGCCTCCCCGCAAGTGCAGTCAGAAGTTGCAAACATGGTTCAGAACATAGTCTTCCATCAGAACATGACTCTTCAGTGCATGGAGGTTACGTTTCTGATCTTCTGCGATCAGAACATCACCAAATCCAAAAACCTCGTTTAAGTAACCTGCTTCCCTGCTACATCACAGTCCTGCAATCAGCTGCTGACCCAGTCCACACCTGCACTTTCTCAAACCCCATATTTGCGTCAAATTAGCATACGAAAATTGTGATTAAAAAGCAATGGAACAGTATACCAAAAAGGTTTGAATCCCATTTGTTTTTTCCCCAAAAATCACAACAAATCCACCTATAAATAAGTTTCTCCATCACACTTGCAAGGGGCTAGCTTTTGGAGAGATGGAATCATCAAAAGAGAGAAAAGAAATCTGTGGAACCCCTTCATAAAAATCTAGAAATACCAAACAGAAAACAAAACCTTTTTTCTTCCTTTTGAATCAAAGAGCTTGGCATTTCCTCTTCTGTTGCTCTTGCTGACTCAAAACATCTAAAGGCAGTAGTCCAAATTCCAAACACACGCTCCAGGTTCAAGGTAAGTCTTTCTGACTCTGCATCTTTTCATTCAAAACATCATTAAAACATGTAAATATCATAGTATTGATGTTGTCTATATCATTGCATGAATAGAAAAACTATGGATCAGAACTTCTTGATTAAGGATAGGCTTAGGAGTAGGATTATAACTTCTATAAACTGTTGTGCTCTTATCCCTCTGATTTGTGGTTTGATTAAGAACTGAATAAGCTGTTGATGTTTGATTAATATGAGAAAAGAGTTGAAATATGACACATAATTTCTGATGTTTCCACTCACTTATTTAACACATAGAACTTCCGAGGCTCACACACTGTTTAGCATAGCACAGAACTTCTGAGTTCTCCTTATTGTTAAGCCCACTGAACTTCTGATACTTTCACTCGTTGTTTTAAACACTCAGAGTTTCTGATTTTCACATGCTGACAATGCGCTGAATTTCTGATGCTTACTCACTGTTTTAGCGTAACACAAAGCTTCTGACTTTTGGCCCATTGTATGAATACCACCCAGAACTTCTGTGTTTTCCCTCTAACGTTTCTTGCGGGACCTCAGAGTTTACCAATCAAAACTTCTGATGCCCACTTACGTTTCTTTCTGAGTCACCACGTGTCTGGCTTCAGAACTTCTGATCCTTGTTGTTTTGCTTACAGCAGCACGTTGTTTCTATCTTTCATTTATTTTTCTTTTTTTTATCACTTTTAATATTAATACTCTTTTTTTATCAACATAAAAAATACATAAAAATATTTTCCTTTTTACTAATTAATTTATTTTTTAAGACAAAAAACCTTTTTTTAAACAAGTCCTTTTTCTTTCTTACTTTATCATTTCAATATGGTTGTAATAAGCAATTAGGATTTATTTTCTTGCAAACCCCCATTCATAAATTTGTACACCTTATCCCCCTAATGATTGTAATAGCGTAGAATCTTTATTTTCCGCACTTTCATTGCTTTCATATATTATTAGTAACTAGGGTATGTATGGCAAGATATGAAATCCACAAATAGATCACCCTAATCAAGACTAAACGTATGCAATCAAACTCACTTTGCACACATGCACCCTTAGGGTAGTCTCACTTGTGGCCTATTGAAAAATAGTCATGTCCCTCAAACATGGGCGTTTTAGCAAAAGACCCTCGATAAAAGATCGTAGTCCCTCGATGACCCTCGATGTTGCCTCCGGTAAATGATCTAGTCCCTAAAACGACATTGCTAAAATGTTCCATAGGTTGCCTTCTACGACTATACAAACGTCCCACACTCGTCCCTTAACATCCAACAATGGGGCTTCTTACCAAATCAATGGTAAGATAGAAACACCTAAAGGAAGAGGAAAAGAACATCTAAGACCTTTTGAGTAGGTAGATTTTCTCCAAATTGCTCGCTTGCTCACAACAAAAACATTGTATACACCAACACTCTCATTTTGAAACATTTTCGAAAAACAACACTTTGTACGCGTTCCTATAGAGACGAGAACCATTACAAAGACACCTTTTCAAAATCACTTTCAAAAAACATATTTTACGAACACATCTTTGAAATATTTTCCAAACAAACACTTTGTACGCGTTCTTATAGAGACGAGAACCATTACAAAGACGTTTTCAAAATACTTTCAAAACCCACAAGCACAAGAAAGTGATCTAGCAAGTAACTAAGAGACCATGGAAAACCATGGATGAAAAGGGTGCTAATACCTTCCCTTTTCATAATCTACCCCCGAACTCAAGAAAACATCTCTAAAGGTATTTCCTGTGCTTTTTCACCTTTCCTTTTGGATAAAAGAAAAGTCGGTGGCGACTCTTGCTAAACCGCAACATTTGCAAACACAAACGCAAAACAACCAAGTCAGTTCTCCCACTGTATCACAGTAAGAATGTATACAAACATGTTGATCTTTTGAAAATGTTTTCAAGTTTGAAAGATGTTTTGAAACTGTTGGTGTTTTTTTTAAAAATAGCAAGGATGTTTTGGTTTTGAAATTGAGAAAGTAATTAGGAGCATTCTACCTACTCTAAATTCTTTCATGTTCATTTTCTCTTTCCTTTGACAATGTTATCTTACCATTTATTTGGTAAGTAACCATATCTTTGGATGTAAACGGGACGGGCGTGGGTCATCGTATAACCATGATTAGCAAATTGCAAGGTATCTTATCATTCTCTTTTTATGGACTAAGATCATTTGAAAGGCAACATGGATAGCGTCATCGAGGGACTATGATCTTGTATTTTGCTTGTTTTTGCTAAGATACCTCACATGTGTAATATGGCCATTTAGTAAGGCAACCAAGTGGATTTACCCTAGGGGTGCTTGTGTGCAAGTGTATTGTTTTTCATGCTTGGTTTTGTCTTTGATTAGGGTTTTCTAATTGATTGGTTTTAGTCTTTTCATACAAACCTTAATTACTAGTATTTATATATAAAGCGATAAATTGCGGAATTTAAAATTACTACGCTATTACAATACTTGTGGGAGGGGGTACAAGTTATAAATGGGGATTGCAAGAAAATAAAGTCTAATTATCTATTACAACCATATAGAATTTGTACAAGAATTGAAATAAATAATGTACTAAATGAATAAATATACAAGGATGTGAATGTAAAGTAAATGGATATTTTGTTTGGATTTTTTAGGAAAAGGGGTTTTGTTTTAACCTAATTAACTAAAAGAAAAATAATTAATTAAAAGTAAAACCTAAATTTACTAGGAAAAGAAATTAAATAAAACCCTAATCTATTAATTAATTAAAAAGAAATTTAGTTTGAAAGAAGAATATTTTTGGTATTTTTTTGTCTTAAAAAAATATATTTGAATGGTGTAAAAGAAAATAACTAAAAACCTAGTTTTTTAATTAAATTTACAAAACAATTAGTCAAATTAAATAAAGTATGATTAAATAAAATAACTTTTGTGTGAGAAAAAATAAATAAACTATGTCAAAATATAAATCTAATATTTTTATATTTTTTCTGATTTTTTAATATTAAATAAAATATTTAAGAAAACAAATAAATAAAAAATAAGAAGAAAAAAAAGAAAAATAAAAATGGGCCAGGGGCTTTGTAAGTGAAACAGGGGGTGAGAAGTAAGAAAAAAACATAAAGCCCAAGGGAGACCCAGCGCTTGTCCAAAAAAGTCAGAATGCAAAAAATATAAAAAAAATCCAAAAGGGTACCACTGAGGCTCAAACCCAGGTCCCTCTAGTCACAGGCGCGCGCTTCTACCCCTAGGGTGGCTATACATCAGTTTATATAATGAAAACAATAAATACATGATAGTAAACAAGTCCATGGCCTGAACTTCATCTTCAACCTCACGCCCAGCCAGAGCCTCTGTATCTTATTCAAATCTCAACAAAAATGAATACTGTAAACAGGAAACTTGTAGCAAATTTCCTCACGATTTCAGAAATGCAAAGTAATAAAATTATAGATCAAAGATAAGCATGCATTTTAATGGCCCTAATTTGAACCCTAAAATTTTTAGAAACTTCAATCTTAAAATTCTCTAAGCTCAAGCAAAATAAATGAAAACTATGGACATGGTTAGCTTCAGGACAATGATATCTACATTTCTTATTCACAAATAAACCATTAATGATGCCTGTATGAAAAGTTCCAAAGTCAGAAAACTTACCTTGTAAGAGGGTATCGTGTTTGGAGTTTGAGAAGCTTTCAATGAGTTTCAATGATTGGGTTAACTTCCTCAAGTTCCCAGGAAGCTAATGGGATGCTTAGCTTAAGCTGAAAGTGCCTGAGGAGTTATGGAGAAGTCAAGGTGCAAGGTGATGTTTTTGAAAATGGTGGATGATGATGGAGGTGTTACAGTGGTGCTGCAGGTGTTAGGGTTGTTTGTATATGTTGTTTAGAAACTTCTGAAAGTAAAAGCCCAAGAAACGCACGAGCAAATTTGGAGATTGGATTCAAAACTCGGAAATGACAAGTTTTGAAGTGTTTTTGGTGATTCTGTGTTCTAGGTGTTTTCAGGGATTAAGCATGCGTGGGATTTGTTGAAAATAGCTTGTGTATGTATAAGCAAAAGGTCTTGATTGGTTTTGGAAGTCAGAAGTACAAGTTACAAGTTATTTGCTATGTTACTTGATTTTCAAGAAAAGTGGGAAAACAAGTTTCAAGGGGAAGTACAAGCATGAACTGAGTGATTGTAAGTGTCTAACAAGTTTTTCTTGAGTTATAAGACATGTATGATCAGAAAAGAACAAGTGCAAGGCTCAATAACAAATTATTGTGCAAAAAGTCACTTTATCAAAATGGCAATGTGCACTTTCTTCCCAAAATGGATATAAAGCATGGCCTTGCATTGAATGCTTGAAATGAGATCTCTAAAATCTATGCAAGCAATTAACTATGGTGTTCCTAACAAGTTTGAGGCCTGCAAAGTAGAGGTTATGCAGCATAACTTTGAATTTTGAATTTGGTTCATCACAAAATGACTTGTAATTCAAGTGATGAAACCCTAAATTCATCTCTTCGATTCTCCCTACTCAAAAATGATCTCAAGGAGTTATTTGACATTTTGGAAATCTTGCAATGTTATCTACAACCCATCTTTGAATAACTTTGAAAATTCCCCTTGTAACTATATGAAAAAGTGTCATGAAGTTAGGTTAAAATCCTGACCAAATTAGGGCAAAATTTCACTAAGTGTTTTTGTTTCATGACCATGTATTCTTAAAATTATAACTTGAGATCCAAGAACTTTTGGAAGTAGTTGTGTGAAGAAAAGTTGTAGATTTCATGGAGATCTACAACTTTCATGTTCGAATTTTCTTTTGAATCATCTTGCATCATGGTGAAAATTTTGCTCAAAGTTGTGAAAAAATAAGAAATTTCCAACACTTAGAAAAATTTCTAAGTTTAGAAATTTTAACTTTTCAAAATTAAATCTTGAATTTTTGATTTCTTGATGAATAAGTTTCATATTTTGACATGCTTTGATGAATTGTGATCTTTGACATTTGATTTTGACCAAAAAGTCAAAGTTTGACTTTTCAGTATACAGTTGACTTTTGATCAGTTGACTGAAAATTCATCTGTCAATCCATTGGACTTGAGCAATGTTTTGAGCCATGTAATTAGGTAAAAATGATGCAATTGGACTCTTGAGATCGTGTCTTAAACCAATTGATCATTTTCTAGGTCAAAAATCAGAAATTTCCCTTTCCCAGTCAAAACCCTAATTTTGACCATTTTGCTCCTTTGAAGATTTGATCAAATTTCTTGAGGATTTATGGTCCAAACTTTATAAAATGATACATATGAGTTTAAAGTCTTGATATGGATAAAAAATTATGAAGTTTGACTGTGAATTGGCCATAGTTGACTTTTTCCCCAATACAACTGATTTTTAGGTCAATTGCTCAATTGACTAAGCAAAAGTGTGATCCAAAGCTTAAAACTTGACATGAGTAATCTTAAGGGTCCATAATGATCCATGAAATTCATATGGGGAATTGGAAGTTCAAATATCCTTGTGCAATCTCAAACCCTAATTTTGGTCATCAGTGCTTAAGGAGGTGTCTTGAGTTGATCAACCCTAATGCAGTCTTGAGTCAAAGGAGATCTTGTGAGCAAATTCTTAATAAATGAGAGGGAAAATTTTGGGGTACAACAGTATCTAGAAACACATCACTGCTACCCAAGTCATGAAAATGTCATGTGATCTGACAAAACCTCTCTGTGATAATATTTATGTATACAATTACCCTTTTACCCTTATGTCTATATTGAACATAAGGAATAGATTGTGTCACCCTTGTCCAGTTCAATATTGAGCCCTTATACATTTATACTTTTATGCAAGATGGGCAAATTCTATCTAGGTCACTCATGTCCCTCAACATGCTTTGTGAAGTACCCATAACTGTCTTTATGGTCATCCAATTACGGATAATGTTTGATCAACAATAAAGTACTTAAATCTACATATAGGGTCCATAATGGTTTCAGGTTGAAAGGTGGTATACACCATTATCACCATGAGAATAACTTATGACACCTTGCATAACATTCTATGTAGTATTCTCATAGCGGGCCAATCCAGTATAAATATTATTCCTAATATTCATACCTATGTCAAGACTTGATAATTCCTTATCCATGATCCATGAGATATGATCATCAGTCTATCTTCATAATAATCTTAATGCTTTAATGTTATCCTGCTTCACAATAAATCTCGACTATAAATACTTTAAGAATAATGTCCTTATATTTAATATGATCTCATGATTAAGTCACACCTAACATTTTATTAAACAAACGAACTATTCTAGGGACTTTATTATTTTGAAAAAGTAAACATAATAAAGAAATGCCTTTTATTATTAATAAATAATTTGATACAAGTACCAAAAGTATTGGCCTCTAGGGCTTACACCAACATGATGGACTATTTGTGACATGGTGTGTATTGGACCTGTCTGTTGTTATTAAGCTTGTAGCTTTGGTGGTGATCTGCTATGTTGGGTTTGATTTATTTTCAAACCTAGGTTGTTTTGTTTGCACCTTGATTGTGGTGGTGGTGTGCAAGGGTTTTATGTTGTGGCTGAAGAATGTTGAGGAGCTTGTATGTTTTGTGTTCTACTGCATGGTATCTGATGTAACCCTGGTTGTTCCTTGTGTATCTGGTGGTGAGACTGTAGTAAGTTTTTTCTTGAAAGGGCATCAGGTTTTGGTCTCCCCAGCAGGTTATTCTATGGTATTGTAATGCCTAGAGAATAGCTTCAACCAGCTTTTAAAGTTGCCAAAGATACTTGAGGCTTCTCTCAATTCCACTCATACAGACATATTCAAATATGGTTGATGAGAAGAGTTCTGAAGGTGGAAAGAGCTCTTGTTTGTGGTAGCTTCCAAAGTGATCTTCCTAGTTTGTGGCTATATTAGGAAAGTGGTCCTGACCCCGTTGTTTACTGATGATGGTATGGAAGATGGAAACCAATTAAAGACCTTGAAAGTGATCAAGGTATATTCTAATTTTCTGGGAGAAGCAATGAATTCTGAACCAATCTCAATAATATGTTGATTGGGTATAGGAAATATGTTCTACCAGATATTGGAACATCTCATCAACAATTTGAGTAGAATCCTGTTGGAAAAAGGTTTGACTTAGCAGATACTTTGGGTGCTAAACAAATGTGTATTGATCACATGTGTTTGGAACCTACTCCTGGTCTGGAAGAGGAGGAATCCGGGGTATTATTTGAGTTGGTTAAGATATGAACAACATATTGTCACTCATTGGATTAGTTTACTTCTGATATAAGTGAGTCATAATGTGCAGGTTGTGCGTTATTTTCCTATGGAGGCATGTTAAAGGTATCTCAACTAGGTCCTTATATGCGAAGGTAATGCTCAAATGTCAATGGCATTCTCTCTGACATCTGGAATATCCTTCTTATCAAAGGAGCCAGATCTATGAAGTCTTGTTTATGGACATAGAACAGATTCTATTTAAGGGGAGTAATTTGTGTGTATCAACCACAAGATGTGCAACTATTGGAAGGGGGAATGTAAAATTATCTTAGGAGTTCTTGCAGTTAATAAGGGGGGGGGGGGTCCCTGTTGCTCTGAAGTTGGAAGACCTTGAATATATGTCAGATGTAATGTCTTAATATCTTAATGCTGAGAATTTATTTTTCTCAACATGTCTGGCTGGTGTTTCTCTTAAACAGGATGGAGGTTGTTTACTCTAAATTAATATTATCAAGTTTATGAGAGCATGGAACTCTTGTTCTGTTGTAGTGGAAGAGAACATCAAGGGATTGTGAGTGTAAGTGTTTGGATGTTGGCATGTTTTTTGGTAAAACTAGTTGCGTGAATGTCATGACTGATGTCATAACATTCTGGGACACAAGGCACATTCTGCAGAAAAAGAATGTCATACAGGAGCTGCTCAATATGAGTGTTCAGCTGATCATTATGCAATGATCATTTTTATTGCATTCTACCAAAATCTGTAAACAGGATTCTTGTTGTCATAACCAATGTTAAGACATCCTGTACTGAACTAACACTTGTGCAGATTTATTATTTTCTGAGAAGTTTCAGGAATCTGGTTATTCAGTCCAGATCAGATTCTCACATGGACTTAGGTTAACTTTTCTTAACCCTAATCTGGTTGTTAAAGTCACATGACCAAGTCTTGAGGTTAAACCTAATTAACCCTAGCTATTTTCGTGGAAGCCCTAACTGAAGAATAGTAGCCTATATATTCCTCATGAAGACTGTTGGTGGAAGACACTTTTGGAAGAAGATCAATAAGGGACTGTATAGTTGTAACTACTGTAATCCAAGCAATTATCATTGTGATAAGTGACTTGGAGTAGGATTTGATTGTAAGGGTTGTGTATCACTCAAAGCTTTAAAGCACGAGTGTTTGTGTCACTTGATTAAAGCTTTGAAGCAAAGTCAAGTTAGGGTTGTGTACCACTCAAAGCTTTGAAGCACGAGTGTTTGTGTTACTTGATTAAAAGCTGTGAAGCAAACTCAAGTGTATGTTCTGAAGAGTGTCTTCATAATTTCATTAGTCAATTGTTTAATGTCACTGATGTGATTGAGGGGGAGTGAGTAGGAACTTAGGTTTAAGGTGAACTTAGATTGAAGTTGCATTGGGTAGGTCTTAAGTGAAGGAGATAAACTGGTTGGTTTATTCATGAATTAATATCTCTTATAGTGGATTTCCTCCCTGGCTTGGTAGCCCCTAGAGTAGGTGTTGTTACACACTGAACTGGGTAAACAATTGACTGTGTTATTTACTGCTTTTAGTTTTACTGTCTTGAAGAGTGTCAGATACGGTGTCATAACATTCACTGTGACATTAAGTATCTGCAGCCAGAATTTCAATTGACATCAGAGCAGGCACCCTGCCTGTCTTACTGGGTGAGATCTAGGGATATTATTTTCTGGCGCTATGGACAAAGAAGGAGGTTTTGGAAACAGACCACCCATTATGGATGGATCAAATTATGACTACTGGAAACCTCGTATGATTGCCTTCTTAAAATCACTGGACAAAAAGGCTTGGAGAGCTGCTAACAAAGGATGTAACCATCCCACCATAACTGGGAAAGATGGGACAATCAGTATGAAACCTGAGGAAGAATGGAGCAAAGAAGAAGATGAGTTAGCCCTGGGTAACTCCAAAGCTTTAAATGCCTTGTTCAATGGAATTGATAGAAACATATTCAGACTAGTACATCAATGTGAACTGGCCAAGGAGGTTTGGGACACTCTCAAAACTACCCATGAGGGCACATCCAAAGTAAAAATGTCAAGGCTTCAGATGCTGACTACCAAATTTGAGAACCTAAGGATGATGGAAGATGAGACCATTCATGAGTTTCACATGAACATCTTGGAAATTGCCAACACCTCAGGAGCATTGGGAGAAAAGATGTCAGAAGAAAAACTGGTGAGAAAGATTCTCAGATCCTTGCCTAAAAGATTTGCAATGAAGGTGACTGCTATAGAAGAAGCTCAGGATATCTGCAACTTGAAGGTGGATGAACTCATTGGGTCTCTTCAGACCTTTGAGATGGGGATCAATGGCAATGTTGACAAGAAAAACAAGAGCATAACACTTGTATCTAATACTGAAGATGAAAAAAAGGAGGATGAAGAAGAAAATATTTCAGAAGCTATAGCCATGCTTGGAAGACAGTTCAACAAACTCATCAAGAGAATGGACCCAAAGTCAAGGTCAAATGTTTAGAACATTCCTTCTGACATCAACAGATCCTATGACTCCAGCAGAAGACCAAAGTCTGAAGAGAAGGGAAATCAAAGCAAAGGAATTCAATGCCATGGATGTGAAGGATATGGGCACATTCGAGCTGAATTTCCAACCTTTCTGAAGAAACAAAAGAAAGGAATGTCTGTTACTTAGTCTGACTGTGATTCAGAAAGTAATTTTGAAGAAGAATCTGCCAAACTAGTTACTGCACTAACTGGTATTTGTGACTCTGATAGTGACTCTAGTGATGAGGAAGTGACATTTGAAGAACTGGCTGACTCCTACAAGAAGTTATGTATCAGAAGTGCTGAAGTCTGTCAGCAAAATGAGAGACAAACAAAACTCATAGTAAAGCTGGAGGCTGAGAAGAAGGCAGGCGTTGATACTATAAGTCATCTAGAAGGGGAAGTTCAAATACTAAACTCAAAACTTGACCAGATGACCAAATATGTCAAGATGTTGACAAATGGAACTGACAAATTAGAAGAAATCCTTCAGGTTGGACAAAATGTGGGAGACAAGTCTGGTCTGGGATTTGTGGTAGCAAAGAAATCTATTATAGACAAGAAGAAGATCAGGCCTGATAAACAAATGTCAAAGAAGATGTCACAACATAGCACTCAACATCGCGAACAGAGAAATATGAAGAAAAAGTATCAAAGATGGAGATGTCATCATTGTGGGAGGTTTGGTCACATAAATCCATTCTGCTTCAAATTATATGGATATCCTAATCAGACCCCAGTTGTCAAACCTAAGTCTAACAAGACACCATATACTCAACAGTGGAAGAAAAAGGCTACTGCCCTGATAGCTCACACCTCCCTTAGAGTCTCTGCAAAGGAAGACTGGTACTTTGACAGTGGGTGTTCTAAACACATGACTAGAATCAAGAATCTTCTCAATAATGTTAAACCTCACACTACTAGTTATGTGACTTTTGGAGATGGTGCTAGAGGAGAAATCAAAGGAGTTGGAAACTTGGACTGCCCTGGAGTTCCAAACCTAAATGAAGTATTGCTAGTAAAAGGCTTGACTGCTAATCTTATAAGTATCAGTCAATTATGTGATCTAGGATTCAAGGTTAACTTCACCAAGTCAGAATGTCTTGTAACTAATGAGAAACAAGAAGTTGTAATGAGAGGTGTCAGATCTAAAGACAACTGCTACTTATGGGAGTCTGAGAACACTAATTATTCTTCTGGGTGCTCTATTGCCAAAGAAGAAAAAGAAGTGAAACTGTGGCACCAAAAACTTGGTCATTTACATCTAAGAGGAATGAAAAGGATTATATCCATGGAAGCAGTCAGAGGGATTCCAAGGTTGCAAATTGATGAAGGTAGAGTCTGTGGTGAATGTCAGGTTGGAAAGCAGACTAGAATGTCACATCCAAAGTCAAGACATCTGACTACCTCTAAGGTGTTAGAACTTTTACACATGGATCTGATGGGACCAATGCAGGTAGAAAGTCTTGTTGGAAAAAGATATGCCTATGTTGTTGTGGATGATTTTTCCAGATTCACCTGGATTAACTTCATTAGAGAAAAGTCTGATGTATTTGAAGTATTTAAGGAACTGTGCAAAAGAATTCAAAGAGAGAAAGAAGGATGCATTGTCAGAATCAGAAGTGATCATGGCAAGGAATTTGAAAACAGTAAGTTTGATGAGTTCTGCTCCTCAGAAGGAATTAATCATGAATTCTCTTCACCCATAACTCCTCAACAAAATGGAGTTGTGGAAAGGAAAAACAGAACTATACAGGAATCTGCCAGAGCAATGATACATGCCAAAAGACTTCCTATTCATTTTTGGGCTGAAGCTATGAATACATCCTATTATGTCCATAACAGGGTCACCTTGAGAAAGGGAACATCATCCACCATTTATGAACTTTGGAAAGGAAGAAAGCCTACAGTGAAGTACTTCAATGTATTTGGAAGCAAATGCTATATTCTGACAGATCGTGAACAAAGGAGAAAGATGGACCCTAAAAGGGATGAAGGAATATTCCTAGGATACTCTACCAACAACAGAGCTTATAGGGTATTCAATTCCAGGACCAAAGTTATGATGGAATCTATAAATGTCATAGTTGATGATTAACATGAGGAAACAAATGTCCCATATGATGTTGAGACATTCTTTGAAACTTCAACTCAAAAGGATGATATTCCTAAAACTACTTCATCAGAATATGAATCAAAGGAAGCTAACAAAGACCCTTCCATCAGAATTCAGAAAGATCATCCTAAGGAACTCATCATAGGAGATCCTAACAGTGGAATCATTACAAGATCTAGATAAATCATCTCAAACTCTTGTTTTGTATCTAAGATTGAACCAAGAAATGTTAAGGAAGCTTTAACTGATGAATACTGGATTGGAGCAATGCAAGATGAATTGAACCAATTCAAGCAACATGAAGTATGGGAGTTGGTTCCTAGACCAGGAGGAACAAACATCATTGGAACAAAATGGATCTACAAGAACAAATCAGATGCTGAAGGAGTTGTCACCAGGAATAAGGCAAGACTTGTTGCTCAAGGATACACTCAAGTTGAAGGGGTTGATTTTGATGAGACGTTTGCTCCTGTAGCCAGACTGGAATCAATCAGACTCCTATTGGGTATTGCTTGTCTCCTCAAGTTCAAGTTATTTCAGATGGATGTAAAAAGTGCCTTCCTAAATGGGTACTTAAATGAGGAAGTTTATGTGGAACAGCCTAAAGGATTTGTGGATCCAAACTGCCCTGATCATGTCTACAAATTGAGGAAAGCTTTATATGGCCTGAAACAAGCTCCTAGAGCATGGTATGACAGGTTGACAAAATTCCTCTCTGACAAAGGATACAGGAAAGGAGGCTTGGATAAAACTCTTTTTGTCAAAAATGAAGGAGGAAAGATAATGGTAGCTCAAATCTATGTTGATGACATAGTGTTTGGGGGAATGTCAGATAAAATGGTTAAACATTTTGCTGACCAGATGCAAGCTGAATTTGAAATGAGCCTCATGGGAGAATTGACCTACTTTCTTGGACTACAAGTCACACAGATGGAAGACTCAATTTTTTTGTCTCAAAGCAAGTATGCAAAGAACATTGTCAAGAAGTTTGGGATGGAGAATTCCAGTCACAAAAGGACTCCTGCACCTACTCACTTAAAGCTGTCCAAAGATTCAAGTGGGGTCAAGGTGGACCAAAGCTTATACAGAAGCATGATAGGAAGTTTGCTATACTTAACAGCTAGAAGACCTGATATTGCTTTTGCAGTTAGAGTATGTGCAAGATACCAGGCTGAACCCAAAGTAAGTCATATCAACCAAGTGAAGAGAATTCTGAAGTATGTAAGTGGAACCCACAACTATGGCTTGCTGTACTCTCATGGATGTGAACCAACTCTGACTGGTTACTGTGATGCTGATTGGGCTGGAAGTGCTGATGATAGAAAGAGCACCTCTGGAGGATGTTTCTTCTTAGGAAATAATCTTGTTTCCTGGTTCAATAAGAAACAGAACTTTGTGTCTCTATCTACTGCTGAAACTGAATACATAGCAGCTGGTAGTAGCTGTTCTCAAATGATCTGGATGAAACAGATGCTTACTGAGTATACTGTCACACAAGATGTTATGACATTGTAATGTGACAATCTGAGCACTATCAACATTTCCAAGAATCCTATTCAGCATAGTAGGACCAAGCATATTGACATTAGACATCACTTCATCAGAGATCTTGTAGAGGAGAAGGCGATTAAACTGGAACATGTTGCCACAAAACTACAACTGGCTGACATTTTTACCAAGGCACTTGATGCAAATCAATTTGAAAATTTGAGGGGCAAGCTGGGTATTTGCCAACATGAAGATATGTAGCAATTAATTTTGCTCAAAACAAGGCATGAGAGAGATGTTTTTGTTAAGTCTACTCTGATTGGGCTAAGCATCTACTTCTTTATTTCTTTCCAAGATTTTAAGAAGTTGAATAGACGCTCATATATCTCACTCCTCTCGCGTTTCTGCAAAAATCTTCAATCTCTCAAACGAAGACTGCACTATTACTGCTACTTGTGTTCTAAAACTCTCAAAATGTCTCAACTATCCATGACTTCATCCTCTTCAAAGACGACTGCTTCTTCCGCATCCTCTGATCGAGAACCTAGGGCAATCACAAACTGCATGGATTCTGATGTTCTGGAGATAACTCCTCTTCGTGAACTGGAAGCTGACCCCACTAAGGTTAAGAAGCTGCGAACCAGACATGCAAGGAGGTCACAAGCTTCTTCATCTGGTAAACCCTCTCAACCATCATCTTCTGTTCCTTCAGAATTAACAAATAGGGAAGGCTCAACTTATGTTCATCAAGCTATAGCTAGACTTGTCACTAGGATTCTAAATGAGAATCAATCTGTACCTGGCATTTCTGTACCCTTGAATCAAGAATCTGCTAGTCCAAATGTTGAAATAAATCCAGATGTCACTCAGAATGTTGAGACACTAGATGATAACATTAGGAAATCTCCTGAAAATCTTGATGATCACCAGAACCCTAATGAGAAGGATGTTGAACCTCCGATTATTGATGTTGATGAAGAATACTCTGATAATGACTTAATTGCAAATATCAACCCTAGCATAGCTAGAAGAATGATGAACAGAAAAGGAAAGCAGGATGCTGCCAAAAGCATCTCCAAAGAAAAGACTGCTGATATTGTTCATAAGAAAACCAGGTCTGAGAACAAGACTGGAGTAGAAACTGTGAAGGTTGGATTGTCAAAAGGGAAGGTGAAAACTCGAGTACCTGCTGGTAGTCTCTCAAAACCTGTGAGACAACCAATAGCAAAGAAAAGGAAAGAACCTGAACCCTCTGAATCTAATGAGGAATCAGAATTTGAATTTGATGTTGAAGACATTCCTCTCAAAAGGAAACTCTCCTCAAGAAAAATGCCTAAAGTCCCTGAAGTCCCCACTGACAACATTTCCTTTCACCATCCTGAGAATGCAAACAGGTGGAAGTATGTAAGTTTGAAAAGGATAGTCTTGGAAAGAGAACTGAACACCAGTGCCATGGAATGTAAAGAGATCATGGATCTAATCAAAACTGCTGGTCTAATAAATACTGTGGTAAAGTTTACCAACTGCTATGAAGTTCTTGTCAAAGAATTCATAGTGAATTTATCTGAAGGGTGTGCTGATGGAAAGTCAGCTGACTTTAAGTGTGTATATGTGATAGGAAGGAAGGTAAAATTCTCTCCCTCTGAAATAAACAAATTCCTAGGAAGACCAGATGATGCTTGCCCTGAGCTAGAGGTTACTGACAACCAAGTGTGCCAAACCATCACTGCAAACCAAGTCAAGAGCTGGACCTTAAAAGGGAAACTGAATGCAAGAAAGTTGAGCATAAAATTTGCCATTCTGCACAAAATTGGTGCAGCTTACTGGGTTCCCACCAACCATAAATCAACCATCTCCACAGGCTTGGGAAGATTCATTTATGCTGTTGGAACCAGGACAAACCTTGACTATGGCAAGTATATCTTTGATCAAACTTTAAAACATGCTGGAAGCTATTCTATTAAAGGCCCTATTGCCTTTCCCTCTCTCCTATGTGGTATAGTCCTTGCTCAGTATCCTGACATTCTAGTTGAAAAAGATATTGTATGCAAAAGAGCCCCTGCTCTTGGGTTGCACTATAAGCTATTTCAGGGAACACATGTTCCTGACATTGTCATGACATCAGCTGAGACATCAACTGTGAAATCTCATTCCAAGAAAACTGATGTTATAGCTGTGCTGAAGGAAACCTGCAAAGAGCTTGACTCAAGGAAAAGGACTCTTGAGGACCTGATTGCTAGACTAGAACAGGAGGAGATTGAAGGACAAAGAAGGGAAGAGGATGCTGCTGAAGACCAGCTTCATGTTGAAGACAGTGCCTCCTCTGAAGATGATAGTGCTTGAAGATCATTGCACTTGAAAAGTTTGCTGCTGGTACCTGATACTGCAAATGACTTTTGAATTTTTTCTCTGTGTTCTTATTATTCTTTTTGGATGACTGTATAACCTAAAAGTACATGTATCTTTGGCCTATTTATGGATAAAGAGGGGGAGAAGAATTTGTGTGATAATTTATTTTGGTTGAATTAGACTTGGTGGATATTATTAATTCTGCTGCTTTCTAATCTCTGATTGTTTAGGAGTTTTAGCCAAAAATTTGCCAAAGGGGGAGTTTGTAAGTGTTTGGATGTTGGCATGTTTTTTGGTAAAACCAGTTGTGTGAATGTCATGACTGATGTCATAACATTCTGGGACACAAGGCACATTCTGCAGAAAAAGAATGTCATACAGGAGCTGCTCAATATGAGTGTTCAGCTGATCATTATGCAATGATCACTTTTATTGCATTCTACCAAAATCTGTAAACAGGATTCTTGTTGTCATAACCAATGTTAAGACATCCTGTACTGAACTAACACTTGTGCAGATTTATTATTTTCTGAGAAGTTTCAGGAATCTGGTTATTCAGTCCAGATCAGATTCTCACGTGGACTTAGGTTAACTTTGCTTAACCCTAATCTGGTTGTTAAAGTCCCATGACCAAGTCTTGAGGTTAAACCTAATTAACCCTAGCTATTTTCGTGGAAGCCCTAACCGAAGAATAGCAGCCTATATATTCCATGAAGACTGTTGGTGGAAGACACTTTTGGCAGAAGATCAATAAGGGACTGTATAGTTGTAACTACTGTAATCCAAGCAATTATCATTGTGATAAGTGACTTGGAGTAGGATTTGATTGTAAGGGTTGTGTATCACTCAAAGCTTTGAAGCACGAGTGTTTGTGTCACTTGATTAAAGCTTTGAAGCAAAGTCAAGTTAGGGTTGTGTACCACTCGAAGCTTTGAAGCACGAGTGTTTGTGTTACTTGATTAAAAGCTGTGAAGCAAACTCAAGTGTATGTTCTAAAGAGTGTCTTCATAATTTCATTAGTCAATTGTTTAATGTCACTGCTGTGATTGGGGGGGAGTGAGTAGGAACTCAGGTTTAAGGTGAACTTAGATTGAAGTTGCATTGGGTAGGTCTTAAGTGAAGGAGATAAACTGGTTGGTTTATTCCTGAATTAATATCTCTTATAGTGGATTTCCTCCCTGGCTTGGTAGCCCCCAGAGTAGGTGTTGTTACACACTGAACTGGGTAAACAATTGACTATGTTATTTACTGCTTTTAGTTTTACTGTCTTGAAGAGTGTCAGATACGGTGTCATAACATTCATTGTGACATTAAGTATCTGCAGCCAGAATTTCAGTGAGCATTGAGGATGTATCAACCTGAGTCAAGTGGTTGATTTTTGTCTGCGCTTTTGAAGTGTCATCCAAACCACCTAGGATGAGCATTTTAGATTTATGTCTGGAGTAAAGAGGAGGTATTGTTTCTGGGACCAAAGGATTATGGTTCCCTGTTGTCTGCATTAGAAGTTTCACCTCAAGCTTGGGTTCAGTTATGTGGTGTCATCACATGATGGAACATTTGTTTTTGAAAGGATTGAAGGGCATCCTTGTGTTTTGAAGGATTGGGAGAAGCACATTGTAACATGGTGGGAGAAATGACTTGGGTGTTTTACGTTTGATCGCAATTGTTGCGGATAGCAAAAGTTGCCACCGACTTTTCTTTTATCCAATAAGGAAAGGCTGAAAAGAATAGGAAATACCTTTCAAGATTATTTCTTGAGTTTGGGGGGGGGGGGGGGGGGTAGATTATGAAAAGGGAAGGTGTTAGCACCATTTTCATCCATAGTTATCTATGGGCTCTTAGTTTCTTGCTAGATCACTTTATTGTTTTTGAAAGTGTGCTTTGTGGTGTGGTTTTGAAAGTATTTTGAAAATGTGCCTTTGTGATGATTCTCGTCTCTATAAGAACGCATACAAAGTGTTGTTTGGAAAATAGTTCAAAGAAGTGTTTGTTTTTTAAAGTGATTTTGAAAAGGTGTCTTTGTAATGGTTCTCGTCTCTATAAGAACGCATACAAAGCATTGTCTTTTGAAAATAATTCAAAATGAAAGTGTTTCGTGTATGAAATGTTTTTGTTGTGAGCAACCGAGCAACTAGGAGCAATCTACCTACTCAAAAGGTCTTAAAAGTTCTTTTCCTCCTCCTTTAGATGTTTCTATCTTACCATTGATTTGGTAAGAAGCTCCATCATTGGATGTGAAGGGATGGGCGTGGGTCATTTGTATAGTCATGATAACAATGTTGTGAGATATATTAGCATTTCTTTTGAGCAACTAAGATCATTTGTAAGGCAACATTCGAAGCATCATCGAGGGACTATGATCTTGTATTTTGATTGTTTTTTCTAAGACATCTCTCATGCATAACATGACCATTTTTCATAAGGCAAGAAGTGGAATTACCCTAGGGGTGCATGTGTGAAAAGTGTGTTTGATTTGCATGCATTTAGTCTTTGATTAGGGGTTGTCTACTTGTTGTTTTTATCTTGCCATATGTTGTACCCCAAAATTTGCCATCTCCTTTCTCAGGAAATCACCCTGGATTCTCAATGTTTTCTCTCATACAAATCCAAGCCTTGAATTATCATTTCTTTCCAAGCAATCCATTTACAAGGGCAAAATGGTCATTAACATGCTGAGAAGTCAAACTTTAGTTTTTGGATCAAAATCAAATCTCATATTTCATCAAGACATGTTGGAATATGAAGTTTGTTTCATCAAGAAGGTCAAAAGTAAAATTTTACCTTGGAAAAGTTAAATTCTAAGTGCTTAGAATTTTTCTAAATTATTTAAGAAAAATGACACTTCAGAACTTCTGAGCTAGCCTCCAGGCAGGAGCAGTCAGAAGTTGTAAGCGTGTTTCAGCACATAACATTCAGTCAGAATGTGGCCCTTCAGCATCTACGCCAGCTCAGTCAGAAGTTGCCAGAAGATTATAAAACATGATGAAAAATATGAAAGCTCCTTCAGAACATGCTGGAACCAGAAGGTAAGAGGGTCAGAAGATTGGGTGCTACACTGAAGAAGAATCTCTAAGTCCAGAGTTCTCAGAAGCAAGTCAAAGAAACATGCTAGAAAGCTTGGGGATTCCTCAGAACTTGCTAAGGCAACAGGATATCAAGATCAGAACTTGGGTACTTTGTCCTAGACTACGTTGAAATGGAACTTCTGGCCTAGATTTAAGTAATGATGCAAATCTCATATTATAAGATTTCTGATTTTTGACGAATCTCATCATCATTTAATGCTCATTAATGCTCACAACCACTTTTGAGTCTTCGTCCAGAGGATCTCTCCATGTGTAGGGTAGAAATACTTTTATGCAGGATTAGGTAAAGGCCCATACGCTACATTTCGCTTATAGGTTCACTTTTCCTTAATCCTTGCTTACTAATCCAGCCTAGGCTAAAGGCTGTCAATCACCACAACCTTTTTGGAACTTGCTTCAAGAGTAAGTCAGCATCTAATGCATGATATTGGCGCCACTTGACATTTTAAAAAAACCACAAAGCTTTGCCTATAAATAGAAGGCCATTGGTCACTGAGAAGGGGACCAGAAAATTGCTGAAAAGAGACAGAAAGTTTGAGAAAGAAAAGTCTTGAACCTCTGCCCAAAATTCCTAGAGTTTCAAAAAAAACTGTAAACACAGCGTACAAACCATTAACTTTGGATCCCTTGCTTTCAAACTCCATTTGTTCTCAAAGTATTTCTTGACTAAAAAACCTTTCATACAGTTTCTGACCCACACGTTGGAAACTGCCATAACTTCTGTATTCATACCACTATATACCCTCCATCCATCCATCCAAAGAAGCTACTCAAAACGTCATCAGAGTTAAGGCTAACTCCAGTTCACAGAGCTTCTTCCAACATCCAGGGAGAAGCCAAGTTCTGACTTTGACGTTAGCACATCTGAAGCCTGTTTTGCTGTCAATAATATCAGAACTTCTGAAAATTATTGTATGTCCAGTAGGGTCAGAACTTCTGACTTCCCCACTAACAAACTTTTGTCTTGTAGCGCATGGGGGTCAGAACTTCTGACCTTCCTACTAACAGGATTCTGTTTTGCAGGTTCCAGAGTCAAGTTCTAACTCATACATTTTCACCAAAAGGTTGATAATCCGGCAGCAGGCCTGGGTCAGAACTTCTGACTTCCTCTCAGCAGCGCGCTAGCCCTCCCTCTATTTCTCTCTATATTCCCTTTTCTATTTTCTTTTCTTATCTATTTTTCTCGTTGAACCACCCCATGTACAAATGTGTATCCCCATCCCCTAAATGCTGTAATAGCGTAGGATTTTACATTTCCGTCTTTTATTGCTTTCAAATATAAATGCTAGTAATTAGGATGTGTATGGCAAGATAAAATCAATGAAATAGAAAATCCTAATTCAAGATAAACTCTTGCATGCAATAAAACGCACTTGCACATAAACACCCCTAAGGTATCTCCACTTGGTTGCCTAAACAAATGGCCATGATATGCATGTTGAGTATCTATTGGCAAAACAAAAACAAAACAAAAGATCATAGTCCCTCGATGACGCTATCTTGGTTGCCTATACAAAAATGATCTAGTCCCTCGGAAAATTGCTAAACGATACTTGACACAATTGCTATCATGGTCTATACGATGACCCACGTGTGTCCCGTTTAACATCCTAACACAAGGTTGTTCACCAAATACAATGGTGAAACAACACTGTTAAAAGGGTTAAAAACATAAGAAAGATCTTTGAGTAAAATAGGGTAGATAGCTCTTAGCTACTTGATCAAGCTTGCAAAAACATCCTTGCTACATTTCAAAACACACTCCACAACACAATTTCAAAACCCTACTTTCGAACATTGGAAACTTTTCAAAAGACAAAAACACCTTTGTATACATTCAAACAAGAATCATTACAAAGGTTGCCACAACGATGGCCTCTTTTCAAAACATTTTCCAAAATCACACACAATGCACCGTTTCAAACAATTGAAAAGCACCATTTCAAACAATTGAAATGCAAAGCAAGTGATCTAAGCAAGTAACTAAGAGCCCATGGATAACCATGGATAGAAAGGGTGCTAATACCTTCCCTTTCTATAATCTACTCCCCGAACCCAAGAAAACATCTCAAAGGTCTTTCCTGTGCTTTTTGACCTTTCCTTAGGATAAAATAAAAAGTCGGTGGAGACTCTTGCTAAACCGAAACATTTGCGAACACAAAACGCTAAATCCCAAGTCAGTTCTCCCACCGTATCATAGAACTGGCGACTCTGCTGGGGATAAATTGAAAGTGGAGTAACCTTAGGGCTTAGATCACCCTTTGCATGATTATTGTTTGCTTTGATTGTTTTACATTTTGGTTCTCTTGTTTGGGCTTGAAATCCTCCACCCGGATTTGGGAAACATTCATAGATATCAATACGTTGTGGAAACTGTGCGGGGTATACCGACACGGTTGAAGCAATAGCTATATTAGTGCGAAATATTTGTGAGTACCGGTAGCCTTTGAGTCAATCAAAGAGAATATGGGGCCGCTGAGTGATGTCATTAAGCACTAATGAACTAGAACGTTACTTGACCATCTTGGCCTTTTATTAGGGGTAGTGAGATGACCGGCTTTGGTGCAGTTCGAAGTTGGTAGATACTCGTTACTACACTCATTGAGGGTTGTTTTCTTGGAATATTTTGGTCGCTAGTTAAGTGGCTAAACCAAAACAATGAACATAGAAAATAATCCAATGATATTAAGCTCCTTAGAACCCGGTTACTATTTATAGGACAGGTTTTGAGCCAACTAAACTCAAGAGGGTACTTACCTATGAAACCTCATGCAAGCCTGAAACTAGGGTTTTGTGTGACTTGCTTGTACATGTGTTTGTGCATACATCATGAACATCATAAAGCATCATATGCATCCACAAACCATTTCAAGGGTTTGGATCTTCATCTTTGTTCTTGTTTTGTAGGTCATGGAATCTCTTCGTAGGAAAACAATTCAAGTCAACCTTGTGAGGATCCCTCCTCAACTCAAAGAGCTTACCTCCAGGATTCCAAAGAATTCTCTCTTCAGTGAAAGACATGGTAGACTCCTCAACTTAGTCAACACCAGCATTGAAGAAGACATGGTGAAAGTACTTTTCCAGTTCTTTGACCCCCTACACCACTGTTTCACATTCCCTGATTATCAATTGGTGCCCACTTTGGAGGAATTTTCTCAACTCCTGAGAATTCCTATTCTTAATCAACTACCCTACAACGGTACGGAAAAAGAACCAAATCCTGAAGATGTTGCTCAAGCATTACACTTGCAACCATCTGACATCAAGGGGCATTGGGAAACCAAAAGTGGTGTCAAGGGCTTCTTGGAAAAATTCTTGTTCGAGAAGGCACAAGACTGCTGGAATTCTCTTGATCTACAAGCCTTTGAAGAGATTGTGGCACTCCTCATCTATGGGTTGGTCTTGTTCCCAAACCCTGATCAACTTATAAATGTGAATGCTGTCAAGATTTTCATGTCCAAGAATCCCATACCTACATTGCTTGGGGACATCCTACACTCATTTTACACACGAACAATGAGGAAAATAGGTGTTCTCATGTGCTGTACTCCTCTCCTAGCAAGGTGGTTTATTTCTCACCTTCCACAATCAGTCTTGAAGAATGAGCAGGGTTTAAGGTGGTCACAACGGTTGATGACCCTCACACATTCTGATGTACATTGGTGTTCTCGGTCCAGAGAAAATGTCATCATCATTGATCGTTGTGGTGAATTCCCTAATGTCCCATTACTTGGCATTAGGGGAGGCATTACCTACAACCCCTGTCTAGCTTTGAGATAATTTAGATATGCCCGGAGGGACGACCCTCATGACATGCTGATTCCTGACCTAGTTTTTGACTTCGACAACGATGCGCAAGGACTTCGACAAAGGTTCATCAGAGCTTGGAGGATGCCTAACAAGGTGGATAGTAAGACACCGGGGCACAAGAATTCCATCCCCCTTGAGCCTTACCTCAAGTGGGTACGAACCCGCTCCCAGAATCTTATGATGCCATATCCTCACATTCTCCCCTTGATTAAAGAGCCTGTTATGGAAGGAGAGGTTCCATACACCATCCTACATCCTGACATGCCAACATCATGGGAGGAAATGCAAAAGAGTTGGATCCAACTCAAAGAAGAACGGGATACTTTTGAAGCCAGCTTCTATGCCAGTGAGAAGAAGGTTTTAGAGCTCACCCGCCGACTTCACGAGGAGGAAACTCTAAACACCTACATCGCACCAAAGAGGATGCGTAACGTCTTTTTACATTAAGAATTTTGTAATATTTCGCCCATGGGGCACTTATGTACTAACAAGTTCTTCTTAATATGACGTGTGTTTACAACAAATTTGAATTTGTGAACCCTTGAATGCATTACATGAATAACATATCATTCATCATATGCATAAGCAGGTCATCAAGCCGGGTTTCCTTATCTTTCTGCTGTTTATTTCAGCAAGATGGATTTGGAGCAAACAGTGAAGGACCTACAAGCACAAAATTCACAATTTCAGCAACTCCTCATGACCTTGGCAAAGGGTCAAGAGGATCTAAAAGTTTTGCTAGAGAAGAATAAAGGGAAGAAAAAGAAAAAGAGACCGGGGGTAGCTACTTTCAGAAGAAGATTTGAGGGCGATGCTAGAAGAACTCTTGAGTTTCCTTCAACGTCTGACGAAGGGATTGGCAAGGGGAAAGGAGTTATTGTACCTTCTGAGTCTGAGGTAGAAGAGGAGGAAGAGGAAGCAGAAGAAGACTATTCAGAACAACAGTATCCACCAGCGGATGACAAGTATAAGAACCTTGAAGACAAATTGGCAGCTATGGAGTTGCAGAGGGTGCCCGGATTGGATTTTGAGGAACTGGGGTTGGTAGCCAGGATTGTAATCCCTCCCAAGTTCAAGGTGCCGACATTTGCCAAGTACGACGGTCTATCTTGCCCTAAGATGCACTTGAGGTCGTATGTTAGAAAGATCCAGCCACATTCATCCGATAAAGACCTGTGGGTACACTTTTTCTAAGACAGCTTGTCTGGCACTCAGTTAGATTGGTTTTATCAGCTCGAAAGGTCAGAGGTCCACAATTGGGAAGACTTGGCAGCCGCTTTCTATCGTCAGTATCAGTACAATGCTGATTTGGCGCCTACCCGTACTCAGCTACAAAGTATTGGGATGGCTTCAAATGAAGGGTTTAAGGAGTACGCCCAGAAGTGGCGCGACCTGGCTGGAAGGGTGCAGCCACCACTATCAGATAGGGAATTAGTTGACATGTTTTTGGGGACCCTATCTGGCCCCTTCTTCAACCATCTAATTGTAAGCTCTTCTGCGGGATTTACTGAACTGATCCTGACCGGCGAAAGGGTGGAGGCCGGTATTAAAAGTGGAAAGATTCAAAAGGATGCTTCCGCATCCTTAGCTGCTAGAAAACCTTTCCCAGCCAAAAAGGAAGCATCTGCTATATACACCTAGAAAAATCGGGAAAGAGAGGAACGTCGACCAACAGTGGGGGCCGTATTAATACAGAAATCCGCATCAGACCAGCTTAGAAACGGTCAATCGAGGAATGATCAGCCCATAACTTATCAGCAAAGGCCACCACGGCAGTTTACCCCAGTAAACATGACCTCTGCTCAAATCCTTCCACATCTCATGAAGTTGAATCTTGTTAATTTAAAAGAGGCGCCAAAGAATGTAAATACCACCTCTCTATCCTACAACTCAAAAGCCAAGTGTGCTTACCATTCCGACAGTATTGGGCACGATACCAATAATTGCTGGGCACTCAAGAACAAAATTCAGGACTTAATTGAAGCCAAAGAGGTTGAATTTGACGCTCCTGAGAAGCCCAATGTTATATCTGCACCGATGCCCAAGCACGACCACAATGTGCATGTTGTTTTGGAAAATCTCCATGTTATTGATGTTGCCGATCTGTTGACTCCATTGTTAGTGATAAAAGAAAATTTGTTGAGAGCTGGGATTTTTCCTGGTTGTGATGAAGACTGCTATTTTTGCTTGAACATTCAAGATGATTGTCCAATGTTGAAGTCAGGTGTCCAACGCCTGATGGATACTCAAGAAATACTTTTCCAGAAAACCCCCGTTAACACTTTCAATCCGATTACTCCTGATGCTTGTGATACCTCAACCAAAGATATTGCCATCATAACCATTTCCGAAAATCCTCCCAAAGCTTGCAAAAGGCCTGTCAGGATTACACCCAACTCTGAATGTGTACCTTTAAAGATCACTATGCCGGGACCTGTCCCGTACCAATTAAGCAAAATGATACCGTGGAACTATGGGGGAGAAATCTTCTACCACGGCATCAAACAAATCGAAACAGTCCAAGAAATTTATGAAGAAGACCTTGATATAGGGAACATCGCGGGTACAAGCAAGATAACCCGCAGTGGCCGGATCTTTTCTCCGGAAATTGCTCCCCCCGAGAAGTTTTCAGACCCTTAAAAGCTTATGCACCTGTTGGACCCTCTGTGCAAGGCCCAGTGATTGAAGAGTTAAACACTCCTGAAGAAAGACCATCTGCTGATAATATTGACAAAGGTAAGGGGATACTGGAAATGCCTGTCAGGACGAAGGCTCATGCCGTGGTTATCCCCGAAACCACTCAGAAGGAGATGGATGAAATCTTGAAAATAATCAGAAAAAGTGATTACGACGTTGTGGAACAATTAGGGCAAACCCCTTCTAAAATTTCAATGTTAGCCCTCCTGCTCTGTTCAGAGGCCCATGCTAAAGCCCTGATTAAATTCTTGAAGACGACACATGTACCCCAAGGGACTTCGGCTGACCAATTTCAAGATTGTGTGGCCAGTCTTACTGCTGACAATGGCCTGGGTTTTTCCGATGCTGACCTAACTCCCAAAGGAAGGAAACACAATGATGAGTTACATGTTTCAGTTGAGTGCCGAGGGACCACCCTCGCCCATGTCTTGGTTGATACTGGTTCTTCCTTAAATGTGCTGCCAAAGAAAGCCTTAGACCGTTTGGATTGCGAAGGTTTGACCCTCAAACCTAGTAACATCGTCGTCAGAGCTTTCGATGGTTCCAAAAGAATGGTTCATGGAGAGGTTGATATTCCTATCAAGGTAGGTACCAAAGTGTTCAACTCCACCTTCTACGTGATGGACATCCGTCCATCATACTCATGCTTGCTGGGAAGACCGTGGATCCATTATGCCGGGGCAGTTACATCCTCTTTGCACCAGATGTTGAAGTATCCTGTTAAGGGTAAAATCATAATTGTGCATGGCGAGGAAGAATACATGATTAATCATCTCAATTCCTTTCGATATGTGGAGTTAGATGGCGAATTCATCGAGACGCCTTTTCAACATTTCGAGGAAGTTTCTCCCGAGATAGAAGTTACAAAGACAGCGGTTGATGTACCTATCATTCCCAAGCATGTGGCTAAGATGGCATCTCTCAAGGACGCAGAGGCTGTGATTAAGGAGGGGAAGCGCACAGTATGGGGACAATTTCCTGATTTTCCCCATAAGGCGGACAAGTTTGGTTTAGGGTTTACTGCTGCAGGACAAAAGGCTATGCGCCGATCTAAGATTGGAAGACCACCCGCAAGATCTCACACCATGGAATCAATGCTGTAGAAGATGAAGAGGAGGAGAGCCACTTTGAAGACTGGATCTTTCCGACTGTCGAAGGGGGTTTGAGCAATTGGGAAGCAAAGGATTTTGTTCCTATCACCTTTATCAACCAGTAATTTTATCTTTGAACAAATTTCCCGTTTTTATGGTCTGTAATAACTAAAACAATTCGCACACTATTTTCACCTCATGCCTTGCCCGGGGCATGTAGGTCCATTTGTAAGGGCTTGATTTGCTTCATAATCATATGCCATGTTTTAATGAATCATTGGACGTTTTGCATCTATAAACTGTTGTGTTCATTCTTCCTTCCTTTTGCATTTTGTTTTTTTAAGGATGGCTATCCCTTACACACACCCACACTCACAAATGCAGGTACCTATCCACTCCAGATTCCATGGGTGACTATTCTGTTTTAGCCTTCGATAATTATGAAGATTTGGTCAATCATGCTGAGTACGAAGTTGACGAAGATTGTGAAGTGTCGGGAGAGTTAGCCAGACTTCTACAACAAGAAGAGAGGGTCATTCTGCCTCATGAAGAGTTGCTAGAAACCATCAACTTAGGGACAAAGGAGGACATGAAGGAAGTAAAAGTAGGTGCCAACCTGGAATCGAGAGTCAAGGAGCGCTTAGTGCAGTTGTTAATTGAATATGTTGAAATCTTTGCCTGGTCTTATGAAGACATGCCAGGGTTAGACACAGATATCGTGGTTCACCGTCTCCCTACAAGAGAAGATTGTCCACCGATCAAGCAAAAACTTCGCCGAATGAGGCCTGACATGTCTGAAAAGATTAAGGCTGAAGTAATGAAGCAATTCAACGCCGGATTTCTGGCTGTTACAACCTACCCACAATGGGTTGCTAACATTGTGCCCGTACCCAAAAAGGACGGCAAAGTCAGAATGTGTGTAGATTATCGGGATCTGAACAGGGCTAGCCCTAAAGACGATTTTCCGCTGCCACATATTGACATCTTGGTTGACAACACAGCTCAACACAAGGTATTTTCGTTCATGGATGGATTCTCGGGATACAACCAGATCAAAATGGCCCCCGAAGACATGGAGAAAACTACCTTTGTCACGCAATGGGGTACCTTTTGCTACAAAGTGATGTCGTTCAGACTGAAGAACGCAGGGGCAACTTATCAACGCGCCATGGTAGCTTTGTTTCATGATATGATACATCATGAGATCGAAGTCTACGTAGACGACATGATAGCTCGATCACAGACAGAAGAAGAACACCTTGAACATTTGCAAAAGCTGTTTTCCAGGTTGAAGGAGTATAAGCTCAGACTGAATCCAAGCAAGTGCACTTTTGGAGTTAGGTCTGGTAAACTTCTGGGATTTATTGTCAGCAACAAGGGCATTGAGGTTGATCCAGCTAAAGTAAAAGCTATACAAGAAATTCCTGCCCCCCATACTGAAAAGGAGGTTAGAGGATTCTTGGGACGCTTGAACTATATTGCGAGGTTCATCTCTCACTTGACATCTACTTGCGAGCCAATTTTCAAACTATTGAAGAAAGATCAGGTAGTTGAATGGAACGATGTTTGTCAAGTTGCTTTTGATAAGATCAAGGAGTACTTACTAGAACCTCCTATTCTGATGCCACCCGTCGAAGGAAGGCCGCTGATCATGTATCTGACTGTTTTGGATAACTCAATGGGGTGCGTGCTGGGCCAACATGACGAGTCTGGTCGAAAAGAGCATGCCATTTATTACCTTAGAAAAAAGTTTACTGACTGTGAGACTCGTTACTGACTGCTCGAGAAAACTTGTTGCGCTTTGGTATGGGCTGCTCGCCGGCTAAGGCAGTATATGTTGACTCATACCACTCTGCTGATTTCTAAGATGGATCCGATCAAATATATCTTTGAGAAGCCTGCTTTATCTGGAAGAATCGCTAGATGGTAGATGATCCTGAGTGAATATGACATCCAGTATACTACTCAAAAAGCTATAAAAGGGAGTGTACTAGCTGACCATCTAGCTCATCAAGCTGTCGAAGATTATCAATCTATGAGATTCGACTTCCCTAACGAGGACATCATGACTTTGGACAACATTGAAAGAAACTGACCGTATGACGGACCTGAACAAGGATCCCGATGGACCCTATACTTCGATGGTTCTTCAAATGCACTTGGCAATGGTATCGATGCGGTACTCATTTCCCCAGAAGGTTGCCATACACCTTTCACTGCCCGACTTTGCTTCAGCTGTACCAATAACATGGCTAAATATAAAGCTTGCATCTTTGGTCTCAAGGCTGCTATAGACTTGGGAATCAAATCTTTGGTCGTATTTGGGGACTCGGCTTTGGTTATCAGTCAAGTCAAAGGAGAGTGGGACACCAAACATCCTAATCTTATCCCATACAAAGAACATGTCCTGACTTTGTTGCCACATTTCGAGCAGATTACTTTCGAGCATTTCCCGCAAGAAGAAAATCAGCTAGCAGATGCTCTGGCTACAATGTCTTCCATGTTTAAACTCAACTGGGATAACGAGGCTCCCCAAATCACCATCGAGCGAATGGACGAACCTGCGCACTGTCATGAGATTAATACCAAAGAAGTAGTGGAACGACCCTGGTTTCACGAGATCAAAAGGTATCTCCAGACTAGAGAATACCCCGAAGGAGCTTCCGTCAATGACAAAAAGTTCTTAAGGAGATTTGCTGCAAAGTTCTTCTTAAGCAATGGCATCCTTTATAAACGCAGCCATGATTGTGTTTTACTTCGATGTGTGGACAAAGTTGAAGCAGAGTTGATCATGACTGAGATACACAGTGGCACATTTGGCACCCATTTGAGCGGGCATACAATGGCAAAGAAGATTCTAAGAGCAGGCTACTACTGGTCTACCATGGAAGCTGATTGTCACCAATATTCCCGTACCTGCCATAAATGCCAAGTCTACACCGACAAAGTACATATTCCTCCTGTTCCTCTTAACGTTCTGACAGCTCCTTGGCCGTTTGCAATGTGGGGCATTGACATGATTGGAGAGATCAAGCCCACGGCATCCAATGGACATCGCTTCATCTTGGTCGCTATTGATTATTTTACCAAGTGGGTCGAAGCAGCTTCCTATGCCTCAGTTACAAAGAATGTGGTTGCCCGCTTCATCAAGCAGAATCTCATATGCCGGTATGGTGTCCTCGACAGGATCGTCACAGACAACGGTACAAACCTGAACAATACTATGATCACCGCTCTATGTGAACAGTTCAAGATTTATCATCACAATTCATCTCCCTATCGGCCGAAGATGAACGGTGTTGTTGAAGTCGCGAACAAAAATATCAAGAAGATCATTTAAAAGATGACAGTCACCTACAAAGACTGGCATGAGATGTTACCGTTTGCTCTGCATGGGTATCGTACCACGACACGTACTTCAACAGGGGAAACCCCATTCTCTTTGGTGTATGGCATGGAAGCTGTCCTACCCATGGAAGTTCAGATTCCTTCTTTAAGGATTATGAAGGACGCCAGTTTGAGTGAAGACGATTGGATTCAGACCCGGCTTGATCAACTTAATTTGATCGACGAGAAGCGACTTACTGCTGTTTGTCATGGTCAGACGTATCAAAAACGGATGATCAAGGCTTTCAACAAGAAAGTCAGGTGTCAAGTATATCAAGTCGGAGATCTTGTAATCAAGCGGATCATCTTGCCTCAAAGTGATCCCAGGGGCAAATGGACTCCTACTTACGAGGGACCATTTGGGATCAAGAGCATCTTTTCTGGTGGGGCAATGATTCTGACCACCATGGACGGTGATGACTTGCCACACCCTGCAAACACAGACATAGTCAAAAAATACTACGCATAAAACGACCCGGCAAGTTGAAAACCCGAAAGGGCGACTTGGGCAAAAAAAAGGCATCCCGGTGAACCAAAAACCCGAAAGGGCGGTTCAGGAAAAGTTAGGGATAAAACAAAAAATCTGTATACCCGGCAAGTTGAAAACCCGAAAGGGCGACTTGGGCAAAAAAGGGTTTCCCGGTGGATCGAAAACCCGAAAGGGCGATTCAGGCAAAAGTTAGGGAATTAAGGCGTATGACTGTGTCTCGTCAGATCACTCCAAGAACAATCTCTTCATCAACAAGCTTCGAGCTTCTGATCAACCTAGTCATCGGCGGACAAAGCAACGAATGGACAAGATATTCAGAGTTGTGAAGGCCATAACAGAATGGGAATCCCATGGAATTGTTACACATAGCCATCTTTCTTTTGTACAATTTTTTTAATTTTTACGACAAAATTCTCTTACTAGGATGTCTGTCTCCTTTGTACAAAGATACTCACAAAAGTTAATACAAATACACTTCTAAGTGCAGAAATTTTCTTGCCTTTCTTTTCTTTTTACACTTATGTTTATTTTGAAAACGTCCAATATTTTGTTAAATAGGCATATGCATTTGAATATAATCACTGCTTACAAGTAAAACGAAATAGAAAAAAAAGGATAGTTACTGATAGGTTGAAGGGGTAGGAAGATATTTTTGTGCCATCTCAGGAGAAACCCCCTGCGATACATCATTCAGACCCTCAACAAGGCTAAATTTGGAGTTTATTTCCCCAGCGGAGTTAAGCTTCAAGATCCTTAGCAGAGTTAGTGCATTCCAAAACTTGATTTCCCCAGCAGAGTTAAGCTTCAAGATCCTTAGCAGAGTCAGTGCATTCCAAAACTTGATTCCCCAGCTGAGCTAAGTTTCGAAGTTCCCATCAAAATTAAGCTTCAAGATCCCCAGTGGACCCCCAAAAATCCTGAAAGTCCTATACCCAGCGGAACCAAAATAGTGAACATTCTCCCCACAGAGATATTTCCCAACAGATTGAAGATTCTCAGTTTCCTTTCTCCAGCAGAGGCCCCCCAGGCTTTAACTTCCTAGTAGTGATTTTCAAAGTTTTCCTTATTCCCCAAGAAGTCAGCAGTCAGCAGTCAGCAGTCAGCAAGGATTTCTCATCCTCAACAATCAAAGATTTTTTTGGAACCCCTAGCTTTGGTCATGGATTTATTTTCCCCGATAGCATTCAAAGATTCTGTTATCTCCCGCTAGCAGGATTTATCTTCCTCAGCAAGACGGCTACTCAGCTTACATGCATAACCATTACATTCATATATCATAAACATTAATGAAATACAGATCATTACATCATACATATCATGCAACATAACTTTGTGTTTAGCTAACATTTTATCCTTTTCAGGATAAGATCAAAAGGCTATCATTAACAATTATTCAGATACAATATGGATACACCCCAGACACGGCAGTCATTCTATTACTCATTCAGAACTTCAAGTCAAATACAGTACAGATACACCCCAGACACGACGGTCATTCTACTACTCATCCAGACTTCAACAATCTGATACAGGCTAAATACGCTCCAGACACGGCGACCATTCTATCTCTCATTCAGATTCAATTATCAACCTCAAGTTCAAATGCATTCCAGACACGGATACCATTCTGACCCTTACATCAGCAGTTTGATTCCCTTCAGTGCAGTCTCCTCGGAAGTCATCCTATCATTCACTCAGATCCCAGTTACAGTACAGATACACCCCCAGACACGGCGGTCATTCTACTACTCATACAGATCTCAACTCCTGATACAGTTCAGATACGCTCCAGACACGGAAGCCATTCTGGAAGTCATTCAGATTCAAAGACAACTCTTGATACAGTTCAGATACGCTCCAAACACGGAAGCCATTCTGATACTCATTCAAAGACACTCCTGATACAGTTCAGATACGCTCCAGACACTGAAGCCATTCTGATACTCATTCAGATTCAATCTCCTGATACAGTTCAGATACGCTCCAGACACGGAAGTCATTCTGATACTCATTCAAAGTCACTCCTGATACAGTTCAGATACGCTCCAGACACGGAAGCCATTCTGATACTCATTCAGATTCAATCTCCTAATACAATTCAGATACACTCCAGACACGGAAGTCATTCTGATATTCAAACATACAAACTACATCTCAACAAGCATTCTTGGATGGCATCTACAAGCCCATCCCCAACAAGAAGGATGCATTGTCAGAATCAGAAGTGATCATGGCAAGGAATTTGAAAACAGTAAGTTTGATGAGTTCTGCTCCTCAGAAGGAATTAATCATGAATTCTCTTCACCCATAACTCCTCAACAAAATGGAGTTGTGGAAAGGAAAAACAGAACTATACAAGAATCTGCCAGAGCAATGATACATGCCAAAAGACTTCCTATTCATTTTTGGGCTGAAGCTATGAATACATCCTGTTATGTCCATAACAGGGTCACCTTGAGAAAGGGAACATCATCCACCATTTATGAACTTTGGAAAGGAAGAAAGCCTACAGTGAAGTACTTCAATGTATTTGGAAGAAAATGCTATATTCTGACAGATCGTGAACAAAGGAGAAAGATGGACCCTAAAAGGGATGAAGGAATATTCCTAGGATACTCTACCAACAACAGAGCTTATAGGGTATTCAATTCCAGGACCAAAGTTATGATGGAATCTATAAATGTCATAGTTGATGATTACCATGAGGAAACAAATGTCCCATATGATGTTGAGACATTCTTTGAAACTTCAACTCAAAAGGATGATATTCCTAAAACTACTTCATCAGAATATGAATCAAAGGAAGCTAACAAAGACCCTTCCATCAGAATTCAGAAAGATCATCCTAAGGAACTCATCATAGGAGATCCTAACAGTGGAATCATTACAAGATCTAGATAAATCATCTCAAACTCTTGTTTTGTATCTAAGATTGAACCAAGAAATGTTAAGGAAGCTTTAACTGATGAATACTGGATTGGAGCAATGCAAGATGAATTGAACCAATTCAAGCAACATGAAGTATGGGAGTTGGTTCCTAGACCAGGAGGAACAAACATCATTGGAACAAAATGGATCTACAAGAACAAATCAGATGCTGAAGGAGTTGTCACCAGGAATAAGGCAAGACTTGTTGCTCAAGGATACACTCAAGTTGAAGGGGTTGATTTTGATGAGACGTTTGCTCCTGTAGCCAGACTGGAATCAATCAGACTCCTATTGGGTATTGCTTGTCTCCTCAAGTTCAAGTTATTTCAGATGGATCTAAAAAGTGCCTTCCTAAATGGGTACTTAAATGAGGAAGTTTATGTGGAACAGCCTAAAGGATTTGTGGATCTAAACTGCCCTGATCATGTCTACAAATTGAGGAAAGCTTTATATGGCCTGAAACAAGCTCCTAGAGCATGGTATGACAGGTTGAAAAAATTCCTCTCTGACAAAGGATACAGGAAAGGAGGCTTGGATAAAACTCTTTTTGTCAAAAATGAAGGAGGAAAGATAATGGTAGCTCAAATCTATGTTGATGACATAGTGTTTGGGGGAATGTCAGATAAAATGGTTAAACATTTTGCTGACCAGATGCAAGATGAATTTGAAATGAGCCTCATGGGAGAATTGACCTACTTTCTTGGACTACAAGTCACACAGATGGAAGACTCAATTTTTTTGTCTTAAAGCAAGTATGCAAAGAACATTGTCAAGAAGTTTAGGATGGAGAATGCCAGTCACAAAAGGACTCCTGCACCTACTCACTTAAAGCTGTCCAAAGATTCAAGTGGGGTCAAGGTGGACCAAAGCTTATACAGAAGCATGATAGGAAGTTTGCTATACTTAACAGCTAGAAGACCTGATATTGCTTTTGCAGTTGGAGTATGTGCAAGATACCAGGCTGAACCCAAAGTAAGTCATATCGACCAAGTGAAGAGAATTCTGAAGTATGTAAGTGGAACCCACAACTATGGCTTGCTGTACTCTCATGGATGTGAACCAACTCTGACTGGTTAATGTGATGTTGATTGGGCTGGAAGTGCTGATGATAGAAAGAGCACCTCTGAAGGATGTTTCTTCTTAGGAAATAATCTTGTTTCCTGGTTCAGCAAGAAACAGAACTGTGTGTCTCTATCTACTGCTGAAGCTGAATACATAGCAGCTGGTAGTAGCTGTTCTCAAATGATCTGGATGAAACAGATGCTTACTGAGTATAATGTCACACAAGATGTTATGACATTATACTGTGACAATCTGAGCACTATCAACATTTCCAAGAATCCTATTCAGCATAGTAGGACCAAGCATATTGACATTAGACATCACTTCATCAGAGATCTTGTAGAGGAGAAGACGATTAAACTGGAACATGTTTCCACAAAACTACAACTGGCTGACATTTTTACCAAGGCACTTGATGCAAATCAATTTGAAAATTTGAGGGGCAAGCTGGGTATTTACCAACATGAAGATATGTAGAAATTAATTTTGCTCAAAACAAGGGATGAGAGAGATGTTTTTGTTAAGTCTACTCTGATTGGGCTAGGCATCTACTTCTTTATTTCTTTCCAAGATTTTAAGAAGTTGAATAGACGCTCATATATCTCACTCCTCTCGCGTTTCTGCAAAAATCTTCAATCTCTCAAACGAAGACTGCACTATTACTGCTACCTGTGTTCTAAAACTCTCAAAATGTCTCAACTATCCATGACTTCATCCTCTTCAAAGACGACTGCTTCTTCCGCATCCTCTGATCGAGAACCTAGGGCAATCACAAACTGCATGGATTCTGATGTTCTGGAGATAACTCCTCTTCGTGAACTGGAAGCTGACCCCACTAAGGTTAAGAAGCTGCGAACCAGACATGCAAGGAGGTCACAAGCTTCTTCATCTGGTAAACCCTCTCAACCATCATCTTCTGTTCCTTCAGAATTAACAAATAGGGAAGGCTCAACTTATGTTCATCAAGCTATAGCTAGACTTGTCACTAGGATTCTAAATGAGAATCAATCTGTACCTGGCATTTCTGTACCCTTGAATCAAGAATCTGCTAGTCCAAATTTTGAAATAAATCCAGATGTCACTCAGAATGTTGAGACACTAGATGATATCATTAGGAAATCTCCTGAAAATCTTGATGATCACCAAAACCCTAATGAGAAGGATGTTGAACCTCCGATTATTGATGTTGATGAAGAATACTCTGATAATGACTTAATTGCAAATATCAACCCTAGCATAGCTAGAAGAATGATGAACAGAAAAGGAAAGCAGGATGCTGCCAAAAGCATCTCCAAAGAAAAGACTGCTGATATTATTCATAAGAAAACCAGGTCTGAGAACAAGACTGGAGTAGAAACTGTGAAGGTTGGATTGTCAAAAGGGAAGGTGAAAACTCGAGTACCTGCTGGTAGTCTCTAAAAACCTGTGAGACAACCAATAGCAAAGAAAAGGAAAGAACCTGAACCCTCTGAATCTAATGAGGAATCATAATTTGAATTTGATGTTGAAGACATTCCTCTCAAAAGGAAACTCTCCTCAAGCAAAATGCCTAAAGTCCCTGAAGTCCCCACTGACAACATTTCCTTTCACCATCCTGAGAATGCAAACAGGTGGAAGTATGTAAGTTTGAAAAGGATAGCCTTGGAAAGAGAACTGAACACCAGTGCCATGGAATGTAAAGAGATCATGGATCTAATCTAAACTGCTGGTCTAATAAATACTGTGGTAAAGTTTACCAACTGCTATGAAGTTCTTGTCAAAGAATTCATAGTGAATTTATCTGAAGGGTGTGCTGATGGAAAGTCAGCTGACTTTAAGTGTGTATATGTGAGAGGAAGGAAGGTAAAATTCTCTCCCTCTGAAATAAACAAATTCCTAGGAAGACCAGATGATGCTTGCCCTGAGCTAGAGGTTACTGACAACCAAGTGTGCCAAACCATCACTGCAAACCAAGTCAAGAGCTGGCCCTTAAAAGGGAAACTGAATGCAAGCAAGCTGAGCATGAAATTTGCCATTCTGCACAAAATTGGTGCAGCTAACTGGGTTCCCACCAACCATAAATCAACCATCTCCACAGGCTTGGGAAGATTCATTTATGCTGTTGGAACCAAGACAAACCTTGACTATGGAAAGTATATCTTTGATCAAACTTTAAAACATGCTGGAAGCTATTCTATTAAAGGCCCTATTGCCTTTCCCTCTCTCCTATGTGGTATAGTCCTTGCTCAGTATCCTGACATTCTAGTTGAAAAGGATACTGTATGCAAAAGAGCCCCTGCTCTTGGGTTGCACTATAAGCTATTTCAGGGAACACATGTTCCTGACATTGTCATGACATCAGCTGAGACATCAACTGTGAAATCTCATTCCAAGAAAACTGATGTTATAGCTGTGCTGAAGGAAACCTACAAAGAGCTTGACTCAAGGAAAAGGACTCTTGAGGACCTGATTGCTAGACTAGAACAGGAGGAGATTGAAGGACAAAGAAGGGAAGAGGATGCTGCTGAAGACCAGCTTCATGCTGAAGACAGTGCCTCCTCTGAAGATGACAGTGCTTGAAGATCATTGCAGTTGAAAAGATTGCTGCTGGTATCTGATACTGCAAATGACTTTTGAATTTTTTTCTCAGTGTTCTTATTATTCTTTTTGGATGACTGTATAACCTAAAAGTACATGTATCTTTGGCCTATTTATGGCTAAAGAGGGGGAGAAGAATTTGTGTGATAATTTATTTTTGTTGAATTAGACTTGGTGGATATTATTAATTCTGCTGCTTTCTAATCTCTGATTGTTTAGGAGTTTTAGCCAAAAATTTGCCAAAGGGGGAGTTTGTAAGTGTTTGGATGTTGGCATGTTTTTTGGTAAAACCAGTTGTGTGAATGTCATGACTGATGTCATAACATTCTGGGACACAAGGCACATTCTGCAGAAAAAGAATGTCATACATGAGCTGCTCAATATGAGTGTTCAGCTGATCATTATGCAATGATCATTTTTATTGCATTCTACCAAAATCTGTAAACAAGATTCTTGTTGTCATAACCAATGTTAAGACATCCTGTACTGAACTAACACTTGTGCAGATTTATTATTTTCTGAGAAGTTTCAGGAATCTGGTTATTCAGTCCAGATCAGATTCTCACGTGGACTTAGGTTAACTTTGCTTAAACCTAATCTGGTTGTTAAAGTACCATGACCAAGTCTTGAGGTTAAAACTAATTAACCCTAGCTATTTTCGTGGAAGCCCTAACTGAAGAATAGCAGCCTATATATTCCTCATGAAGACTGTTGGTGGAAGACACTTTTGGCAGAAGATCAATAAGGGACTGTATAGTTGTAACTACTGTAATCCAAGCAATTATCATTGTGATAAGTGACTTGGAGTAGGATTTGATTGTAAGGGTTGTGTATCACTCAAAGCTTTTAAGCACGAGTGTTTGTGTCACTTGATAAAAGCTTTGAAGCAAAGTCAAGTTAGGGTTGTGTATCACTCAAAGCTTTGAAGCACGAGTGTTTGTGTTACTTGATTAAAAGCTGTGAAGCAAAATCAAGTGTATGTTCTGAAGAGTGTCTTCATAATTTCATTAGTCAATTGTTTAATATCACTGCTGTGATTAAGGGGGAGTGAGTAGGAACTCAGGTTTAAGGTGAACTTAGATTTAAGTTGCATTGGGTAGGTCTTAAGTGAAGGAGATAAACTGGTTGGTTTATTCCTGAATTAATATCTCTTATAGTGGATTTCCTCCCTGGCTTGGTAGCCCTCAAAGTAGGTGTTGTTACACACTGAACTGGGTAAACAATTGACTATGTTATTTACTGCTTTTAGTTTTACTGTCTTGAAGAGTGTCAGATACGGTGTCATAACATTCATTGTGACATTAAGTATCTGCAGCCAGAATTTCAGTGAGCATTGAGGATGTATCAATCTGAGTCAAGTGGTTGATTTTTGTCTGCACTTTTGAAGTGTCATCCAAACCACCTAGGATGAGCATTTCAGATTTATGTATGGAGTAAAGAGGAGGTATTGTTTCTGGGACCAGAGGATTATGGTTCCTTGTTGTCTGCATTAGAAGTTTCACCTCAAGCATGGGTTCAATTATGTGGTGTCATCACATGATGGAACATTTGTTTTTGCAAGGATTGAAGGGCATCCTTGTGTTTTGAAGGATTGGGAGAAGCACACTGTAACATGGTGGGAGAACTGACTTGGGTGTTTTACGTTTGATCGCAATTGTTGCGGATAGCAAAAGTTGCCACCGACTTTTCTTTTATCCAATAAGGAAAGGCTGAAAAGAATAGGAAAGACCTTTCAAGATTATTTCTTGAGTTCGGGGGGTTGATTATGAAAAGGGAAGGTGTTAGCACCCTTTTCATCCATAGTTATCTATGGGCTCTTAGTTTCTTACTAGATCACTTTATTGTTTTTGAAAGTGTGCTTTGTGGTGTGGTTTTGAAAGTATTTTGAAAATGTGCCTTTGTAATGATTCTCGTCTCTATAAGAACGCATACAAAGTGTTGTTTGGAAAATAGTTCAAAGAAGTGTTTGTTTTTTAAAGTGATTTTGAAAAGGTGTCTTTGTAATGGTTCTCGTCTCTATAAGAACGCATACAAAGCATTGTCTTTTGAAAATGTTTCAAAATGAAAGTGTTTCGTGTATGAAATGTTTTTGTTGTGAGCAACCGAGCAACTAGGAGCAATCTACCTACTCAAAAGGTCTTAAAGGTTCTTTTCCTCCTCCTTTAGATGTTTCTATCTTACCATTGATTTGGTAAGAAGCTCCATCATTGGATGTGAAGGGATGGGCGTGGGTCATTTGTATAGTCATGATAACAATGTTGTGAGATATCTTAGCATTTCTTTTGAGCAACTAAGATCATTTGTAAGGCAACATTCGAAGCATCATCGAGGGACTATGATCTTGTATTTTGATTGTTTTTGCTAAGACATCTCTCATGCATAACATGACCATTTTTCATAAGGCAAGAAGTGGAATTACCCTAGGGGTGCATGTGTGAATAGTGTGTTTGATTTGCATGCATTTAGTCTTTGATTAGGGGTTGTCTACTTGTTGTTTTTATCTTGCCATATGTTGTACCCCAAAATTTTCCATCTCCTTTCTCAGGAAATCACCCTGGATTCTCAATGTTTTCTCTAATACAAATCCAAGCCTTGAATTATCATTTCTTTCCAAGCAATCCATTTACAAGGGCAAAATGGTCATTAACATGCTGAGAAGTCAAACTTTAGTTTTTGGATCAAAATCAAATCTCATATTTCATCAAGACATGTTGGAATATGAAGTTTGTTTCATCAAGAAGGTCAAAAGTAAAATTTTACCTTGGAAAAGTTAAATTCTAAGTGCTTAGAATTTTTCTAAATTATTTAAGAAAAATGACACTTCAGAACTTCTGAGCTAGCCTCCAGGCAGGAGCAGTCAGAAGTTGTAAGCGTGTTTCAGCACATAACATTCAGTCAGAATGTGGCCCTTCAGCATCTACGCCAGCTCAGTCAGAAGTTGCCAGAAGATTATAAAACATGATGAAAAATATGAAAGCTCCTTCAGAACATGCTGGAACCAGAAGGTAAGAGGGTCAGAAGATTGGGTGCTACACTGAAGAAGAATCTCTAAGTCCAGAGTTCTCAGAAGCAAGTCAAAGAAACATGCTAGAAAGCTTGGGGATTCCTCAGAACTTGCTAAGGCAACATGATATCAAGATCAGAACTTGGGTACTTTGTCCTAGACTACGTTGAAATGGAACTTCTGGCCTAGATTTAAGTAATGATGCAAATCTCATATTATAAGATTTCTGATTTTTGACGAATCTCATCATCATTTAATGATCATTAATGCTCACAACCACTTTTGAGTCTTCGTCCAGAGGATCTCTCCACGTGTAGGGTAGAAATACTTTTGTGCAGGATTAGGTAAAGGCCCATACGCTACATTTCGCTTATAGGTTCACTTTTCCTTAATCCTTGCTTACTAATCCAGCCTAGGCTAAAGGCTGTCAATCACCACAACCTTTTTAGAACTTGCTTCAAGAGTAAGTCAGCATCTAATGCATGATATTGGCGCCACTTGACATTTTAAAAAAACCACAAAGCTTTGCCTATAAATAGAAGGCCATTGGTCACTGAGAAGGGGACCAGAAAATTACTGAAAAGAGACAGAAAGTTTGAGAAAGAAAAGTCTTGAACCTCTGCCCAAAATTCCTAGAGTTTAAAAAAAAAAACTGTAAAAACAGCGTACAAACCATTAACTTTGGATCCCTTGCTTTCAAACTCCATTTGTTCTCAAAGTATTTCTTGACTAAAAAACCTTTCATACAGTTTCTGACACACACATTGGAAACTGCCATAACTTCTGTATTCATACCACTATATACCCTCCATCCATCCATCCATCCAAAGAAGCTACTCAAAACGTCATCAGAGTTAAGGCTAACTCCAATTCACAGAGCTTCTTCCAACATCCAGGGAGAAGCCAAGTTCTGACTTTGACGTTAGCACATCTGAAGCCTGTTTTGCTGTCAATAATATCAGAACTTCTGAAAATTATTGTATGTCCAGCAGGGTCATAACTTCTGACTTCCCCACTAACAAACTTTTGTCTTGTAGCGCATGGGGGTCAGAACTTCTGACCTTCCCACTAACAGGTTTCTGTTTTGCAGGTGCCAGAGTCAGAAGTTCTGACTCATACATTTTCACCAAAAGGTTGATAATCCGGCAGCAGGCCTGGGTCAGAACTTCTGACTTCCTCTCAGCAGTGCGCTAGCCCTCTCTCTATTTCTCTCTATCTTCCCTTTGCTATTTTCTTTTCTTATCTATTTTTCTCGTTGAACCACCCCATGTACAAATGTGTATCCCCATCCCCTAAATGCTGTAATAGCGTAGGATTTTACATTTCCGTCTTTTATTGCTTTCAAATATAAATGCTAGTAATTAGGATGTGTATGGCAAGATAAAATCAATGAAATAGAAAATCCTAATTCAAGATAAACTCTTGCATGCAATAAAACGCACTTGCACATAAACACCTCTAAGGTATCTCCACTTGGTTGCCTAAACAAATGGCCATGATATGCATGTTGAGTATCTATTGGCAAAACAAAAACAAAACAAAAGATCATAGTCCCTCGATGACGCTATCTTGGTTGCCTATACAAAAATGATCTAGTCCCTCTGAAAATTTCTAAACGATACTTGACACAATTGCTATCATGGTCTATACGATGACCCACGTCTATCCCGTTTAACATCCTAACACAAGGTTGTTCACCAAATACAATGGTGAAACAACACTGTTAAAAGGGTTAAAAACATAAGAAAGATCTTTGAGTAAAATAGGGTAGATATCTCTTAGCTACTTGATCAAGCTTGCAAAAACACCCTTGCTACTTTTCAAAACACACTCCACAACACAATTTCAAAACCCTACTTTCGAACATTGGAAACTTTTCAAAAGACAAAAACACCTTTGTATACATTCAAACAAGAATCATTACAAAGGTTTCCACAACGATGGCCTCTTTTCAAAACATTTTCCAAAATCACACACAATGCACCGTTTCAAACAATTGAAAAGCACCATTTCAAACAATTGAAAATGCAAAGCAAGTGATCTAAGCAAGTAACTAAGATCCCATGGATAACCATGGATAAAAAGGGTGCTAATACCTTCCCTTTCTATAATCTACTCCCCGAACCCAAGAAAACATCTCAAAGGTCTTTCCTATGCTTTTTGACCTTTCCTTAGGATAAAATAAAAAGTCGGTGGCGACTCTTGCTAAACCGAAACATTTACGAACACAAAACGCTAAATCCCAAGTCAGTTCTCCCACTGTATCACACCATACATTCCTTATTTTACTAGCAAGCATACAAAAGTAATAAAATATAGAAAGATAAAATCCTACGCTATTACAACCATATTGAAGTGCATGAAAATATAAAGGCAAAAAATAAAATAAAAGCAAGAAAAATGATGGTCTTTCGATTGAGGCAGAAAACCCTTCGATTCTGCACTTTCTGGCTTCCTTCGATTGGGGGTTGGCACCAGTGTAGGCGTGTCTTTCGATTGGGGCCTGGAGGCCAGCATGTTATGTCTTTCGATTAGGGCCTGGAAGTTAGCATGTTGTTCCTTTTGACTGGGCCTGGAACCAGTGCAAGATGAAATCTGCCTTTTTGCCTCCTTCGACTGGGGGGTTGAAAGCAGTGAGGGAGTGCCTTTCGACTGGGCCTGGAATCAGTGTAGGCATGCCTTCTGGTTTCCTCTTTCGTTTGACCTGGAGGTTAGTGTGGAAGCCAGAGGCTTCATTTTCATACTCTTGTTTCCTATTTCTTTCATTTGAGTTTTTAAATAACAACATGGCCTAAGGCCATGCTAGCATTGCCTTACAACCAGTTTAATACTTAATGCATGTTTAGGTAAACAAGAAGCAAAACGAAAGGGTTAGCTCTGAATACATATTAAAAGGGTGGAAACGAAAATAACAATGGTATGTACATGCTTGAAATGAAAGAAAAGCCTATTTATATGTTATACAAGAAATGAAAAGCTCAAGGTTTGGAACAACTTACCTTGCTGGAGGCTGGAGGGTGTGCTAGACCTTGAAGTGGTTTCCTTGAATGTTGTTGGATTCGAAGAAAGGGACCAGAGGCAACATTTCTACAGTTTGATTCGAAGGAGAAAAACTAATGAGATGTCTTTTCTATTGGATTCGAAAGGGAATAAAATGTGTTGGACTTTTCAGAATCGAAAGAGGTAAATGTTAGATTTTGGGTTTTTGCTTTCATAAGTGTTTGAGTATTTGAGAGCTTTGTTGTGTTTGAGAAAATTTTGGAGATTCGTTCCTCTGGCTAAAAAGTCCTTTTGTGAGCTTGCAAATGCTTCTCTGTTTATAGAGAAAAGAAATAACATGTTTAAAGTAACCAGGTTTGTATGATGACAAACCATGGTTTGGTTAAAGGTGAAACAAGTCAGTCCCTTTTTGTTGTTCCCACGTTTCCAGTACGAGTGGGTGCCTGCTGGCAGAAGATTGGACTTATGCTTTTGACATTGCTTGTGTTCAGATAAAAATCAGGTTGGAAGCTTCTTTTGTGATAAAAATAGTCTATGAAAAAAAGTACGTAGCTTTTTCTATTTTAACCAAGAATAATATTATCCAATAGAAAAAACTTCTATCCTTTGTACAAGCTTCTGATTATGTAAAGATTTGGAAGCAAAATAGCCTGACAAGTAGGGTAAGGATATGAGATTTGCTCAAACTTGCTTCAAAGGATCCAGAGTTGGGTTCGAAAGATGCTGATTCGAAGGAAACTAAAACTCGAATCGAAGCTTTGTGTGAAGGTTTCTCTTGTCCAATCGAAGGCTTTCCTGCCAGGGGTCACATATGGCCAAACGAAAGAGTGTACATATGGGGTCCCTGCCTTGTGACTTCATGCCAACATGCAAAAGATCTATGTTCAAACGAAGCTTGCATGAAGGGAACCAACATGCCCAAATGAAAGGTGTGACTTGTAGCTTGTACTGAAAGATTCATGTGCCAAAGCAAAGGACGTGACCAGTAGCTTGTACTGAAGGAACCACATGCCTAAACGAAAGGTGCATGTAGGAGGACAAAATGTCCAGATTCAAAAGAGGCATAAAGGATGCTAATGTCTTATGAATCTAAAGGAAGCATGAAAGAAGTCCTAATCTAATCGAAGTAGTCTTAAAGAGACTAAAGTCCAAATGAAGCAAGGGAAATCGAAGAAGGCCTGAAGGAGACCAAAGTCTAATCGAAGCCTTGTGAATCGAAGTAGATTTGTAAGGGACCAAAAATCCAATCGAAGCAAGGGGAATCAAAGAAAACTTAATTTTCTCCAATTTTGTTGAAAATTTTTTTTCTTTCTATTTTGCCCTTTTTAACAGTTTCCCTCAATTGTACTTTGTGCAAGCTTGAACTTTGAGAATCCTTGTGAGAAATGCCTTGAGAAATGAGAGGGAAAATTTTAGGGTACAATAGCTGCCCCTGTTCAATCTTCTTAAACCCGAAGAGTTAGACTGGCAGGCCTACCATTCGTGACTTGAAGGTGGAAGATGATTGAACACTAAATTTCCCAGAAATTTGCACTCGATGATATGTTAGTTGATTGTATAGGGAATGGACTTAAAGATGCCATTTGGAGAAATGATGGAAAGTTGTTGGAGATGGGCTTATAGATACCATCGAAAGTGATTGTTAGCAAAAATGGAAGAAGTGTCAGAATAAATCTCTGGTTGATTTATACCGAAACAATGGATGTAGTGGGATGAGTACCAGAATAATATCCATAAATGGATTGTATCTAACTCGTATCTGAAAGATGCACTGAATGAGTGTCAGAATCACATTTGTATCTGGATCGTATCTGGATTGTATTTGAGAAATATGCTGAATGAGTATCAGAATGACATCCGTATCTGAATCGTATCTAGACTGTACTTGAAAGGTATGCTAAATGAGTAGCAGAATGAAAGTCGTGTCCGAATCGTATCTGGATTGTATTTGTAAAATGCTGGAGTAAGTATCAGAATGTCAGCTGTATCTAGATCGCACCTGAACTGTTTCTAGAAGAGAATCTAGAATAAGTATCAGAATGTCAACCATATATGGATTGCATTTGAACTGTTTCTAGAAGGAATCTGGAGTAAGTATCAGAATGTCAGCCATATCTGGATCACATCTGAACTGTTTCTAGAAGGAATCTGGAGTAAGTATCAGAATGTCAGCCATATCTGGATCGAATCTGAATTGTTTCTAGAAGGAATTTGGAGTAAGTATCAGAATGTCAGCCATATTTGGATCGCATCTGAATTGTTTCTAGAAGGAATCTGGAGTAAGTATTAGAATGTCAGCCATATCTTGATCACATCTGAATTGTTTCTAGAAGGGGATCTAGAATAAGTATCAGAATGTCAGCCATATCTGGATCGCATCTGAACTATTTCTAGAAGGAATCTGGAGTAAGTATCAGAATGTCATCCATATCTGGGTCACATCTAAACTGTTTCTAGAAGGAATATGGAGTAAGTATCAGAATGTCAGCCATATCTGGATCACATCTGAACTGTTTCTAGAAGGAATCTGGAGTAAGTATCAGAATGTCATCAATATCTGGATCGCATCTGAACTGTTTCTAGAAGGGGATATGGAATAAGTATCAGAGTGTCAGCCATATCTGGATCGCATTTGAACTATTTCTAGAAGAGGATCTGGAATAAGTATCAGAATGCCAACCATATCTGGATCTCATCTGAACTGTTTCTAGAAGGAATTTGGAGTATGTATCAGAATGTCAGCCATATCTGGATCGCATCTGAACTATTTCTAGAAGGAATCTGGAGTAAGTATCAGAATGTCAGCCATATTTGGATCGCATCTGAACTGTTTCTAGAAGGAATCTGGAGTAAGTATCAGAATGTCAGCCATATCTAGATTGCATCTGAACTGTTTCTAGAAGGAATCTGGAGTAAGTATCAGAATGTCAGCCATATCTGGATCACATCTGAATTGTTTCTAAAAGGAATCTGGAGTAAGTATCAGAATGTCAGCCATATCTGGATCGCATTTGAATTGTTTCTAGAAGAGTGTATGAGAAGGAACCCGTGTAGGATTGCTTCAGCTGGTTGTGTAGATAATTGCCCTGGCTTGTTTCAGGAATTAATCTCCGACTTTAGAAAGAAAGATAGTTTTCCTGGCCTGTTATAGGTATTAATCTATAATCGGTCGTCCACAGATAGTTGTCTTGTCTTGTTACAGGTATTAATATGGAACTGTTGAAAATTGTTGACGATAGTTATTTGTTGTTTAGTCTTTCATGAAAAGGTAAAGAGTTAGCCTTATGCAATGTCATGATGTATGAAATGCATGGCGTAATGATGTTTTTCAACATAAATGTGATTATGCTGTATGCATTTATCATGTATGTAAATATGATATATGAAATGTTGTTGGAATGTAATTTTGTCTTGGAAAATAAATCCTTGATAAATGGGGAGTTTTGGGAAGTTGAATCCCAAACGGTTGTTGGGGATGAAGAGTATGCACACCTTTCCAGACCTTGTCTTTAGAATTTTTCGGCTAATGTTTCCACTGGGGATTCTTGTTTTGTTGGGGAAATAAATCCTGCCGACAGTCTGTTGGGGAGGTGTTTTCTTTTGGAAGAACTCCTCGAGGGTTCTTCTTGAGACCAACTCAGCTGGGAAGAAGGTTTTCCAAGGATTGAAACTTTGGCTGTGGACCACCCTATAAAAAGGATTTTGAGGGAGATTTGTCCCTGCCCCTGGTAGTAGGTGTTGCCATACTTCCAGAAGATATTTGTTTGATCGTACATGATTCGTTGTTAGAACTTGTGTCCAATGCCCCAAGTGATTCAGATACAACCCTGTCCCTAGTTATTCAGCATTTCTTGAGAGATTTCTTGGAATCTTGACTGTACTTCCCCAAGTGTGTTAGATAGTGACACGTCATGCCCACTTGCTTATAGGAGATTTGTTATTGGAAGCATCTTCCCACTTGAAGTGATTTTGTTCATTGAGAGCGTTTTTGTTCACTGGATATTCGTCGTGCGAATTTCTCCGCTGTCAAACAAATATCCATATGCAAACAACAATATTCAAATAATGCAAAGTTTATGCTTGTCTTTGAAGTTTTGAAAATGTGTTTTAGCAGATAAAATAATTTTTGTAAGAAAATTCAACTCAGGATTTAGAGTAAAGCCTTACAGGAGTCAGGATACCTTTTGTAACAGTATGCTTCCTGTTGTACCCCAAAATTTGCTCGCTCATTTTACTCAATACATACTCCTAGAGATCCTCAATTTGCTCAAGTTTGCCCAAGAGTTGACCAGACAAACTCTCTCCTAAGGCAGTGGGTCTCAAATTATGGTTTCCATTTTCATCAAGATAGGTGAACTCCAGAGACCTCATATGCTCTCCATGGTCCTAATATGTTCTCAAGACCCTCCATGTCAAATTTCAAGCACTGCACAAGAAGTTTGCTCAGTCAACTGCTCATATGCTTGAGAATCGACTGTATTAGTTCAAAAGTCAATTGTGGCCCACATACAGTCAAACTTCAATATTTTTGGTCAACATCAACATTTTGAAGTGACATCCATCATTTGATGAAGGGTTGATCATGATTCTTCAAGGAATGCCCTAAATTCATCAAAACCCAAAAAGTTGCAAAATTAGGGTTTTTTATGAAAAGTCAACCAAACTTTGACCAAGCATAACTTCCACATGATTTATCAGAAATTTTCCATCCAAGGCTCATTTTGAAGAGGATTCAATTCCCTACAACTCATCTTCATCCCACAAGTTAAAAATATGCACTCATAAAAAGATATCAATTTCTACATTATAGGTCCTTTTGAAAAGTCAACAAAAAACACCTTTTGGGTCAAAGCTTCTTACATGAACATTGTTGTACCCCAAAATTTGCCCTCTCATTTTTCATAAAGTACACAACCCTATGGTCTCTCAGATGTTCAAGTTATCTCAGGAATCGATCAGACGTATTTTCTCATGTGGCAGTAAACCAGCAATTAGGGTTTTTCTTGCAATTCTAAAAAAAAAAGAATTGAATTCTCAAAGATCCAATTGGCTTTCACATGTTTTCATGCTTTCTCAAGATTACTGAAAAAACAGTGCTTGTTTTCAAGGTTAACCAGATAATTTGCGTCTTTTAAAACATTTGCTTTTTTATGGAATAAACATTTGCTTGTTTATGGAATAAACATTTGCTTGTTTATGGAATACACAGTGCGTGTTTTGATTGGAATACAGTTGCAAGGTTACATGATTATTGGAATTTAAGTTATCTTGATTAGAATTATTGGAATGCAGTTTCAATTATCTTGATCAGGGAATCTTTAAGAATCAGTGAAGACACAAAGAGAGAATTACAAGTTATTAACAATAAAGGGTTTTTAATGGACACCAGAATATCTCATAAAGACTTTCTCCATTTTATTTCAAAAGTTGGTACAAAATAATTTATTATTTGAATGCTTTAGGTTTTACAACTTATTGTATTTGAAAAAATAAATTAGTACAATTAATTGAATGTTTCTCCCTAAATTACAAAGAAATTGAATCTATGCCTAAGGTTGACTGTGCTTCCATTGCTTCCATGCTTGCCACAGAGTCTCTTGCTTCCCCTGCTTTGCCACCATCCAGTTGTGCTCACATGAAAATAAAAGACAAGAAGAAGAAGTTAGTACAGTTAATTGGACATGAGCAAAGAATTTTTAAAAGAAAAAAAAAAGTGTTCATCATTAAAGTTTGCAATTTGGAATCAGAGGGCTTATTTTTTAATTCATCACATTTTTATTTTTTCTATTTGCAAAACACAAGAGAATTATTTTTATTGGTTCACAATAAGAAGAAATAAAAATACAAGTAAGTTGTCCAAACAAAGGAAAGGCAAACAAGCTGGACAAAACAAATGCAAGCAAATTATCCAAATACAAGCAAATTGTCCAAATGCAACAAGGCTTTCCAAACTGAATGCAGCGCATCACCAAACAAACAACAACATGGAAAAAATAAATGCAAGCAGTAAGAAGCAAGTAGCATAGCAGTAAGAAGCAAGCAACATAGCAATACAAGCAGGCAGCAGGCAACACAAAGAAAGTACAGCAGTATGGTAAACCAACCCAACAAGCAAGAGGCTTGTTTCAATAAACCATTTTCATCATTTCCCATTTGCAAACTTTTCAGAAAAAAGGTGAAAAAGCAATTTTCTTTTATCATTGAGAGAGGAGAGAGAGGAAAGAGATCACCTAAGTTATTGAAATTGCACAAAAGGTACAGCTTTGCTGCCCTGCCCACAGCCTGTCAAAGTTGCATAGAGTAAGCTGTCAAACAAAAGCAACCAAAATATAATAGTAGAGAAGGCTCAAGCAAAGAGAGGAGGACAAAAATTATCAAACACAACTCAAAAAACCTCCAAACTGTCAAACTGCCACCAACCTTCCAAAATTGATAAACCATTTCAAAACCATAACAAAGTCTGAACAAACTGAAAAAACAGTCCATCCTCAAACTTCAAAACCAAAGGCAACCAAAAACCTGTCAAGACTTCCAAAAGTATCAACCCAAAAACAACAAAACTCAGAAATAGGGCCAAACTAACAGCAACATAGAAAATCTCAAATATTCAAACTCACAAAGCCTGCAAATCCATCAACAAGACTTGCCATAACCAAACTGTACAACAACTTTCAGAAAAAACTCCAAAACCTGTCAAACTTACAATAACAAAGAAACCTGTTGATAACTAACAAGTTCAAACCACAAAAATCCATAACTTGCAAATCACCAACCATTATCAAAAACAAACTTCCAAAGTCCAAAACCTGTAACAATACCAAACTGTAACAAAAACCAGTTCAAACTAAACTTCCAAAGTCCAAAACCAAAACCAACATCCAACAATCAAAAGCTCAATAACATCATCCCAGATACCCAACAAATCAAAAGAGAAACCAACAAAGTTTCAAATTGATAAAACATCTCAAATACCAAATACCAAAAATACCAAAAACATAAAATCACAAAGTCAGAAGTACAACATCATCATCATTGAAAGTTCAAAGGGAAGAAAGAAGTTACCAGAAAAGCTCACGCATTCTTCTTCATTTCTTCCCTCCCCGTTTCCGGCCACCAAGGAGCACCATCATCTCAGTCTCATATTCCTCTCCATTTCCCATAAAAATTCCAAAGGTATGATTTCTTCACATTTCTCATAAATCATTTCTTGCATCTCAAGGTACAATAAGCTTGATTAACATAAAGAAACATGAACAAGATTAAACAACAACAAAAAATCGTTCAAGTATAACAAAAATAGAACATCACCTTTTCACGAAAGAATTTATTTGAGCATGGTTAGGAGACGAGTTTGAGTGGCGCTCTGGTAACGGAAACTGGGGAGGGAAAATCAGATTAAGCGGTAATCAAGCATCTTAGGCATGAATCAGAACTTAGGGTTTCCAGAAAAGGGGCAAATCAGAGTGAGACCAAAAGGACAAAAAGCGTTTCACTCATGAAATTAGGAAGAGGAATAGAGACGTTTAGATGGAAAAATGAACGAATATGGAAGAGATGGATGAGAGGGAAGAACGACACCGCTCTGTAACAAGGGTTCACAAACCCATATATTTATTTACCCTAATCAAAAAAGTTAGACAGACTTAATGCAATGGGCCTGTTCATTTCCAAATCCCTTTAAGCCCACACGCGTTTTTTGGTTATCCCCCCTTTTGCTAATTTTTTTTTGTTTACAGCAAAACATCTTTGGGCCTAACACCCATTACATTCCCTTAAGCCCATTTTTTATTTGTTTTTTTTTTTAAATTTAATTTCATTTCTTTTTTTTAACAATATACTAATAAAACCTAAAACATTTTATTAAGTTAATTTAGTGATTAGTTTTTTTTATTTTTTATTTTTTTACCACTTTCTCTTTTTTATAAAAAACTCATTTTTATTATTTTTCTTACACTTATAAAAATACAAAAAAATATTAATAAAGATTATAATTTTAATCTTTCTTTTTTAGAATAGATTTAATTTCTCTCTTTTCAAGTAAATACATACATTTCATACCTTGTTGATTTTATTTCATAAATTGTCATAGCTTTGTATTAAATCGCACAAACAATTCGATTTGGTTGTATTATTTGATATTTGGACATTGCTATTTTTTATTTTTTTATTTGATTCATCCCCATTTGTAACAATTGTACCCCCATTCCCTAACATTCTGTAATAGTTTAGAATTTCAATTCCCGCAATTTATTGCTTTCTATATACTGTATAGTAACTAGGCGTGTATGGCAAGATTCAAAAATCAATTGCTATATGACCTAATCCAAGAACAAATAACTTGAAATCAACACACTTTCTCACACGCGCACCTCTAGGGTAACCTCGCTCGTTGCCTCGGAAATGCAATCATGTCCCTCGAATATGAGACACTCCAGCAATGACCCTTCGATAAACAAAGATCGTAGACCCTCGATGACCGTCGATGTTGCCTTCGATTAAAATGATCTCTTCCCTTACAAAAAATTGCTAGAGCGTCTCACAAGTTGCCTTCAATGATTGTAAAATTGACCCGCACCTGTCCCTTCACCTCCAATGGTGGGGCTTCTTACCAAATCAATGGTAAGATAGCACCACTAAAAGGAAGAAGAAAAGAACAACTTAACACCTTTCGAGTAGATAGATTCTCTCTTAGTTACTCGCTTGCTCACGACAAAAATCTTTACACCTACACCTCCATTTCAAAACACTTTCAAAAGACAAAACGTTTTGTATACATTCTTATAGAGACGATAACCATTGCAAAACCTCTTTTCAAAACACTTTTCAAAACACGTCCTGCAAACATCTTTTTGAACTATTTTCGAAACAACACTTTGTACAGATTCTTATAGAGACGAGAATCATTACAAAGTCACATTTTCAAAATACTTTCAAAACCCATACCACAAGCACACAATCAAACAAAATCAAGTGATCTAAAACGAGTTACTAAGAGCCCATGGAAAACCATGGATGAAAAAGGTGCAAACACCTTCCCTTTTCATAATCTACCCCCAAACCCGAGAAAATTCTCGAAAGGTCTTTCGTGTGCTTTTTTACCTTTCCTTTTGGATAAAAGAAAAGTCGGTGGCGACTCTTGATAACTGCATAAGTGCGAACGAAACGCAAAACTTCTAGTCAGTTCTCCCACCGTATCACAAAACTGGCGACTCTGCTGGGGAGTAATTTATAAAAGTGGGGTTACCTTAGGGTTTTAGATCACCTTTACATGCTTATCTTGTATTATTTGTATGCTTTACATTTTGTTTCTTTGTTTGGGTTTGTTTTAAATCCTACACCCGAATTTGGGGACACCTTTTAGTTAAGTAGCAATAAACTGTGAGGGAACTGTGCGGGGTATACCGACATGGTTGAAGCAGTAGCTACGTTGACGTGGCACTTTGGTTGGTACCGGTAACCCTTGAGTTGAATCAAGGAGAGTATGGGGCCGCCGCGTGGTGTCGTGAAACATCAACTGACCTTAGAACCTTACTTGACCAACTTGGCCTTTTAGGATGTAGTGAGATGACCGACTTTGGTGCAGTCCGAAGTTGGTAGATACTCGATACTACACTCGTTGAGGGTTGTTTTCTTGGAATATTTCGGTCGCCAGTAAAGTGGCTAAACTGAAACAATGAACACAGAAAACAATCCAGTGATATTGAGCTCCTTAGAACCCGGTTACTATTTCTAGGACAGGTTGAGCCAACTAAACTTCAAGAGGGTACTTACCTACAAACTCCATGCAAGCCTAAATCTAAGGACTTGTCTGCTTTGTGTGAATATGATTATTTGTATATAAACTTGCTTACTTCGCATGTCTGTACATAACATCATAACATCATACCATAGTATTTTCAATAACCATTTCAAGGATCTAGAGGGTCTTTAATGCAGGGTCACGTTGAACCAGACGTCTACCAAAGGGAAAGAGGATTCATTTTCCTCTAAACAAACGCCGTCAAAGATCAAGTACAATAACTTGAGTCAAGGGCTATGACCCACTTGACATGGTGAGCTTGATTCTCGTGGAAAGTCATCCACCGATACGAAGCTCTCTCATCAAAGATGTTGATCGAAATTCAACTTCTAACATTTTCTTGTGTTTACCCCGCGAGATCTTTGAAAACATGCATCCGCATATCATGCATCTTATCATGAGAGGGTTCTCCCCTTCAGGTCTCTTTATCTTCCTACTATTTATTTAAGTAGAGATGGCTATAGAGAAGACTATCAAGGACATCTAGGCTCAAAACGCTTAACTTCAAGAGATGTTTTTGAACCTATCCAAGGGGCAGCAAGAAGTGAAATCTCTCCTCACTAGGGGCATGATCATGGGGAATCCTGAGAGCAACAAAGATGATCAGTTGGAGCTGCTACAAACTGAGATAGCCATAATGAAAAACCAGATGATGGGACAATTGGTGGGCCAGATGGCTCTCATCCAAAACTTGGCACAAGGACAAGAAGAGCTAAGGGTCCTCATCAACAAGCTCCATCAAGATGAATGTAACCAAATGGGGAAAACAACTAGGGTGGAGGATCAAGTCATCGTTCAGCCTCCCTTGAGATAAGAGGCCGAGAGAAAACCTCCCCAGTTTGCTTCAGGGTCACAAGCCCAACAACAACCTCACCAACGTCAATAGGGTAATCAGTGTAGGCGAAATACATCTGAAAAGCGCTTCACTGAGATTAGCATGTCATTATCTCAAGTGCTACAACGCTTGTTGGAAGTCAAGCTGATTGTATTAAGGGACCCCCCTCGGAATCCCAACCAAGCCTCTTCAGATTATAATCTAAATGCAAGATGTGCGTATCACTCCAACAGTCCTGGACATGACACCAATAAATGTTGGGCATTGAGAAACAAAATTCAAGATCTGATTAAAGAAACAACGCTGGAGTTCACACAAGATGGCCAGATGAAAATCTTCCGCTGAGGGCTCTCCACCTAAAATGACAAAGAGGCTTCTGTTCATTTTGAATTTCCAATTGTAATTTCTTCTGTTATTCAAACAATTATCTATTAATGTCAAACTCTTTCATTAATGCATTGCATATGTTTGTCTTGAATTCATCTTTTTGTTTTCACTATATTTAAACTATGCTTTTTATTCTTCTTATAACACAAACCCTTAGAGGGAGGATGACGAAAACAATGCCATAATCTCATACAATATGCTTTTGGACAGACCTTGCTGACGATGTACATGTGTTTCTTTCAAATCCTAAACACTGGAGTTATAAGGAAGATAATCCCTAGTCAACCCCTTCGAGCCAAAGAAGTAGAAGTTTTCCGTTTTAACACAAATTGAAACCTTTAATCAAAACCTGGGGCAGAGTAGTCTCTCAGTTAATTCAAACGCACATTAAAGTCACAAACTCTCATCTTGTAATACAATGAATGACATAAAAAAAAATCCTTTGGAATCAAAAGATGGTGATGGTTCCTTATCACATAGGCAGTCATTATCTCTCAAAAAGAAAAGCCCACTGAGTCCAAACCTACAAAGGAGGCTTAAGAAAACTGGGGCATCCCGCTGACTGTAATCTCAAAAACAGGAACAGTCAGGCAAAAATTAGGGATAATAAATAGAAAGAAAGAGGTCACTATAAATCCTCAACAAAAATAATGTTGCAAAAATGACTGACTTCCAATAAACTTAGCTTGCTTGAACCATCACCAAAATATCATTCCAGACACAATTGGAGTTCAACGCACAATTAACTGAGTTTAGGACTGAAGAACATCACGAAGAACGAGTGGGTACAAATATACTTGGAGCCTTTATCCTTTGTTTCTTAAATCGTGAACCAAGCCACGTTACAACCTTTAAAAAGTCCTAATTGAAGCATGGGTTAGTTCGAAAGCATATTGTTACAAAAGGTATCCTGACTCCTGTAAGGCTTTGCTCTAAATCCTGAGTTGAATTTTTCTTACAAAAGCTTTCTGCTAAAAAAACACATTTTCAAAATTTCAAGACAAGCATAAACTTTGCATTATTTGAATACCGTTGTTTGCATATGGCTATTTGTTTGACAGTGAAGAAATTCACACAGTGAACATCCGATGAACGAAAGCTCTCTCAGTGAACAAAATCACTTCAAGTGGGATGACACTTCCGTTGCAAAAATCTCCTATCAACAAGGGGGCATGACATGTCATTGTCCAGTACACCTGGGGCAGTCCAGTCAAGATTTCAAGAAATCTCTCAAAGTGCAGAGTAACTAGGGGAAAGTCTCCATCCCCGTCACTTGGGGCATTGAACGTCAATCCCAACAAAGGGTTGTATACAGTCAAACATTTCCTGGCAAAGTCATAAACACTCGCTACTAGGGGCAGTGCCAAATCTCCCCAAAATCATTCTCATAAGAGGACTCCTAGCCATAGTTTCAATCTTTGATAACCTCTTCCCAGCTAAGTCGACCTCAAGAATCCTTGGGGATTTTTCCATTAAAGTCGCCAGAATTCAACTCTTTTCTCCAGCACCAATTCAGGATTTATTTCCCCCAACGAGAGATCATCTTGAAAACATTACATATCCGTACATCAGGACATCATACAACACAATATCATTTATTTTGAGAACACCATTGTTTGATATATGTCATGCAACTAATCTTTACCTTGCAGGAAAGATGCATTCAAATTCTCACAAAATTCAAGCTATGAAGCCTAGACCACGACCAGATAGTAGTTCATTCAACTTTATTCTCCAACAGAGAGGATTCCTCAGTAGAATAACGGACGATCGAAGTTCCCAAAATTCGCCAGAGATGATTCCTCAATAGAATAACGGACGACTGAAGATCCCAAAATTCAACAGAGATGATTCCTCAGTAGAATAACAGACGATCGAAGTTCTCAAAATTCGCCAGAGATGATTCCTCAATAGAATAACGGACGACTGAAGTTCCCAAAATTCAACAGAGATGATTCCTCAACAGAAAAACGGACGATCAAAGTTCCCAAAATTCAACAGAGATGATTCCTTAATAGAATAACGGACGATCGAAGTTCCCAAAATTCAACAGAGATGATTCCTCAACAGAATAACGGACGACCGAAGCTCCTAAAATTCTATTTCTCTCAAGACAAAAATCAACATTTCCCATCAGAATCCTCCTCAAACAAATAGTAATCCCCATTGGAAACATTCTAAGCAAAGTTTAAAGACACACATACTCTTCAACAGCAGTCCAGGATTTATTTTCCCCGGCATCTGTTGAAGATATTCCAAAGACTTTCGTTTGGCTCAGTTAAATCGATTCTAAGATTTTTCTGATTCTTATCCAGTCAAAGTTAATTCAAGACCTTCTCTGGTTCAGTCAGATCGACACTAAGATCTCCCTGATTCTTATTCCAGTTGAAGATATTCCAAAGACTTTCGTCTGGCTCAGTTAAATCGATTCTAAGATTTTTCTGATTCTTATCTAGTCAAAGTTAATTCAAGACCTTCTCTGGTTCAGTCAGATCGACACTAAGATCTCCCTGATTCTTATCCCAGTTGAAGATATTCCAGAATTTTACTATTTCAGATAAATCTCTCAACGGTTTATTCTGATTCATTTCCAGACTTTTACTGTGAAATTCTGGCTGCAGATACTCAATGTCACGTTCAATGTTATGACACCGTATCTGACTTACTATATGACAGTAAATACAAAAGCAATAAAGAACACAGTCAATTGTTTACCCAGTTCAGTGTGCAACAACACCTACTCTGGGGGCTACCAAGCCAGGGAGAGAATCCACTATAAGAGATGTTAATTCAAGAATAAACCAACCAGTTTATCTCCTTCACTTAAGACCTATCCAATGCAATTCTAATCTAAGTACAACTTAAACCTGAGTTCCTACTCACTCCCCCTCAATCACAGCAGTGATACATAAACCAATTTGACTTAAGAATTGAAGACATTCTTCAAAAACAAACACTTGATTAAACTTCACAGCTTTTTAATCAAGCAACACAATCACTCGTGCTTCACAACTTTGAGTGATGCACACAACTAACTTGACTCTACTTCACAGCTTTAGTCAAGGAACATTCAAACACTCTTGCTTCAAAGCTTAGAGTGCTACACAACCCTTACAATTTGAAACCTATTCCAAGGCACTTATCACAATGATAATTGCTTGGAGTACAATGAACAAATCTATACAGATTACAAATGATCTTCTGATCAACAAAAAGCAATCCTTGAAAAACAGCAGCTCTGTTGAATATATAGCAGCTGCAACTTCAGTTAGGGTTTCCAAAAACCTAGGGTTAATTCCGTTTGACCTAAAGACCAGGTCACAGGACTTTATTAACCAGGTTAGGGTTGAGCTAGGTTACCCCTCAGAAAACGCAGGATTCTGTTCAGGAAGGACTGGGTTATTTCCTGAAAAAACTCAGACTTATCCAATCCTGCAATCCTGTTAGTTCAGAACAGGATGTCATAACATCTGTTATGACATCTGAGAAAACCTGTCTACTGATTTAGCAAAATGTGATCATTTTGCAAAATGCTCAGATACACACTTATAAACATCAGTATTTGAATTACAATATTTTTCTGCAAAGGTACCTAATGAACCAGTACAAACTGAACTAGAATGTTATGACATCAGTCATGACATTCACACATACACTTGGGATTTACCAAAAATTCAAGCCAATACCTAAACACCTACAAACTCCCCCTTTGGCAGATTTTTGGCTAAAGACCCTAAACAATCAGAGATAGATAGCAGCAGAAATAAGTGACAGCAGAAAAATAGAATGTCAAGTACTAATTAAGTAAGTACCAAAAATATTCTCCCCCTCTTTAGCCACAAATGGGCCAAAGAAAACATGTTCAAAAAATTATACAGTTATCCAAAACAAAATAGTAAGAGCAGCAGCAGAAAACAACTTCCAAACTCCACCAGATATCAGCACCAACCAGCAACACCACCAAACAGCAATCAACCTTCAAGCACTGTCATCAGATTCTGAGGAGCTAGTTTCTTCAATGTTGAGATGTCCTTCACCTTCTTCCCTTCTGTTTTCTTCAGCTTCCTCCTTTTCTAGCCTGGCAATTAGAAGTTCTAGGATCCTTTTTCTAGTATACAGCTCTTTGCAAGTTTCTTTTAAAACAGCTATGACATCTGATGTCTTGGACTGGGTCTTCACAGACGATGTCTCAGCTGATGTTATGACAATGTCTGGAGCATGAGATCCCTGAAACAGTTTGTAGTGCAGGCCAAGGGCAGGAGCTCTTTTGCAGACTGTATCTCTTGCTATAAGGATATCAGGGTATTGTGCAAGGATGATTCCACAAAGAAGGGAGGGAAAGGCAATTGGTCCTTTGACAACATAACTGCCAGCATGCTTTAAAGTTTGTTCAAAGATGTACCTCCCATAGTCAAAAGCAGTCTTGGTTCCCATAGCATAGATAAATCTCCCCAATCCTGTGGAGATAGTTGATTTGTGATTTGTAGGCACCCAGTTGGCTGCACCTATTTTATGCAAGATGGCAAATTTCATGCTGAGTTTACTAGCCTTCAGCTTCCCTTTCAAAGGCCAGCACTTTACTTGCCTGGCTGTGATGGTTAGACAAACTTCATTGTCAGTTGCCTCTAGATCATGACAGTCCTCATTTGTTCTTCCAAGAAACTTGTTGATTTCTGATGAAGAGAACTTGACCCTTCTTCCTCTAACAAACACACTCTCAAAGTCAGCTGACCTTCCATCAGCACAATCATTAGACAAGTTCACTACAAACTCCTTGACCAGATTTTCATAGCATTTGTTAAACTTTATCACTGTCTTCATTAGTCCAGCATTCTTGATCAGGTCCATGATGTCTTTGCACTCCAAGGCATCATTGTTGAGTTCTCTCTCTAATGTTATTCTCTTTAAGCAAACATACTTCCATCTGTTTGCATTGTCAGGATGATGAAAAGAGATGTTGTCTGTTGGCACTTCAGGCACTCTAGCAATCTTGCTGGAGGGGAGCTTCCTTCTGATGGGAGTTTCTTCAATATCAATCTCAAATTCTGATTCCTCATCAGAATCAGAAGTTTCAGGTTCTTTACTCTTCTTAGAGATTGGTTGTCTAGCAGTATGCACCTGGGCCTTCTTCCCTTTTGTCTGAATACTTTTCTCAGCCATGTCTTCAGCCTTGGATTTCTTAGCATCAGGTTTATCATTCTGACTACTCTTTCTTTTCATCAATCTCCTAGCTATGCTAGGGTTCACATTAGCAATCAGTTTATTATCTGAGTAATCTTCATCCACATCAATGATAGGTGGATCAGCAGCCTTTTCAGAGGGGTTCTGAATGTTGTCTTTTGGTGTCACAACATCCTCAGTGACATCTACATTTTCAGAAACTTCCATATTTGGACTTTCTGATTGATTTAAAGGGATAGAAATCCCCGGTACAGATTGGTTGCCACTCAGTATACTAGTAACCAGCCTAGCAATAGCTTGGTGAACTTGAACTGATCCTTCTCTATTAGGTACAGAAGACGAAGGATGAGAAGAATTACCAGAGGCTGTAGCTTGAGCTCTTCCTGCATGTCTGGTTCTGAGCTTTTTGACTATGGCTGGGTCAGTTGCCATCTCCCTGAGAGGAGTGACCTCAAGAACTTCAGATTCTATGCATGTAGTGATTGCCCTAGAATCTTGGTCAGATGATGACGATGATGAGGAAGACGAAGTCGCCATGGTTGAAGACGATGTCTGAGACATTTTGATTGACTTTGAGTAATGGTAGCAGTTTGAGAAAAATTTTTGATTGGGAGGAGGAAAAAGGTTGCAAGGATGAGAGAGGTAGGGGGTAAAAGGGAGTCTCTTCAACTTCTTAAAGCTTTTGAAGGAATTGTGAAAGAATATGATTAACTCACTAAATATAGACTTAATAAAATTAATCCCTCCAACCCTTGTTTTAAGCAAAATTAATTGCTATAATTTCTCATGTTGGTGAATACCCAACCTGCCCCTCAAATTTTCAAGTTTATTTCCAACAAGAGCCTTGGTAGAAGAATCAGTCAGCTGAAGCTTAGAGAAACTATGTTCCAGTTTAAATGACTTCTTCTCTTCAAAGTCAATAGGGTTCAAGGAAATGTTGAATGTTTTCAGATTGTCACAACACAATGTCACAACATCTTGTGTAACATTGTACTCAGGGAGCATCTGTTTTGACCAGATGTTTTGAGAACAGAATTTATGAGACTTGTTATTTCCAACATCCTTGTCAAGATGACTTAAGGTTCTGACAACACATTCTTCTTCAAGTTTATTTCCCACATCACAGATATCATCAACCTGTAGTTTTGGAGTTCTTCTGACAGTTTCCATAGAGATAGCTCTCTTCATTCTTCTTAGATGAAGGAGACCAAGCTTATGCTGCCACAGTTTCACCTCTTTTTCTTCTTTTGCAATGGAACACACAGATGAGAAATTAGTGTTCTCAGCCTCCCACAAGTAGCAGTTGTCTTTGGATCTGACTCCTTTCATTACTATCTCTTGTTTGTCATTGATTACAAGGCATTCAGATTTTGAGAAATTGACCTTGAATCCTAGATCACACAGTTGACTGATACTAATGAGATTAGCGGTCAGTCCTTTCACCAGCAGTACTTCATTCAGACTTGGAACTCCAGGGCAGTCCAAATCACCAACTCCTTTGATTTCACCTTTAGCCCCATCTCCAAAGGTCACAAAACTGGTGGTGTGAGGCTTAACATTATTGAGGAGGTTCTTGATTCCAGTCATATGTCTGGAACATCCACTGTCAAAGTACCAGTCTTCCTTTGCAGAGACCCTCAGGGAAGTGTGAGCTATCAGTGCAGTAGCCTTTTTCTTCCATTGAGGAGCATGTGGTACCTTTTTAGACTTAGGTTTGACACCTGAGATCTGATTAGGGTATCCATGTAATCTGAAGCAGAAGGGCTTTATGTGGCCATATCTACCACAATGATGACATTTCCATCTTTGGTACCTTTTCTTCATATCTCTCTGTTCCTGATGTTGAGAGTTGTGTTGAGACATCCGTTTTGACATTTGCTTACCAGTACCAGATTTCTTTGCTTCCACAAATCCTAGTCCAGATTTATTTCCCACATTTTGTCCAACCTGAAGGATCTCTTCCAATTTGTCTGTTCCATTGGTCAACATCTTGACAGATTTGGTCATTTGATTCAGTTGTGAGTTCAGCAGTTGAACTTCTCCTTCTAGATGACTTATAGTTTCAAGATTTGCCCTTTTTTCAGCCTCCAGCTTTATAATGAGTTTTGATTGTTTCTCATTCTGCACACAGACTTCAGCACTTCTGATACACAATTTCTTGTAGGTATCAGCCAGTTCTTCAAATGTCACTTCTTCATCACTAGTGTCACTTTCAGAAGTACAAACACTAGTTAGGGCAGTAACTAGTTTGGCAGATTCTTCTTCAGAATTACTTTCTGAATCATAGTCAGACCAAGTAACAGTCATTCCTTTCTTTTGCTTCTTAAGAAAGGTAGGACATTCAGCTCGAATATGTCCATATCCTTCACATCCATGGCATTGAATACCTCTGCCTTGGTTTCCCTTATCTTCTGACCTTGGTCTTCTGCTGGAACTGTCAATGTCAGAGGGAATGTTATGAACATTAGACCTTGACTTTGGGTCCATTCTTTTGATGAGCCTGTTGAACTGTCTTCCAAGCATGGCAATAGCTTCTGATATGTTTTCTTCTTCATCCTCCTTGTATTCAACATCAGTGTTGGATACAAGTGCTATGCTTTTGTTCTTCTTGTCACCATTATCAGTGATCCCCATCTCAAAAGTCTGAAGAGACCCAATAAGTTCATCCACTTTCAACTTGCTAATGTCCTGGGCTTCCTCTATGGCAGTTACCTTCATTGCAAATCTTTTAGGCAAGGATCTGAGAATCTTCCTCACCAGTTTTTCTTCTGACATCTTTTCTCCCAGTGCTCCTGAGGTGTTGGCAATCTCCAAGATGTTCATGTGAAACTCATGAATGGTTTCATCTTCCATCATTTTTAGATTCTCAAATTTTGTAGTCAACATCTGAAGCCTTGACATTTTTACTTTGGAAGTGCCCTCATGAGTAGTTTTGAGAGTGTCCCAAACTTCCTTGGCCAGTTCATATTGATGTACTAGTCTGAAAATGTTTCTATCAATTCCATTGAACAAGGCATTTAAAGCTTTTGAATTTCCCAGAGCTAACTCATCTTCTTCTTTACTCCAATCTTCCTCAGGCTTCAGACTGATTGTCCCATCTATCTCAGTTATGGTGGGATGAATCCATCCTTTGTCAGCAGCTCTCCAAGCCTTTTTGTCCAGAGATTTTAGGAAGGCAATCATACGAGGTTTCCAGTAGTCATAATTGGTTCCGTCCAGAATGGGTGGTCTATTTCCAAAAACTCCTTCTTTGTCCATAGTGCCAGAAAGTGATATCCCTAGATCTCACCCAGTAATACAGGCAGGGTGCCTGCTCTGATGCCAATTGAAATTCTGGCTGCAGATACTCAATGTCACGTTCAATGTTATGACACCGTATATGACTTACTATATGACAGTAAATACAAAAGCAATAAAGAACACAGTCAATTGTTTACCCAGTTCAGTGTGCAACAACACCTACTCTGGGGGCTACCAAGCCAGGGAGAGAATCCACTATAAGAGATGTTAATTCAGGAATAAACCAACCAGTTTATCTCCTTCACTTAAGACCTATCCAATGCAATTCTAATCTAAGTACAACTTAAACCTGAGTTCCTACTCACTCCCCCTCAATCACAGCAGTGATACATAAACCAATTTGACTTAAGAATTGAAGACATTCTTCAAAAACAAACACTTGATTAAACTTCACAGCTTTTTAATCAAGCAACACAATCACTCGTGCTTCACAGCTTTGAGTGATGCACACAACTAACTTGACTCTGCTTCACAGCTTTAGTCAAGGAACATTCAAACACTCTTGCTTCAAAGCTTAGAGTGCTACACAACCCTTACAATTTGAAACCTATTCCAAGGCACTTATCACAATGATAATTGCTTGGAGTACAATGAACAAATCTATACAGATTACAAATGATCTTCTGATCAACAAAAAGCAATCCTTGAAAAACAGCAGCTCTGTTGAATATATAGTAGCTGCAACTTCAGTTAGGGTTTCCAAAAACCTAGGGTTAATTCCGTTTGGCCTAAAGACCAGGTCACAGGACTTTATTAACCAGGTTAGGGTTGAGCTAGGTTACCCCTCAGAAAACGCAGGATTCTATTCAGGAAGGACTGGGTTATTTCCTGAAAAAACTCAGACTTATCCAATCCTGCAATCCTGTTAGTTCAGAACAGGATGTCATAACATCTGTTATGACATCTGAGAAAACCTGTCTACTGATTTAGCAAAATGTGATCATTTTGCAAAATGCTCAGATACACACTTATAAACATCAGTATTTGAATTACAATATTTTTCTGCAAAGGTACCTAATGAACCAGTACAAACTGAACTAGAATGTTATGACATCAGTCATGACATTCACACATACACTTGGGATTTACCAAAAATTCAAGCCAATACCTAAACACCTACATACTGTTTCAGATAAATCTCTCAATGGTTTATTCTGATTCATTTCCATATTTTTACTGGTTCAGATAAATCTCTCAACGGTTTATTCTGATTCACTTCCAGATTTCACTGTTTCAGATAAACCTCTCAACGGTTTATTCTGATTCATTTCGGGACTTTTACTGTTTCAGATAAATCTCTCAACGGTTTATTCTGATTCATTTCCAGATTTTTACCGTTTCAGATAAATCTCTCAACGGTTTATTCTGATTCATTTCCATATTTTTACTGGTTCAGATAAATCTCTCAACGGTTTATTCTGATTCACTTCCAGATTTCGCTGGTTCAGATAAAATCTCTTAACAGATAAATCTCTCAACGGTTTATTCTGATTCATTCTCTGTTCAGATCTAGTTCAAACTTTTCGTCAACAATCACCTTTGGATGGCATCTATAAGCCCATCTCCGACGATTCTCCTCTATTTCTCCAAATGGCATCTTTAAACCCATTTCCATACAAAATCAAATCAGCATGTCATTAAGATCCCCAACGGAGATGAGACTACCAACTACCAATCCCCAGCGGAGCTGAAACTTTCAACCCACAGCAGAACTCATCCAGTTTCTCCAGGTTCCCCCAGCAAGTTGTCTTGAAGCCTGAAAATCAACTAGTTAACAGTTAACTTCTGTTTCTCCCAAACCTAGGGTAACTCCCCAGTAAAGTGGCAGATAACCCAAACTCCTGAACTCCCCAGCGGAATTAAGTTTTTCCCCACAGAGTTTTCATTACAGGATAAACTTTTTCCCCAGAGTTTTCATTACAGGATAAACTTTTTCCCCACCAAGTTTTTATAGCTTCTCGACAGAATAAAGATTCCCGTCAGTGAATCCCCCAGTAGAAGTCATTAAAATTCTCTGGATTCCCCAAGAAGATTCCTCAAGAGGTATATGGCATTACTCTCACAACGGCATCGGCAACAGTCAAGGATTTATTTTCCTCAGCAATACAGCAATACAACAAATTAGCTTACATGCGCATACATTACATTCATATGTCATGAACATTGATAAAACACATTTATTGCATCATACATTTCATGCAACATAACTTTGTGTTTCAGCTAACATTTTACCCTTTTCAGGAAAAGATTAAAAGCTATCTCTAACAAATATTCAAAAGTTCTCAGATACAGTACGGATACGCTCCGGACAAGGATGCCATTCTGATTACTCATTCAGATCTTTTATTCAGATATAGTACGGATACACTCCGGACACGGAAGTCATTCTATTACTCATTTAGAATTCAAAGTCAAGATACAGTACAGATACACTCCAAACACAGAAGTCAGTCTGATACTCATTAAAGATTTCAACTTTCAGATACAGTAAAGATACACTCCAGACACGGAAGTCATTCTATTACTCATTCAGAATTCAAAGTCAAGATACAGTATGGATACACTTCAGACACGGAAGTCATTCTGATACTCATTCAAGATTTCAACTTTCAGATACAGTAAAGATACACTCCAGACACGGAAGTCATTCTATTACTCATTCAGAATTCAAAGTCAAGATACAGTACGGATACACTCCATACACGGAAGTCATTCTGATACTTATTCAAGATTTCAGCTCCCAGATATAGTACAGATACGCTCCAGACAAGGATGCCATTCTGATTACTCATATCTCTTATTCAAATACAGTAAAGATACACTCCAGACACGGAAGTCATTTCTATTACTCATTCAGAATTCAAAGTCAAGATACAGTAGGGATAAACTCCAGACACGGAAGTCATTCTGTTACTAATTCAGACCTCAACTTCAGATACGATACATATACGCTCCAGACACGGTTGTCATTCTGTCACTCATTCTAAATTTCTCCAGCTCAGATACACTCCAAACATGGAAGTCATTATGTCACCCATTTCAAGATACAATCCAGATACACTCCAGACACGGTAGCCATTCTGTCACTTATTCAGATTTAAATATCCAGATACAACTCAGATATGTTCCATACATGGATACCATTATGATGTTCATTCTCCTGATTTACAATAAACATTCTTGATGGGATCTACAAGCCCATCTCCGACAAGATTCTGTCACCCTTCTAAATGGCATCTTTAAGCCCATTCCCTCAACCACTTCATTGAGTGAAAATTTATGGGCACTCTAGTGTCCAATCATCTTTTACCTTCGAGTCACGAACGGCAAAACTCGCCAATCTAACTCTTCAGGTTCAAGATGATTGAACAGGGGCAGCTGTTGTACCCCAAAATTTGCCCTCTCATTTTTCATAAAGTACACAACCCTAGGGTTTCTCAGATGTTCAAGTTGGCTCAAGAATCGATCAGACAGATTTTCTCCTATGGCAGTAAACCAGCAATTAGGGTTTTTCTTGCAATTCTAAAAAAAAAGAATTGAATTCTCAAAGATCCAATTGGCTTTCACATGTTTTCATGCTTTCTCAATATTACTGAAAAAATAGTATTTGTTTTCAAGGTTAACCAGATAATTTGAGTCTTTTAAAACATTTGCTTGTTTATGGAATAAACATTTGCTTGTTTATGGAATAAACATTTGCTTGTTTATGGAATACACAATGCGTGTTTTGATTGGAATACAGTTGCAAGGTTACATGATTATTGGAATTTAAGTTATCTTGATTGGAATTATTGGAATGCAGTTTCAATTATCTTGATCAGGGAATCTTTAAGAATCAGTGAAGACACAAAGAGAGAATTACAAGTTATTAACAATAAAGGGTTTTTAATGGACACCAGAATATCTCATAAAGACTTTCTCCATTTTATTTCAAAAGTTGGTACAAAATAATTTATTATTTGAATGCTTTAGGTTTTACAACTTATTGTATTTGAAAAAATAAATTAGTACAATTAATTGAATGTTTCTCCCTAAATTACAAAGAAATTGAATCTATGCCTAAGGTTGATTGTGCTTCCATTGCTTCCATGATTGCCACAGAGTCTTTTGCTTCCCCTGCTTTGCCACCATCCATTTGTTCTCACATGAAAATGAAAGACAAGAAGAAGAAGTTAGTACAGTTAATTGGACATGAGAACAGAATTTTCAAAAGAAAAAAAAAGTGTTCATCATTAAAGTTTGCAATTTGGAATCAGAGGGCTTATTTTTTAATTCATCACATTTTTATTTTTTCTATTTGCAAAACACAAGAGAATTATTTTTCTTTGTTCACAAAAAGAAGAAATAAAAATACAAGTAAGCTGTCCAAACAAAGGAAAGGCAAACAAGCTGGACAAAACAAATGCAAGCAAATTATCCAAATACAAGCAAATTGTCCAAATGCAACAAGGCTTTCCAAACTGAATGCAGCGCATCACCAAACAAACAACATCATGACAAAAACAAATGCAAGCAGTAAGAAGCAAGTAACATAGTAGTAAGAAGCAAGAAACATAGCAGTAAAAGCAGGCAACAGGCAACACAAAGAAAGTACAGCAGTATGGTAAACCAAGCCAACAAGCAAGAGGCTTGTTTCAATAAACCATTTTCATCATTTCCCATTTGCAAACTTTTCAGAAAAAAGGTGAAAAAGCAATTTGATTTTATCATTGAGAGAGGAGAGAAAGGAAAGAAATCGCCTAAGTTATTGGAATTGCACAAAAGGTACAACTTTGCTGCCCTGCCCACAGCCTGTCAAAGTTGCATAGAGTAAGCTGTCAAACAAAAGCAACCAAAATATAACAGTAGAGAAGGCTCAAGCAAAGAGAGGAGGACATAAATTATCAAACACAACTCAGAAAACCTCCAAACTGTCAAACTGCCACCAACCTTCCAAAACTGATAAACCATTTCAATACCATAACAAAATCTGAACAAACTGAAAAAATAGTCCATCCTCAAACTTCAAAACCAAAGGCAACCAAAAACCTGTCAAGACTTCCAAAAGTATCAACCCAAAAACAAAAAAACTCAGAAACAGGGCCAAACCAACAGCAACATAGCAAATCTCAAATATTCAAACTCACAAAGCTTGCAAATCCATCAACAAGACTTGCCATAACCAAACTGTACAACAACTTTCAGAAAAAACTCCCAAACCTGCCAAACTTACAATAACAAAGAAACCTGTTGATAACTAACAAGTTCAAACCACAAAAATCCACAACTTGCAAATAACCAACCATTATCAAAAACAAACTTCCAAAGTCCAAAACCTGTAAAAATACTAAACTGTAACAAAAACCAGTTCAAACCAAACTTCCAAAGTCCAAAACCAAAACCAACATCCAAGAATCAAAAGCTCAGTAACATCATCTCAGATACCCAACAAATCAAAAGAGAAACCAACAAAGTTTCAAATTGATAAAACATCTCAAATACCAAATACCAAAAATACCAAAAACATAAAATCACAAAGTCAGAAGTACAACATCATCATCATTCAAAGTTCAAAGGGCAGAAAAAAGTTACCAGAAAAGATCACGCAATCGTCTTCATTTCTCCCCTCCCCATTTTCGACCAACAAGGAGCACCATCATCTCATTCTCATATTCCTCTCCATTTCCCAGAAAAATTCCAAAGGTATGATTTCTTCACATTTCTTATAAATCATGTCTTGCATCTCAAGGTACAATAAGCTTGATTAACATAAAGAAACATGAGCAAGATTAAACAACAACAAAAAATCGTTCAAGTATAACAAAAACAGAACACCACCTTTTCACGAAAGAATTTATTTGAGCATGGTTAGGAGACGAGTTTGAGTGGCGCTCCGGTAACAGAAACTAGGGAGGGAAAATCAGATTAAGCGGTAATCGAGCATCTTAGGCATGAATCAGAACTTAGGGTTTCCAGAAAAGGGGAAAATCAGAGTGAGACCAAAAGGCCAAAAAGTGTTTCACTCATGAAATTAGGAAGAGGAATAGAGACATTTAGATGGAAAGATGAACGAATATGGAAGAGATGGATGAGAGGGACGAATGGCTCCGCTCTGTACCAAGGGTTCATAAACCCTAATCTTTGTTTACCCTAATCAAAAAAGTTAGACAGACTTAATGCAATGGGCCTGTTCATTTCCAAATCCCTTTAGGCCCACACGCGTTTTCTGGTTATCCCCCCCCCCCCCCCCTCTTTTGCTCATTTTTTTTGTTTACAGCAAAACATCTTTGGGCCTAACACCCATTACATTCCCTTAAGCCCATTTTTTATTTGTTTTTTTTTAAATTTAATTTCATTTCTTTTTTTTAACAATATACTAATAAAACCTAAAACATTTTTATTAAGTTAATTTAGTGATTAGTTTTTTTTACCACTTTCTCTTTTTTATAAAAAACTCATTTTTATTATTTTTCTTACACTTAATAAAAATACAAAAAAAATATTAATAATTTTAATCTTTCTTTTTTAGAATAGATTTTATTTCTCTCTGTTCAAGTAAATACATACATTTCATACCTTGTTGATTTTATTTCATAAATTGTCATAGCTTTGTATTAAATCGCACAAACAATTCGATTTGGTTGTATTATTTGATATTTGGACATTGCTATTTTTTATTTATTTGATTCATCCCCATTTGTAACAATTGTACCCCCCATTCCCGAACATTCTGTAATAGTTTAGAATTTCAATTCCCGCAATTTATTGCTTTCTATATACTGTATAGTAACTAGGCGTGTATGGAAAGATTCAAAAATCAATCGCTAGATGACCTAATCCAAGAACAAATAACTTGAAATCAACAAACTTTCTCACACGCACACCTCTAGGGTAACCTCGCTCGTTGCCTCGGAAATGCAATCATGTCCCTCGAATATGAGATACTCTAGCAATGACCCTTCGATAAACAAAGATCGTAAACCCTCGACGACCCTCGATGTTGCCTTCGATTAAAACGATCTCGTCCCTTACAAAAAATTGCTAGAGCGTCTCACAAGTTTCCTTCAATGATTGTAAAATTGACCCGTGCCTGTCCCTTCACCTCCAACGGTGGGGCTTCTTACCAAATCAATGGTAAGATAACACCACTAAAAGGAAGAAGAAAAGAATAACTTAAGACCTTTCGAGTAGATAGATTCGCTCTTAGTTACTCGCTTGCTCACGAAAAAAATCTTTACACCTACACCTTCATTTCAAAACACTTTCAAAAGACAAAACGTTTTGTATACGTTCTTATAGAGACGAGAACCATTGCAAAACCTCTTTTCAAAACACTTTTCAAAACACGTCCTACAAACATCTTTTTGAACTATTTTCGAAACAACACTTTGTACGAATCCTTATAGAGACGAGAATCATTACAAAGTCACATTTTCAAAATACTTTCAAAACCCACACCACAAGCACACAATCAAACAAAAGCAAGTGATCTAAAACGAGTAACTAAGAGCCCATGGAAAACCATGGATGAAAAGGGTGCTAACACCTTCCCTTTTCATAATCTACCCCCCGAACCCGAGAAAATTCTCGAAAGGTCATTCATGTGCTTTTTTACCTTTCCTTTTGGATAAAAGAAAAGTCGGTGGCGACTCTTGCTAACCGCACAAGTGCGAACGAAACACAAAACTTCTAGTCAGTTCTCCCACTGTATCACAAACATGGAAGACCCAATTTAAACGAGACCAAAAGGGTTGCTTAGGCGACATCCTAAGTTTTCTAAAGAGTCCAAGAAAACCTCTCTAGGGTTAAAATTGGAGGAGATATGCCTTGTCAAAGTTGACCTTTTTTGCAAAATTACCAAAAGTCAAATATGCTCAAAAGTGCATTTTTTACCAAATGGGCTTAGCATTTCATGATTGCACCTCACTTGTAGCATGGTCCACGACCCAAATGTTCACTCACATGTTATTTGCTTCATTATTTATTTTATTTTGATTTTTTATTTATTAAAAACTGAATAAAATCAAATAATTGGTAAATAATATCAAAGATATGTTTTGATATGATTTTTGGACATGATCTCAATCAAATTATGTTGAGATATCAAGACCAAATCGAATCAAGCATGATTGATACAAAAATGGGATAATTTGGCTCAATTTAGAAAGTTTGCATATGGCTAAAGAACCAAATCAAATCTTCTCAAAACTTCAAGATTCAATCTGTTTTGCAACCCTAATTCACTCAAGGGTATATAATGAACAAGAACAAAGCATAAAATAAGGTTGGACAGTCGTGGAAATAGAGAACAAAACTCGGTTTTTTATCAAAAAGTAAGGATTGGATTTCACTCCACGGGACCTTTCAGAGCAATTTAAGGCCAACAATCTCTTCCTGGGCGTGCACTAAAGCTATCCCAATTATTTGCAAGCCATAACACGCGCAGAAACCCAAGCTACAACTCTCACGGTTTGCTTATTTTTTCCAAATCGATTACTGAATTTCCTGCATCATTAGCATATTTAAGTGATATATTTGTGATCATTGACATGTTTGCAACCTGACTGGATGATTTAATTGAGTTTTTGACACCTATATATGCAACTTCCATTATTAGGGTTTTCATGTGCGTTTTAGGGGTTTGTCACACAGGTTAAATTGGGCCAAGAGAAGAACAACATGATGTTCACGAGATCAAGATGAATTGAACCATATAGTTGGAAGTAATTTAGCATGTGTCTTGTGCATTTTGGAAATTTGCAGGGGCTATGGCTACGAACACGTGACTGTAGGTAAAGGGTCTTTATCTAAGGTGATTGACAGAGAAAGAAGATGGTGGTGTGGCAGTCAACCATTGGATCATTCAAACTAGCACGCGTTTTTATTCTGAGTCACTAATCCACTTATTTTTTCTATATTATATTTTGTTTCCATTGTTTGTACAACAAAGAAGATTGGTCCAGTGGTGAAGCGCGTTGGTGGGAAGCATAAGGACCTGGGTTCGATCCCAGGTCCAAGCAATTTTCATTATTTTCTCAATTTCTATTCACAGATCTAGTGCATCAATCCCTCAAGCGTCTATCATGTGCCATCAACATTCAGCCATTGTATCATTATAGCATTAGATCCAACACTTCCAGCCAGGAAGGACCATGGTGTGCTCTCAAGGAAGCCCTACATGGAATCAAACGTAAGCTTGGGCCATCAACCTTGGGCCCAAGAGCAATTTCAGAATCACACCCCCTTTGGGATGTTCAGCAAGCAGGCCCATTCTCTTTTTTCTTATTCTTTTTATTTATTTCTTAATTATTTTTCTTTTTAAAATAACCTCAAAATAATTTCTTTTTATTATTAAATCAAAAAATCACAAAACACCAAAAATCATTTTTTCATAAAATATTTATTTTCTTTAATTAATTAATTTAATTAGAAATTAGGTTAATTCAATTTTTTTTTGCAAATAAAACCAATTAGAAATTAGGGTTTAATTTGTATATAATTTAATTGTTTTCTCAAATAAAAATGCACTAAAAAATATGTTTCTCTCAATTAGGGTTTTTAGGTTATTTTTAACCGTCCTCGCATTTAGTTCGCCGCACGCATTTTAATTATTTTATCATTTAGGTAACTGCCAATGGTTTGTAATAGCTTTAAAAATTAGGATTTTTATTTACTGTTTAACCCCCGGTTTTTGGTTATGTAATTAATCCCCCTTCCCGAAGCCTTGTAATAACTAGGTTTATTTTCTGGCACTTTAAATTCCTATAAATCTTTAACTGTCTAGATGTATGGCTAATAGGATTGTATGGAAAGATTGTTTGAAAATTAAAACGGTAGATCACCTAATATGCAAAGACTAAATTAACTGAAAAAATTCACATGCACATATTCACTCCGAGGGTTTGCCTCACTTAGGTTGCCTTAGGTAAAACGGTCATTAAGCATAGGAGACTTTAGTGGTTGCCCTCCAGTCTAAAAGATCAAAATGACCCATTCGAATGTTGCCTCAGAAATGTTGCCTCGAAAATATCTTAGGACCTTAGGGTAACTACTAAAGTTTCCTACCCATTGCTTTGGTAACTATACTTATCCCTTTCGAACGTCCCTTACAAACTCCAATGATGGGGCTACCTACTCCTTAATAGTAGGATAGCGCTGTCTAAAGGAAATGAGAACAAACAACCTTTTTTCGAGTAGGTAGAATCTTAAGTACTTGCTCAACAAAACTTTTCACACAAACACTTTTCAAAACAATTTTCAAAACAACTTCGTCACATCCTTCAGGACTGATACAAGGGTTATCACGAAGCAAACCTTTTTTCAAAACAAGCACACACATAAGCAATTTCAAAATGAGCAAGTACCTAAGAGCCCATTGAAAACCATGGATAGAAAGGGTGTTAACACCTTCCCTTTCTATAATCTACCCCTCGTACTCAGAAATATTCTTGAAAAAGGTTTTTTCTGTTCTTTTTCCTTTTCCTAATTGGATAAAATAAAAGTCGATGGCGACTCTTGCTTACCGCGACATTTTGCGAACAAAAAACGCAAAATGCAAACCAATATTAACAGTCGGTTCTGCCACCGTATCACAGAACTGGAGACTCTGCTGGGGACTATGAAAAGTGGGGTATACCTTAGGATCTAGGTCATTTTTAAATTACTTTCTCTTTTTCTTTGCCTGCTTTATCTTTAAAGGGTTTTTGCTTGGGTATTGTTGAAGATCCTACACCCGGATCTGGGGGAACTTTTTAGGTAAACAGCAATAGATCGTGGAGACTGTACAGCATATACCGATATGGTTTAAGCAATGGTTGTGTTGGTGTGGCACTTTGGTTGGTACCGGTATCCTTCATGGGGAAACGAGGAGAATATGGGGCCGCCGCGTGGTGTCGCGAAGCACTAACAGACCTTAGAACCTTAGTTGAACAAACTTGGCCATTAGAAAATAGTGAGATAGCCGGCCTCAGTATAGAGCTGAGGATTGGTTGATACTCGATGCTACACTCATTGAGATTAGGTTTTCGGGATACTTCGGCCGCAAGAAAAGATTGCTTGAGCTGAGACAATGCCCGATAAAGGATGGTCATTGATATTGAGATCCCTTAGAACCCAGTTACTTTTTAAGACAAGTTTGAAACCAACTAAACTTCAAGAGGGTATGACCTTTAACCTCATGCAGGCCTTAAACCTAAGGACTTGGTGTGATTTGACTGTGTTTGCTATACCTGTGGTTTATCATGACATCATGCATCATAACATAGCATCCATTCTTATTGCACTAACCATTTCAAAGACCAAGGGAATTTATCTTTGTTCTGTTTTGCAGATCATGGCTTCCGTTCGCAGGAACATTATCCGAATCATCTTTGTGAAGATACCTTCCAAACTCAAAGAGCTAGTATCAATGGTTTCTGAAACTTCTGCGTTCACTAAGACACATGGTCAACTTCTCAACCTGGTTACTTCAAACTTTGATGAAAAGATTATGAGTGTACTCTTTCAATTCTTTGATCCCAAGCACCACTACTTCACCTTTCCAGACTATCAGTTGGTGCCTATCTTAGAAGAATTCTCTCTGCTATTGGATATACCCATTCTTGAACAGTTTCCCTTCACAGGTCTAGAAGAAGTTCCTAAGCCAGAAGTCATTGCCTCAGCTTTGCATCTGAAACGGGCCGACGTGGTATCCAATTGGGAAACAAGAAGCGGAGTCAAGGGTTTTCTAGCTAAGTTTCTGATAGACAAGGCCCAACTGTTTTGGGATAATATGGATTTTCAGGCTTTTGAGGAGGTTTTGGCTCTTCTAATATATGGGTTAGTCCTATTCCCTAATCCGGACTCATTCATAGATGTGAATGCTATCAAGATCTTCCTCTCCCGTAACCCTGTGCCTACCTTGCTTGGAGATATTTTGCACGCTCTCCATACTCATACCATGAAGAGAAGAGGGGTTCTTATGTGTTGCATGCCATTGTTGTCGAGGTGGTTTATTTCTCACCTCCCTAATTCCGTACTGAAGAATGAAGAAGGTTTGGGTTGGTCTCAAAGGATAATGTCACTCGCTCACATGGATATTCTCTGGTGTTCCCGAGCTATGGAAAACACTTCTATTATTGACCACTGTGGGGAGTACCCTAATGTCCCATTACTTGGTATCAGAGGGGGTATAATCTACAATCCCTGTTTAGCTCTGCGACAATTTGGTTACGCTCGAAGAGATGGCCCCCATGAGTTACTTATCGAGGGCATTGTATTCAACTATGAGGATGATGTTCAAGAGTATCGTTGGAGGTTCATACGAGCTTGGGGCATTGTAAACAGATCTGTCTCCAAGGCTTTGGGGCCAAAGGCTTCCATTCCTATGGAACCTTACCTCCAATGGGTACGAGCTCGTGCCCAGAAGCTTATGATGCCCTATGTGGCCGTTTTACCAGTGATTGTGGAACCCACTACTGAAGGGGGTATTCCTTACACGGTTCTCTATCCATATATGACCACTGATCTTGGGGAATTACATAGGTCTTGGATTTAGTTGATGAAGGAGCGGGATACTTACAGGGATCAGTTCCATTCTCAGAAGAGGAAGGTTTTATAGCTCACAAAGCAGCTCCACGAGGAAAAAGGACTCAATAATTATCTCGGCACAAAAAGGAAGCATCCATCGGAATTTTGATTTCTTTTCTAGTTTTAGATTTGTTTTTAATTGTAACGCCTAAAAGGCATTTGAACTTTGAATTCAGCTAATAAAGTCTTTGTTTTATTTTGGTTTGCAAATTTAAATTTCCCAAAGTCTTTGAAATCATTGCATGCGCATCCCATTCATAACATTGCATGTACATGTACCATTACAGGTTTCTCATCTTCTTCGTTGTTTATTTCAGCAGAAATGTCTTCCGAACAAAGCATCAAGGACCTTCAGGCACAAAACGCCCAGTTCCAACAAATGTTCATAAGTCTAGCAAAAGGGCAGGAGGATCTGAAAGCCCTCATCCTGAAAGAGAAAAAGAAAAAGAAGAAGGTTGTCGGTATTCTGAATATAGGCAGAAGGTTTGGAGAGCGGTTGAAGTGAAAGGTCGATCTGACATCTTCATCTAAGGAAGGGTAGAATCAAGAAGAAGAGATAGGGGAGAAGGACCCCAATCCTGCAGTTTCTGACAACGATACTGACTACAACAATGAGCAATATCCTCCTACTGAGGATAGATACAAGCATTTGGAAGATCGTTTGAATGTCATGGAAATTCAAAGGATACCTGGATTGGATTTCGAAGAATTGGGATTGGTGTCGGGAGTAGTCATCCCGCAGAAGTTCAAAGCTCCAGTTTTTACTAAGTATGATGGGGTGTCCTGCCCAAAACTCCATCTTCGTTGTTATGTCAGAAAGATCCAGCCCCACACCGCTGATAGAAATCTGTGGGTTCATTTCTTTCAAGATAGTATGTCAGGGACTCAGCTTGAATGGTTCTACCAGTTGGGGCCAATGTTCGTAATTGGGAAGATCTGGCTGCTGCTTTCTACAAGCAGTATCAATACAACGTCGACCTTGCTCCTACTCGTACTCAACTCCAGAGTATGTCCATGGGTGCAAGTGAAGGCTTTAAAGACTATGCACAGAAATGGAGAGACTTGGCTGGAAGAGTTCAACCCCCATTGTCTGATAGGGAGTTAGTTGATATGTTTCTGGGGACACTATCTGGTCCATTTTTCAATCATTTGATCGGCAGCTCGTCAGCTGGTTTCACCGAGCTGATTCTAACTGGAGAAAGAGTAGAAGATAGGATTCGGAGCGGAAAGATACAGAAGGATACCTCTTCGAGCTCAGTAAAGAAGCCTTTTACTGGTAAGAAGGAAGCGAGTGCCATCTATAGCCCGAGGGGTCAAAACAGGGCTGAACATCGTCAGACAGTAAGTTCCGTAATGATACCTAGGCCTACAGTTGCTCCACAACGCAACAATTAACAAAAAGTGGAAAGACCACAACGGAAGTTTACCCGAATCAACATGACATTGGCTGAAGTTCTACCTCATCTGCTGAGATCCAACTTGGCAACCTTGAAAGAGGCTCCCAAGAATCCAAATACTACATCTCCCCGATATAATCCAAATGCTCGGTGTACCTATCATTCTGAGAGTCCTGGTTACGATACCAATGACTGCTGGGATTTAAGGAATAAGGTACAAGATCTGATTGAAGCCAAGGAAATTGAGTTCGATGCTCCGGAGAAGCCCAATGTCATAACTGCTCTCATGCCTAAGCACGGTCTTGGAATTAATGATGTTGATACCGACTTGTTTGTGATCTTGGTGGATGAAGTTTCTACTCCTCTCATGACTGTGAAGAAGAATTTGTTGTTGGCCGGTTTATTTCCGGGTTGTGGTGAAGGTTTCCATGTATGTTCATTTCTACCTTCTAGTTTCCATTTGCTGAAGTCAGGTGTTCAACGCCTGTTGGACAACAAAGAAATTTTGTTTGAGAAAACTTTGGTTCCTGTTGTTCCATCTAAAGACATTGCCATTATAACCATTTTTGCCAATCCTTCAAAGGTCTCCTTGAGAAGACCTGTTAGGATTACATCTGCTCCAAGAATTGCTTCGCTGATAATCACTATTCTTGGTCCTGTTCCGTATGTCTCAGACAAAGTTGTCCCCTGGCATTATGGTGCCAATGTGTACTATCATGGCATCAAACAAGATTGGAAAGATGAAGAGGCTGATCCTGATATTGGTAACATTGTCAGAACCAGCAAAGTTACCCGAAATGGAAGGGTCTTCTCTCCCGAGATTTCCCCTAAGACTGTCAACAAGCCTATTATCATTCCATCTATTGTTCCTGATAGTACATCAACTACTGCTCCTATTCTTACTCTAGTTATTACCCCTATCGGCGAATCGTCTGATACCTGCGGCAAAGAAATTATAGGTGAGCCTGCCCGGACGGAGGCGCCTAGGAAAATTGTTGCGGAAGCCTCTAAGCAAGAGATAGAGGAAATACTGAAAATAATTAAGAAGAGTGACTACAATATGGTCGAGCAGCTAGGGCAGAACCCATCAAAGATATCCATGTTTTCTTTGCTGTTGTGTTCCGAAGCCCATGCGAAGGCTTTGATTGCATTCCTCAAGACTGAGCATGTGTCGCAGGAAACTTCAGCTGATCAGTTCAAAGATTGTGTGGCCAGCCTGACTACTGATAATGGGCTAGGTTTTTCAGATGCAGACCTGACACCAAAGGGAAGGAAGCATAATGATACCCTGCATGTCTCGATTGAATGCGGGGGCACCACTATGGCTCATGTGCTGGTAGATACTGGGTCTTCGTTGAATGTCTTGCCTAAGAAGGCGTTGGACCGGTTAGATTGCGAGGGTTTGACTCTAAAGCCTAGTAACATTGTGGTAAGGGCTTTTGACGGATCGAAGAGAATGGTGCACGGGGAGGTGGACATCCCTGTCAAAGTGGGTTCTCAGACTTTTGGGTCTACCTTCTATGTGATGGACATCAGGCCGTCGTATTCTTGTTTGCTGGGGAAGTTACTTCCACACTCCACCAAATGCTGAAGTATCCGGTAAAAGGGAAGATTGTCACAATGTGGGGAGAAGAGGAGTATATGGTGAGCCACCTCAGTTCCTTCCAGTACGTAGAGATGGATGTGGAATTCATAGAAACTCCTTACCAGAACTTCAAAGAGGTCCCTCAGATCTAAGCATCGACTGAAACTACTACCAACAGTAAACCTCCTCTGAAGATGGCTTCCCTCAAGGACGCCAGGGCTGTGGTTGAAGAAGGTGGGTGTGCCAATTGGGGTCATCTCCCTGATTTCACTCACAAAAGTGACAAATTTGGTTTGGGCTTTACTATAGTGGCTCAAAGGGTTGTTCGATGCACTCGGGCTGGAGGACCTCCCCTACACATCAGTAATCGGGGAATTAATGCCATTGAAGACAGTGAGGAAGACTCAGACATTGACAGCTGGATCTACCTAACTACCAATGGTGGTCCGAGTAATTGGACGGCTAGGGATTTTATACCAGTTTCTTTTATTCCACAGTAATTGTCTTACTTGTTTTGAGAGTTGTAATAAATAATTTAAAACTTTACGGCCTTGTGCCTTGCCCGAGGCACATTGGTTTTGCTTGTGAGGGTTATTATTTGTCATTTCATATATCATTAATAAAGCATTGGACGTTTCTTGCATACAAATTTTGCGCTCTCTGTTTTTCTTTTCTGTTTTCCACTTTATCCAAACAGCTATTCTCTTACATACACTCACGTATCATAATGCAGATCCATATCCACTCTGGATCCCATTGATAACAACTCTGCTATTTCCATTTATGAATTCAAAAATCCGATCAACCAAGCCGAAGACAAAGGTGAGGATGATTGTGAGGTGCCTGGAGAACTTGCTAGACTACTACAGCAGGAAGAGAGGGCCATACAGCCTCATGAAGAGCCGGTTGAGACAATGAACTTGGGTACTGAGGAAGACAAAAAAGAGGTTAAAATAGGTGCAAATCTGGAGCTTAGCGTCAAACAGAGGTTGATACAGATGTTACACGACTATATTGAGATCTTCGCCTGGTCCTATGAAGACATGCCTGGTTTGGACACCGATATTGTGGTACATCACCTGCCGACTAAAGAAGATTGTCCTCCGGTTAAACAAAAGGTTCATCGTATGCGTTCTGAAATGTCAGAGAAGATCAAGGCAGAAGTCGTGAAACAGTTTGACGCAGGATTCTTAGCGGTCACTTCGTATACACAATGGGTTGCCAACATCATTCTGGTACCTAAGAAAGATGGTAAGGTACGGATGTGTGTGGATTACAGTGATCTGAATAGGGCAAGCCCCAAGGATGACTTCCCACTTCCTCACATTTATGTTTTGGTCGACAACACCGTGCAGCACAAAATCTTCTCCTTTATGGATGGTTTCTCTGGCTACAACCAGATCAAGATGGCTCCTGAAGACATGGAGAAGACAACCTTCATTACACCGTGGGGAACCTTCTGCTACAAGGTGATGCCTTTTGGATTGAAGAATGTTGGGGAAACTTATCAGCGCGCCATGATCGCTTTGTTCCACGATATGATTCACCATGAGATCGAAGTCTATGTTGATGACATGATAGCCAGGTCTCAGACTGAGGAAGATCACCTGGACCATCTCCAAAATCTGTTCGACAGGTTAAATATGTATAAACTGAGGTTGAATCCGAACAAATGCACCTTCGGGGTAAGGTCTGGTAAGCTTATGGGTTTCATTTTTAGTGACAAAGGCATCCAAGTAGATCCTGCAAAGGTAAAAGCTATACAAAAATGCCAGCTCCCCGTGCAGAGAAGGAAGTTAGAGGTTTCTTGGGACGCCTGAATTATATTCCCAGGTTCATGTCACATCTGACTGCTACTTATGAGCTAATCTTCAAGCTTCTAAAGAAAGATCAAGTGGTAAAATGGAATGATGAATGTCAGACCGCTTTTGGAAGAATCAAGGAATACCTTCAAGAACCACCAATTCTGATGCCTCCAATTGAAGGAAGACCTTTGATATTATACTTAACAGTGCTAGACAATTCAATGGGGTGTGTGCTGGGGCAGCATGACGAGTCTGGTCGAAAAGAGCACCCAATATACTACCTTAGCAAAAAGTTTTCCGACTATGAGACACGATACTCATTGCTCGAGAAAACTTGCTACGCTTTGGCATGGGCTGCTCGCCTACTGAGACAGTATATGCTGACTCACACTACCTTGTTGATATCGAAGATTGATCCGATCAAGTACATTTTCGAGAAGCCCGCTCTCTCCGAAAGGATAACAAGATGGCAAATGATCTTAACCGAGTACGACATATAATATACAACCTAGAAAGCAATAAAGGGGAGTGTATTGGCTGATCATTTGGCTCATCAGGCCGTGGATGACTACCAGTCCATGAATTTTGAGTTCCCGGATGAGAATATCATGTTGGTAACTGACTACGAAGAACCTGGACCGAACGAAGGACCTAAGGAAGGATCCTGATGGTCTATGTATTTTGATGGAGCCTCAAACGAACTGGGTAACGAGATTGGCGCTGTAATCATATCTCCCGAGGGCTGTCATACTCCGTTCACTGCCCGATTATGTTTCAATTGCACCAACAACATAGCGGAGTATGAAGCATGTATTATGGGTCTTCGAGCTGCTATCGACCTAAGGATCAAGTTCTTGAGTGTATTCGAGGATTCCGCTTTGGTGATAAGTTAGATCAAAGGCGAGTGGGATACGCAACACCTGAATCTCATTCCTTACAAAGATTATGTACTGACATTGCTACCACACTTTGAGGAGGTAACCTTCGAACATTTCCCACGAGAGGAGAACCAGTTAGCGGACGCGCTAGCTACGATGTCTTCTATGTTCAAGGTTAGGTGGGACAATGAAGCTTCCCAAATTACCATTGAGAGGTTGGATGAACCAGCACACTGCTGTGAAATAAATACCGAGGAAGTGGCAGACAAACCCTGGTTTCACGAAGTCAAAAGGTATCTCGAGGCTCAAGAGTATCCCAAAGGGGTATCTGTGAATGATCAGAAGTTTTTGAGAAGGTTCGCTGCAAAGCTCTTCCTCAATAATGGAATCCTCTATAAACGTAACCATGACTCCACACTACTACGGTGTGTAGACAAGAGCGAAGCAGAGAGGATCATGACAGATCTACATGAAGGCACCTTCGGAACCCATTCTAGTGGACATACCATGGCTAAGAAGATCCTACAGACAGGATATTATTAGTCCACTATGGAAGCCGATTGTTATCAGCACTCTCGAACTTGTGATAAATGCCAAATCTATGCTGATAAGGTGCATGTGCCTCCGGTCCCCTTAAACGTCTTGACAGCTCCATGTCCCTTTGCAATATGGGGCATCGACATGATCGGAGAAATCAGGCCCACCACTTCCAATGGACATTGTTTCATCTTAGTAGCCATTGATTACTTCACGAAGTGGGTTGAGGCAGCTTCCTTCGCTACAGTAACCAAGAACGTCGTGGCGTGGTTTATCCGACATAATCTGATCTGTCGATATGGGGTGCCAGAGAGAATTATTACTGAAAATGGTACGAACCTCAAAAACATAATGATCACCAAGCTCTGTAAACTGTTCAAGATACAACACCATAATTCTTCTCCCTACCGGCCAAAGATGAATGATGTTGTTGAAGCAGCTAACAAGAACATCAAGAAAATTATGCAGAAGATGACGGTGACATATAAAGACTGGCATAAGATGTTACCATTCACTCTTCATGGGTACCATACCTTAACACGGACGTCAACAGGGGCAACACCCTACTCTCTGGTATATGGCATGAAGGCAGTCCTACCCATCGAAGTCCAGATACCTTCTCTCAGGATTATGAAGGATGCGGGTTTGAACGAAGACGACTGGATCAAAACCCGACTTGATTAGTTAAATCTAATTGATGAAAAGAGACTTACTGCTATCTGCCATGGTCAGACGTATCAAAAGCGAATGATCAAGGCTTTTAACAAGAAATTTAGACGCCAAGAATATCAAATCGAGGATCTAGTGATCAAACGCATCATACTGTCGCAAGGTGATCCCAGGGGCAAATGGACCCCCACGTACGAAGGGCCATTTGTGGTTAAGAACATTTTCTCGGGAGGAGCTATGATTCTAACCACCATGGATGGTGACGACCTTCCTCACCCTGTCAATGCAGACATAGTGAAAAGATATTACGCCTAATCAAAGACCCGCTAGGTTGACCGGCCTAGGCAAAAATAAGGGCTTCCGGTGAACCAAAAGGGTTCGGGCAAAAGTAAGGGATGAAAATGAAAAAAATCTGTACACCCGGCAAGTCGAAAACCCGAAAGGGAGGCTTAGGCCAAAAAGGGTATCCTGGTGGACTAAAAACCCGAAAGGGCGGTCCAGACAAAAGTTAGGGATATGAAGCGTATCACTATGTCTCATTGGATCATCTTGCAACCAGACTTCGACATCGACTATCAAGCTCGGACAATGCCAACCAATCTGATCAACCTTCGGCCAAGTAGCAAAGTGATGAGACGCTTGAAGATATAAAGGCAATAGCGGAGTTGGAACCCAATGGGGTTGTTTCACATAGCTGTTTGTCTTGATTTTAAACAAATTGTATAATTTCTATTTTTCGGAGGCATTCTATTACTAGAGCGTCAGCCTCTTTGTACAAAAAACGCCTATTACAGGCCAACTTCAAAAATCAATACAAATCATTTTCACAAGAAACTTCAATCTGTTTTTTCTTTTTCTGTTTTGTTTTGCAAGAACGTCTAATGATTTATTTTTGATATATGCATTTGAAAATGATTGCTGCTCATAAATATTTACATAAGAAACAAAAGACAATTACTTGTAATTCCAAAAACAGGGGCAAAAACAAGAAGTGCCAAACCCTACAGTTACTCTGCCCAGCAGGTACCGGGATAGAGCCAACTTGGGAACATAATTATTGGTACATACACTCCCCACAGAGTAAAAGTATCCAAAGGCATTGATGTCAGCTTTCCCAAAACAGGACGTAACCACCCCGGTTGAGGTTCATAATCGCGGGCGAGTCAGTGAATTTCATCCCCCAGGCAGAGTTTATTTCTTCAGATATAGAGGCTCAATCCCCGACAGAGTTCATCACTTCAGCTACAAAAATACATTTTCTAATTTCATCCCCCAAGCAGAGTTTATTTCTCCAGATACAGAGGCTCAATCCCCGACAGAGTTCATCACTTCAGCTACAAAAATACATTTTCTAAGTTCATTCCCCGCAGAGCTTATTCTCAAGCAGCATCTCCTCCCGACAGAATATTTACAAATCTCCAATAACTGTCAGGGATTTATTTTCCCAGACGCGAGCATACCTCAATAGCATTTCATTAACATACATCATGACATACACATACATATTATTGTACCCCAAAATTTTCCCTCCCATATTTCTCAAAACACTTCAAGAAAGATCCTCAAGTTGCTCAAGAAAGTCCAAGGGTTGATCAGACAAACTCTCTCTTAAGGCAGTCTACCTCAAATTAGGGTTTCATGTTGCATCAATATATTTGAGTCCAAGGGATCCCAAATGCTCACCATTGTCCTAATATGTTCTCAAGATCATCCATGTCAAGTTTCAAGCCTTGCAGAGGAAGTTTGCTCAATCAACTGTTCAAAGGCCTGAAAATCGACCGTGCTAGGACAAAACTCAACTGTGGCCCACATACAGTCAAACTTCAAGATTTTTGGTCAACATACTCATTTTGAAGTATTATTCACCATTTGATCAAGTGTTGATCATGATTCCTCAAGGATTTCTCACAATTCATCAAAACCCAAAAGTTGCTAAATTAGGGTTTTGTAGGAAAAGTCAACTCAACTTTGACCAAGCATAACTTTCTCATACTTTATGAGAAATGACCCATCCAAAGCTCATTTTGAAGAGGATGTAATTCCTTAAAATTCATATTTATTTCCCAAGTCCAAAATATGCACTCACAAGAAGTTATGAATTTGGACATTATAGGTCATTTTGAAAAGTCAACAAAAACACCTTTTTTGTCAAAGCTTCATAAATGAACATGGAAGACTCAATTGAGATTAGACCAAAAGGGTTGCTTATAGGACATCTCAATATTTCTAAAAAGTCAAAGAACACCTTCAAAGAGTCAAAATTGATGAAGTTATGCATTGGTGAAGTTGACCTTTTTTGCAAAATTGCCAAAAGTCAAAAATGCCTCAAGTTGCAATTTTTGTTAAATGGGCCTAACTTTTTGCACTTGTTTTGAGTTTGTAACATGGTCCACGAGCCCTAGCTCTTCCCACTGGCCTTTATTTTATTTTTACCATTTATTTTGATTTTTTATTTCAATTAAATCAATTTAAATCAAAATAAATCATGAAAATATCCAAACCATTCAAACCTTAAGATTTTGTGCACATTTCAGCTCCCATATATAGCTAGCAAGTGAATCAAATCATGCAAGGCATAGGTGTGCATAAAAAGATTGATTTTGGCCTATTTTGGAAAGATTTTCATGGAAATCAAATCATGATCAAAGATCATAATTGATAAAGATTGAGAGCACAATTGTAACCCTAATTCAATCAGTGGTATATAGTGGACAATTGCAGATAAAAAAGAGAAGGTTTTTGAGGCGTGGAGAGAAAGAACAAAACTTGAAAAAATCACCAAAAAGTGCCTACTTGATTTCATACTTCCAGGTGTTTACAAGACTCCCAAGCCATGTCATTCGCTTCCTGGGTATACAAGGAAGCTATACCAATAAAAAACAAGCATCCTCGTGCCCAGAATTCATCTCCACGACCCTCACAGTTTTTTTTTAAAATCGTATTCCTTTATTCTTGCATCTTTATCATGTTTCAATAGCATATTCTGGATCCCTAACATGTTTGCAAGCTCATGGTGGAAATTAATTGCATTTTTGTTGGCTATATTGGAATCCACCATAGCTAGGATTCTTTGTCTCGTTTTAGGATCTTTTTATACAGGTGAAATTGGTCCACAAGAAGGGCACCATGATGCTCAGCAGGCCAAGGCGATTTGATCCACAATATTAGAATCCATTTATCGTGCATGTATTTGATTTTGAAATGTGCAGGGGTTATAGCTACAGACATTTGTCCGTAGGTAAAAGTCACTGAACCTTTTAACAACGGAGAGAGGACAGGGATGATGGCGTGGCAGCCCCTGATTGCTTCGTTTGAATTTCGCGCGGATAATTCATATTTTGTTTTTTTTAATATATTGTTTAATTGTTATTTGACATACAACAAAAGCACGTGGCTCAGTTGGTATTGAGGCAGTGGAAAAGGCCATAGGACCTGGGTTCGAGTCCCAGGTCCCCCCCCCCCCCCCCCCCCATGTTTCATGTTATTTTCATTTGCATGATCAGGCGCGCACACAGGAGTAAGGTCCACCATGAGTCCTCAAGGCTCAACCACTAAGATCTTCAGGAGGCCAGATCTGAAGGCCATTACATGAGGGTCCACCAAAAGCCTTGGTCAATGCACAACATGGGAACATGGAGGTCAAACGTGGGTCAGTTTGTTTTGGGCCCAGAAAGTTGTTATTCACACCCCTCCAAAATGCTAACAAACAGGCCCAATTTTCTTTTCCTTTTCTTTTATATTTTCTTTTATTTGATTTATTTAATTATTTTACTAACACAAAATTAATTCTTTTTTAATAAAATCATAAAATCAATTTTTCATCAAAAGTAGATTTAGGTTTTATTTTTATAAAACTTAATTTAATTAGTTAATTTAATTTTTTAGGTAACTTTAATTTTCTTTGCAAATAAATTAAAATCAATTAGAAGAATTAGGGTTTTTGTCTAATTTAATTTTTATTTCTCTTTTCTTAAAAAATCACAAAATACAAAATAGGTCAAATTTAATTAGTTTCATTTACTTTAATTTAATTAGTAATTAAGTTTGCACATATTTAATTCAAACCCTTATTTTCTTAAAATAATCAAAAACACCAAAAAAAAAATTTCTTTCAATTAGGTTAGATGGGGTCAAAACCCTAATTTCCTTTCGTTCTCTGTTCGCCGCATGTTTACTTATTTTTGTAATATTGATGTAACTGCTCACAGGATGTAATAGATTAATTAGGACTTTTTCCATTTATTTATCGTTTTAGCGGGTTTTTTTGGCTATGTAAATTAATACCTGAAGCCTTGTAATAGCGTAGCTTTACTTGCCACATTTTTAAATTCCCGCAAATATAAACTGTTAGATGTATGATATTAGGGTTGCATGACAAGAATGTATGTTAAATTTAAAACGGTTAGCAAACCCTAAATGTGCAAAGATAATAACTTGAAATTGAATCACTCGCACATGCGCACTCCTAGGGTATACTCTCACTTTGGTTGCTTCTGTAAATGATCATTAAGTATAGGGTATTTTAGTGGTCGTTGTTGTACCCCAAAATTTTCCCTCCCATTTTTTCACAAGAAATCACAACTCTAGGGTTTTCTCAAGATTGGCTCAGGAATCAATCAGACAGATTTTCTTTGGCAGTAGATCAAGAATTAGGGTTTCTCTCGCATTTCTCCGAAGAAACTGAATTCTCAGAAATTCAATTAATTGTCACATGTTTTCATGATTTTTAAAAGTTTACTGAAAGGTTATTGGTTGTGCTCAAGGCCTGTTTATCTGGGACAGGAAATGGGAGTTGAGACTGTCATTTGGAATATTCAGGTTTTGTCTGATCCAGGTTAACTAGATAATGTGCGTCTGTTAAGACATTTGCTTTGTTAATGGAATGAAACGTTTGCTTGTTTATTGGAATGCACAGTGCGTATTTTGATTGGAATGATGTTGCAAGGTAATGAGATTACAGAGTTTTTTTGGGATCACTTAAAGTTTAAGTTATCTGTATTGAAATTATTGGAATGCAGTTTCAGTTATTTTAAATCAGGAATCTTAAATAATCAGTGAAGACTTGAAGGAAGAATTACAAGATATTGGACAGTAGAAGATTTTATTGGACATCAGATTATCTCACAAAGACTTTTTCATTTATTTCAAAAAATGTTACGATACAGTTTATTATTTAAATGCTTTAAGTTGTGCAACTTATTGTATTTGAAAATTAAATTGGTACATTTGTTTGAATATTTATCCCTAAGTTACAAAGAAAAAAATCTAAGCCTAAGCTTCTATTGTTCCCTTGCTCGCCACAAAGTCTTCTGCTTCCTCTGCTTTGTCATCACCCAATTTTTTGCTCACATGAAAGAAAAACAAAGAAAACAGGATTAGTACAGTTAACAAAAATAGAATTTTCAAACAAGGAAAATTTTCATCATTAAAGTTTGTCGTCTGGAATCAGAGTGTTATTTTTCATCACGTTTTATTTTTCTCTTTGCAAATCACAAGAAGATTGCTCTTCTTGGTTCCCAAAGAGAAAAATAAAAATGCAAATTGAAGAATGCAAAAGCAAAATTATTCAAAGGCAAAGCACAGGGCGCTAAAACTGCATTACATAACAAGGCGCCAAACTGTACAAAGCAAGTTACAAAGGCAAACTGAAACATTACAAAGCACAAGGCAAACTGGATGTAAGCAACTAAAACATTGCAAACATAGGCCAAGCAAACTGCATTACATAACAAGGTGCCAAACTGAACAAAGCAAACTGAATGCAAACTGAACTAATGCAGCAAGTACAAATGCAGCAGAATAGCAGGCCAAAAGTACAAATACAGTAGAATAGCAGGCCAAAAGTAAGATGCAGGAGGTAAACCAAATCACAAGTCAAAGGCTTGTCACAACTTTTCATCATCTTCCAGGATTTTAGGCAAAACTTTTCAGAAAATAAGAAAAAGCAAAAAAAAGTGCTTTGTCATTGAGAGAGAAAGAGAGAAAAGATATCACCTTTTGGAGATTGTACAGTTTGGCAAAAAATCTATCACAAGTTGCAAAACAAAAAGCAAAAGGATATAACAGCACAAAGTCAGAAGAGAGAGGGGTGTGTGTCAAAACTGAAACAAATATCAAAACTGTTAACAAGTTTTCAAAAACACCCAGCCAAGCCTGAAGCTGCCAAATAGAAAAAACCTGTTAACAGTTGCAAGCAACAAGCCTAAAACTCAACAAATCACCAAAAAACCTGAAATTCCCAAACAGGCCAACAGCAAAAAAAAAATCACAAAACCCTGTGAACAAACAAACATGCCAACTCCAAGCCAACAACCTGCTAACCAAAAACACAAGCCTGAAACTGCCAACTCCAAAAAACATGTAACAATTTCACAATAATACCCCAAACCTGCACAAGCTAGCCAAACTACTAGAAAAAAACAAAATAACATAACCATTTTTCAAAACCTGCAGTTTCAAACTGCACAACCAAACAAACTTCCAAAACCTGCCAAACTGTAAACCTGCAAAAGCCTAACCAAGCTGTCCAATAGCAACAAACAACAAAAACTTGCAGAACCAAAAACCTGCATAGTATCAAACCACCAAGCTAAGTCCCAAAAACTTGCACAAACATAACAAGCATACCAAACTGCAACAATCAAAAGCCCTCAATTGTGAAACCATAACTGCATAACAGTTTGAGAAACACAAGCCTGAAACTGCCAAACCACAAAACCTGCCAGCCAAACTGCATAACCAAACCCACAACAAAAACTTGCAGAACCAAAATCTGCATAGCACAGAAACTCCCAACTCAGTTCAAACAACAAAAGCTAACAAGCCTTCCAACTCAGAATTTTCAACAAGACAAATTCATCAACATTCAAGTTCAGCAAAACAACAATCAAAAGTTTCAGTTTAATCATCATCAACATTCAAGAGAGAGGAAAGAGGTAACAAGGTTTCAGAACAGTTATCATCATCAACATTCAAGTCCAAGAGAGAGGAAAAGAAATATCAAAGGTTTCAGAACAATCATCATACAGTCAAAATTTCAAGAAAATCTAAACCAACAAACCTAGTTTCAGACAAAGCTACAATCATCATCAACATTCAGGTTTAAGAACAAAGGAGAAGTTACCAAAGCTCATGCATTCTCCATCATCTCTCCTCGCACCTCTGGCCGCCAAGGGACAACCCCGCTCAAACCTCTTTCCCCTCCATTTTCCGGAATAGCTCCCAAGGTATGATTCTCCTCAAACCCTTTACTGCGTTTTAGGCATATAATACCATAGGCTAAACAAAGAAACATGAACGAAGCAAATCAAACAAAAACTGTTAAAACAAAAAAAGAATAAACCATACCGTTTTAAAACAGAGCCATTGATCGTTAGGAGAAGGTGAGAGAGGGAGAGGGTGTTCCGGCGGCTTAGAGGAGGAGAAGATCAGAGTGAGGCTGAGGGAGATGAAGAAGAGAAAACGAAGAAACGACGCCGCTGTGAAGCAAAATCACAAACCCTAAATTTTTGAGACCCTAACCAAATGTACAAGCTTTGGCGTTGGGCCTGTCTGCCCCAAATCCCTTTGGCCCATTTACATTTGCTAGCACACACCCCTCCCTCCATTCTGACTCCTCTTTCTCCTCTTATTTTTGTTTTGGGCCTAACCCCAAACTTCCAAATCTTAAGCCCACCTCTTAAACTCAATTTATTTTCTTTTCTTTTCTTTTGTTTAAATACTAATATTTTTGTTAATTAATTCATTTTAATTAATTTGTTTTCTTTTCTCTTAGTCAATAATAATACTAATAATAATTAAAACTTTGATTTTCTTAATTTAGTTTTAATTTTCTTCTTTTATTAATTAATAATTGTTTCGTTTGATAAAATACCAAAAAAAGAACTTTTAAATTAATTTAATTAATTTTGTTTTCTTTAAACCCTTTTTTATTGATTAATAAAAATACTAAATAATATAAATTGTGTTTAATTAAATTTTCTTCCTTTAAACTTTTTATTTACATAATTAATAAAACACAAAGAAGAATAATAATAAAATATTTAATCTTTCTTTTTTAGAATAGATTTTATTTATTTATTTTCAAGTAAATACATGCATTTCATAACTTATTGATTTTCTTTATTTCATAATTTGTTATGGCTTTATATTGAATTGCGACAATTCGATTTGGTTGTAATACTTGATATTCAGACATTGTTATTCTTGTGAGACTCATCCCCATTTGTAATAATTGTACCCCCATCCCCGGATACTTTTGTAATAACTTAGACTTTTAATTCTCGCAATTTATTGCTTTCTATATACTGTATAGTAATTAGGCGTGTATGGCAAGATTCAAACTCAATCGCTAGATGACCTAATCCAAGAATAAATGACTTGAAATCAATACACAATGCACACATGCACCCCTAGGGTTTCATCCACTTGTTGCCTTGAAAAGTTGGCCATGTTATGCATGTTGAGTACTTTGGCAAAACAAAAACAAAACAAAAGATCATAGTCCCTCGATGATGCTATCTTGGTTGCCTATACAAAATGATCTAGTCCCTCAAAAAAATTGCTAAAGATACTTAGCACAATTGCTATCATGGTCAATACAATGACCCGCGCCTGTCCCGTTTAACATCCTAATACAAGGTTGTTTACCAAATGCAATGGTAAAACAACACAGTCATAAGGGTTAAAAACGCATAGGAGAGATCTTTGAGTAAAATAGGGTAGACAACTCTTAGTTACTTGATCAAAACTTACAAAACATCCTTGCTTTTTCAAACACACCTCACAACACAATTTCAAAACATTTCCCAAAAACAAACTTTCAAACATTGAAACCTTTTCAAAAGACAATACACCTTTGTATATATATTCAAAAAAGAATCATTACAAAGGTTGCCACAACAATGGCCTCTTTTCAAAATATTTTCAAAACCACACACACAAAGCACCATTTCAAACAATTGAAAAGCAAAAGCAAGTGATCTAAACAAGTAACTAAGAGCCCACGGATAACCATGGATGAAAAGGGTGCTTGCACCTTTCCTTTTCATAATCTACCCCCCGGACCCAAGAAAACATCTCAAAGGTCTTTCCTGTGCTTTTTGACCTTTCCTTTGGATAAAATAAAAAGTTGGTGGTGACTCTTGCTAAATCGAAACATTTTGCGAACACAAACGCAAAACCTCAAGTCAGTTCTCCCACCGTATCACAGAACTGGCGACTCTGCTGGGGAAGTCTCTAAAAGTGGGGTTACCTTAGGGTTTTAGATCACCTTTTACATGCTTATCTTATTTAACTTGTATGCTTTACTTTTTTGGGTTCCTTGTTTGGGTTTGTTTTAAATCCTACACCCGGATTTGTGAGGGAACCGACTTTGGTGCAGTCCGAAGTTGGTAGATACTCGATACTACACTCATTGAGGGTTGTTTTCTTGGAATATTTCGGTCGCCAGTAAAGTGGCTAAACTGAAACAATGAACACAGAAAATAATCCGGTGATATTGAGCTCCTTAGAACCCGGTTACTATTTCTAGGACAGGTTGAGCCAACTAACTTCAAGAGGGTACTTACCTACGAACTCCATGCAAGCCTAAACCTAAGGACTTGTCTGCTTTGTATGAATGTGATTATTTGTATATACACTTGCTTACTTTTTCATATCTGTACATAACTTCATAAAGCATCATTTGCATCCACTAACCATTTCAAGGGTTTGGATCTTCATCTTTGTTCCTGTTTTGTAGGTTATGGAATCACTCCGCAGAAAAACAATCCAGGTCAACCTTGTGAGAATCCCTCCTCAACTCAAGGAGCTTACTTCTAAGATTCTAGAGAATTATCTCTTCAGTGAAAGACATGGTAGACTTCTCAACTTGGTCAACTCCAACATTAAAGAAGACATGGTGAAAGTTCTCTTCCAGTTCTTTGACCCCCTACACCACTGCTTCACATTTCCTGATTACCAACTAGTGCCTACTTTTGAGGAATTTTCTCAACTTCTGAGGATTCCTATTCTCCATCAACTACCCTACAACGGTACGCAAAGAGAGCCAAATCCTGAAGATGTTGCTCAAGCCTTACACTTGCAACCATCTGATATCAAAGGTCATTGGGAAACCAGAAGTGGTGTCAAGGGTTTCTTGGAAAAGTTTCTGGTTGAGAAGGAACAAGACTGCTGGAATTCTCTAGATCTGCAAGCTTTTGGGGAGATTGTAGCACTTCTCATCTATGGGTTGGTCTTATTCCCAAACCCTGATCAGCTTATAGATGTGAATGCTGTCAAGATTTTCATATCTCTGAATCCTGTGCCTACATTGCTTGGGGACATCCTATACTCATTTTACACACGAACAATGAGGAAAAGAGGTGTTCTCATGTGTTGTACTCCTCTTCTAGCAAGGTGGTTTATTTCTCACCTTCCCCAATTAGTCTTGAAGAATGAGCAAGGCTTGAGGTGGTCACAATGATTGATGACTCTCACACATTCTGATATTCATTGGTGTTCTTGGTCTAGAGAAAATGTCATCATCATTGATCGTTGTGGGGAATTCCATAATGTCCCACTACTTGGCATTAGAGGAGGCATTACCTACAATCCCTGCTTGGCTCTGAGACAATTTGGGTATGCCCGAAGGGATGGCCCTCTTGACATGCTGATTCCAGACTTAGTTTTTGACTTCGACAACGACACTCAAGGACTTCGACAAAGGTTTATCCGAGCTTGGAGGATGCCCAACAAAGTGGACAGTAAGACACTGGGACACAATAATTCCATCCCCCTTGAGCCTTACCTCAAGTGGGTACGAACCCGCGCCCATAATCTTATGATAACTTACCCCTACATTCTGCCTATGATCAAAGAGCTTGTTATGGAAGGAGAGGTTCCATACACTCTCCTACATCCTGACATGCCAACATCATTGGAAGAGTTGCAAAAGAGTTGGATATAGCTCAAGGAAGAACGAAACACTTTTGAAGCTAACTTCTACGCCAGTGAGAAGAAGGTTTTAGAACTTACACGTCAACTCCACGAAGAGCAGGCTCTCAACACTTACATTGCGCCAAAGAGGATGCACTACGTCTTTTTACATTATAGTTTTGTATTCATTTTTCCCATGGGGAATTTATGTACTAACAAATTCTTCTTATTAATATGATGTGTGTTCTTTTTGTTTGCAACAAATTTGAATTTCTGAATCCTTGAATGCATTACATGAATACATATCATTCATCATATGCATAAACAAGTCTTCACAACAGGTTTCCTTATCCTTCCTACTGTTTATTTCAGTAGAGATGGCTCTAGAAAAGACTATCAAGGATATCCAGGCTCAAAATGCTCAGCTTCAAGAAAGGTTCTTGAACCTATCCAAGGGGCAGGAAGAAGTGAAAGCTCTCCTCACAAGGGGCATGGTCCTAGGGAATCCAGGGGGCATCAGGAATGATCAATTGGAAGGGCTGCATATTGAGATGGCAACAATGAGAATTCAGATGATGGGACAACTGGTGGGCTAGATGGCTCTTATTCAAAACATGGCTCGAGGACAAGAGGAGTAAAAGGTCCTCATCAACAAACTGCATCAAGATGGATGTAATCAAATGGGGCAAACAACTAGGGTTGAGGATCAAGTCACCATTCAGCCTCCTTGGAGACAAGAAGCCAAGGGAAAGTCTCCCCGGTTTGCTTCAGGGTCACAAGCCCAACAACAACCTCGCCAGCATCAACAGGATAATCGACGTGAGCAAAGTACATCTGAAAAGCACTCCACTGAGATTAACATGCCGTTACCCCAAGTGCTGCAATGCTTGTTAGAAGTCAAGCTAATTGTATTAAGGGACCCTCCTCGGCGTCCCAAAACAGCCTCCCCAGGGTACAATCCAAATGCGAGATGTGCGTATCATTCCAACAGTCCTGGGCATGACACCGGTAGCTGTTGGGCATTGAGAAACAAAATTCAAGATCTGGTTAAAGAAACAACGTTGGAATTCACACAAGATGGTCAGATGAAAATCATCCGCTGAGGGTTCTCCACCTGAAATGACAAGTTTGAACTAAGAGGCTTTTGTTTCATTTGAATTTTCAAGTTGTAATTTATTTTGTTATTCAAACAATTATCTGTTAATGTCAAACTCTGTTTCATTAATGCATTGCATATGTTTGTCTTGAATTCATCCATTCGTTTTCACTATACTTGAATTATGCTTTCTACTTTTGACATTTAACTCTTGCTAAAAGTTACAAGCCTTTAGAGGGAGGATGACGAAAACAATGCCATAATCTCATACAGTATGCTTTTGGATAGACCTTGCTGACGATGTACATGCGTTTCTTTCAAATCCTAAACACTGGAGTTATAAGGAAGATAATCCCTAGTCACCCCCTTCGAGCCAAAGAAGTAGAAGTTTTCTGTTTTAATACAAATTGAAACCTTTAATCAAACTTGGGGCAGGGTAGTCTCTCAGTTAATTCAAAATATGCGAATGACATCAAAATTTCCTTTGGAACCAAAAGACAGTGATGGTTCCTTATCTCATAGGCAGTCATTATCTATCAAAAAAAGAAAAGCCCACTAAATCAAAACCTACAAAGGAGGCTTAAGAAAGCTGGGGCATCCCGCTGACTGTAATCTCGAAAATAGAAACAATCAGGGAAAAATTAGGGATAACAAAAAAAAAGAACGAGGTCACTACAAATCCTCAACAACATGAAAAATGTTGCAAAAAAAATGACTGCCTTCCAACAAATTCAACTTGTGTGAACCATCACCAAAACGTCGTTCCATACTCATTTGGAGTTGAAACGCACAATTAACTGAGTTTAGGATTGAAGAACATCACGAAGAGAGGGTGGGTAAAAATATATTTTGAGCCTTTTGTAAGTCTCAGAGTGCCTAAGAGGGGGGGGGGGGTGAATTAGGTCTTATAAAATTTATTCGGTTTTATGAGAATACTTGTAGTAATTTTTGGGTTAAGTGTTTGAAGGTTTTGATTATATCTTTATCTTTTCCTGATTATGGTGATGAAAGCGATAAATGCGGAAAAGTAAAGAACACGGTGATATATCCTGGTTCCCCTCACAATCCGAGAGTACTCCAGTCCCCTTTCCAACACGAAAGAGATTTCACTATAGTTAGAATGATTGTACAGTCTATGCTTACTATATAACCTATAGGGAGATCAAAGGTTCTTAACACCTTTAAGACCAAACAAACACTAATGTGAATGAAGAACAATCCTCTTCAAATCACAACACTTACTTCCAACAATCCTGGATAGTAAGGGAATAATTTCTTTAAGTAATACAATGATTTAATTTGAAATAGATGGATAGCTTTATCAATCTTCAATTGACCTTCTTCTTCAAGATATAAACAATTCTCAAACAATGTATATAAATGTTCACAATGTATGTATGAAACTTGTAATGATAATGAAAGTGTATATGGCAAGTTTCACAAAATTATGAACACATGAAAATATGAATTCAAAAGTGAATGATGAAAAATTGTTTATTGAAGAAGTATATTTGTTAATTTGAAAATTGAAGCATTGTTTTTTGAAATAAGAAAATTTGCAGCATTTTATAAAGTCACAAGAACCTCTTCATTCATGCCAATTCATATGAAAAGTTGTAATGCATTCATGAAAGGGTACCAATTGAAATATGTTAAAAAACAAAAAGAAAAGTTGCACTGGTTCGCTAGGAACCGGTTCCGACACAGGGAGAACCCGGTTCTTAGTGAACGTTATAAGTCAGATTTCAAAAAAAATCACGCAGGAACCGGTTCCCCTATTGGTACAACCCGGTTCCTGGTACAAAATCCAGGGACATGTTTTTGAACAAGGTTTGGAACCCGGTTCCCTGTTAGGGAGGAACCGGTTCCTAAAGGGTTATTTTCAAAAATTCTTTTTGAAAAAAGATTTCAAACAAAGTTTTTCTTAATGTTAAAATTGTGGGATATGTATATGATTATGAATGCAAATTTTGTGAACATATATATTCAAGATTAAGAATTATTTATACCATTTGACATGTGATGATTCTTCAATAATTCTTCTATAATCTTCAAGACTCTTATATGATGTTGATAAGCTTTTTGCACATCCTTTGAATGTTGATATCCATGTTGTCTTCATCAAATCAAATGCTTTAAATATGACTTGAGAAGCTTGCAATTACACCTTTATCCTCTGTTTCTTAAAACCGTGAACCAAGCCACGTTACAACCCTTCAAAATTCCTAATTGAAGCATGGGTTAGTTCGAAAGCATACTGTTACAAAAGGTATCCTGACTCCTGTAAGGCTTTGCTCTAAATCTTGAGTTGAATTTTTCTTATAAAAAGTTTTCTGCTAAAAAACACATTTTTCAAATTTTCAAGACAAGCATAAACTTTGCATTATTTGAAAAAATCGTTGTTTGCATATGGCTATTTTTTTGACAGTAAAGAAATTCACACAAGGAATGTTTCGATGAACGAAAGCTCTCTCAGTGAACAAAATCACTTCAAGTGGGATGACACTTCCGTTGCAAAAAAAATCTCTCCTATCAACAAAAGGGGACATAACATGGCATTGTCCAATAAACCTGGGGCAGTCCAGTCAAGATTTCAAGAAATCTCTCAAAGTCCAGTTAACCTGGGGCAATCCAGTCAAGATTTCAAGAAATCTCTCAATTGCAGAGTAACCTGGGGCAAGTCTCCATCTCCATCACTTGGGGCATTAAACGTCAATCTCATCAAAAGGTTGCGTATAGTCCAAATTTCCCGGCAAGGCCTTAAACACTCGCTACTTAGGGCAGTGACAAATCTCTCCAAAATCCTCCTCATAAGTTGGCTCTCAGCCAGAGTTTCAATCTTTGATAATCTCTTCCCAATTAAGTCGACCTCAAGAATTCCTGAGAATTTTTCCCATTGAAGTCGCCATATTTTTTACTATCAGAAACAAAGAATTCAACTCTTTTCTCCATCACCAGTTCGGGATATATTTTCCCCGGCAAGAAGTTGTCTTGAAAACATTACACATTCGTACATTGGGATATCATACAATGCAATCTCATTTATTTTGGGAGCAATATTGTTTGATATATGTCATGCAACTAACCTTTAACTTTCAGGAAATATGCAGTCAAATTCTCACAAGATTCAAGCTATGAAGCCTGGACCACGACCAGATAATAGTTCATTCAACTTTCCCCTTTAACAGCAGTCCAGGATTTATTTTCCCCGGTATCTGTTGAAGATATTCCAACACTTTCGTCTGGCTCAGTTAAATCGATTCTAAGATTTTTCTGATTCTTATCCAGTCAAAGTTAATTCAAGACCTTCTATGGCTCAGTCAGATCGACACTAAGATCTCCCTGATTCTTATTCCAGTTGAAGATATTCCAAGACTTTCGTCTGGCTCAGTTAAATCGATTCTAAGATTTTTCTGATTCTTATCCAGTCAAAGTTAGTTCAAGACCTTCTCTGGCTTAGTCAGATCGACACTAAGATCTCCCTGATTCTTATTCCAGTTAAAGATATTCCAAGACTTTCGTCTGGCTCAGTTAAATCAATTGTAAGATTTTTCTGATTCTTATCCAATCAAAGTTAGTTCAAGACCTTCTCTGGCTCAGTCAGATCGACACTAAGATCTCCCTGATTCTTATTCCAGTTGAAGATATTCCAAGACTTTCGTCTGGCTCAGTTAAATCGATTCTAAGATTTTTCTAATTCTTATCCAGTCAAAGTTAATTCAAGACCATCTCTGGCTCAGTCAGATCGACACTAATATCTCCCTGATTCTTATTCCAGTTGAAGATATTCCAAGACTTTCGTCTAGCTCAGTTAAATCGATTCTAAGATTTTTCTGATTCTTATCCAGTCAAAGTTAATTCAAGACCTTCTCTGGCTCAGTCATATCGACACTAAGATCTCCCTGATTCTTATTCCAGTTGAAGATATTCCAAGACTTTCATCTGGCTCAGTCAAATCAATTCTAAGATTTTTCTGATTCTTATCCAGTCAAAGTTAATTCAAGACCTTCTCTGGCTCAGTCAGATCGACACTAAGATCTCCCTGATTCTTATTCCAGTTGAAGATATTCCAAGACTTTCGTCTGGCTCAATTAAATCTATTCTAAGATTTTTCTGATTCTTATCCAGTCAAAGTTAATTCAAGACCTTCTCTGGCTCAGTCAGACCGAAACTAAGATCTCCCTGATTCTTATTCCAGTTGAAGATATTCCAATACTTTCGTCTGGCGCATTTAAATCGATTCTAAGATTTTTCTGATTCTTATCCAGTCAATTAATTCAAGACCTTCTCTGGCTCAGTCAGATCGACACTAAGATCTCCCTGATTCTTATTCCAGTTGAAGATATTCCAAGACTTTCGTCTGGCTCAGTTAAATCGATTCTAAGATTTTTCTTATTCTTATCCAGTCAAAGTTAATTCAAGACCTTCTCTGACTTAGTCAGATCGACACTAAGATCTCCCTGATTCTTATTCCAGTTGAAGATATTCCAAGACTTTCGTCTGGCTCAGTCAAATCGATTCTAAGATTTTTCTGATTCTTATCCAGTCAAAGTTAATTCAAGACCTTCTCTGGCTCAGTCATATCGACACTAAGATCTCGCTGATTCTTATTCCAGTTGAAGATATTCCAAATTTTTCTGTTTCAGATAAACCTCTCAATGGTTTATTCTGATTCACTTCCATATTTTGCTGTTTCAGATAAACCTCTCAACGGTTTATTCTGATTCACTTCCAGATTTTGCTGTCTCAAGATAAATCTCTCAATGATTTATTCTGATTCACTTCCGGGTTTTGCTGTCATGGATCCAGTTCAAAACTTTCCATCAACTATCATCTTTGAATGGTATCTTTAAACCCATTTCCATAACGCCATCAAATCAGCATGTCATTAAAATCCCTAATGGAGCCGAAACTATCAAACTACAATGGAAATCATCTGGTTTCTCCAAATCCCCCAGCAAGTTATCTTAAAACCTAGAAATCAACCAGATAACAGTAAGGTATATTGTGAAACTCAGACGTTGACCAAATAACAGTTTACTCGGCCAATTACTTTGAAGCCCAGATTCAACCGGATATTAGTAGGCCCCAAAATCAAAGGGAAAACCGGAGGCAACCAGATAACCATTTGATTTCCTTCTGAAGACTGGACGTTGACCAGATAAGAAGTAAAGTATCGTGAAGCCTGGATATTGACCAGATAGCAATACAACACTGTGAAACCTGGACGTTAACCAGATAACAGGTAACCCTTAACAGAATGAAGATTCTCATCCTTGAAACCTCAGAAGATTGGCATACTTCCAAGCTCCTGATACCCTTAACAGAATGAAGATTCTCATCCTTGAAACCTCAGAAGATTGGCATACTCCCAAGCTCCTGATACCCTTAACAGAATGAAGATTCTCATCCTTGAAACCTCAGAAGATTGGCATAATCCCAAGCTCCTGATACCGTTAACAGAATAAAGATTCTCATTCTTGAAACCTCAGAAGATTGGCATACTCCCAAGCTCCTGATACCGTTAACAGAATAAAGATTCTCATTCTTGAAACCTCGGAAGATTAGCATACTCCCAAGCTCCTGATACCATTAACAGAATAAGGATCCCCATTCTTGAAACCTCAGTAGATTAGCATACACCCAACCTCCTGAACCAAAACGCCTGAATGAAGATTCTCATTCTTGCTTCCCCAGTAGATTGTCATACACCCAACCTCCTGACCCAAACGCCTGAATGAAGATTCTCATTCTCAAAGTGGCATACAACCCGAGTTTCTGATATTCCCGACAGAATGAAGATTCTCATTCTCAAAGTGGCATACAACCTAAACTCCTGAACTTCTTCCAAACAGGAATAAGCTTTTCCCCAGAGTCCTGAGCTCACTCTCCAGCAGGATAGCTACTCCGCAACAGTATAGTTACTCCCTACAGAGTTTTTACTCCCCAACAAAATGAAGATTCTCATCTTTGATTCTCCAGCGAAGTTTCCAGAGCTTTCTTTACTCTCAGCATAAATTTGTCAGAGTTTTTAATCCCCTGCAGATCGAAGATTCTCGTTCTTGGCTCCTCAGCACAAATTCTCCTAGCAGAATGAAGATTCTCATTCTCAATTCCCCACAGATTTTTCAAATATTCCCAAGCGGAGTTCTCCTCAAACAACAAAATAGGAATCCCCGGTAGAAATATTCTAAGCAAAGCTTGAAGACACACATACTCTTCAACAGTGGTCCAGGATTTATTTTCCCCGACACCAGTCAAAGATTTTATTATCTTCAGTTGTCAAGGACTTATTTTCCTCAGCAAGACAACTAATTAGCTTACATGCGCATGCATTACATTCATATGTCATAAGCATTGATAAAACACATATATTGCATCATACATTTCATGCAACATAACTTTGTGTTTCAGCTAATATTTTACCCTTTTCAGGATAAGGTTAACAAGTTACCAACTTCAAGGCTCATGAAAACAGTTTACGGATGCTTCCAAACACGGATGCTAATCTATTGCTTATTCAACCTCAAGGATCATGAAAATAGTTTATGGATGCTCAAACACGGATGTTAATCTATTGCTTATTCAGACCCCCAGCTCAGAGACGTTCTAGACATGGATACCTTTCTGATACTCATTCTTTCACCTACAACATACAATTCAATAAACATTCTTGGATGGCATCTTTTAGCCCGTCTCCGACAAGATCCTGTCGCATCTCCAAATGGCATCTTTAAGCCCATTCCCTCAAAACTATGCTTTGACGAGTGCAAATTTATGGGCACTCTAGTGTCCAATCATCTTTTACCTTCGAGTCGCGAACGACAAACTCTCCGATCTAACTCTTCAGGTTCAAAAAGATTGAACAGGGGCAGCTGTTCTACCCCAAAATTTGCCCTCCCATTTTTTCACAAGAAATCACAACCCTAGGGTTTTCTCAAGATTGGCTCAGGAATCAATCAGACAGATTTTCTTTGGCAGTAGATCAAGAATTAGAGTTTCTCTCGCATTTCTCAGAAGAAACTGAATTCTCAGAAATTCAATTAACTGTCACATGTTTTCATGATTTTTTAAAAGTTTACTGAAAGGTTATTGGTTGTGCTCAAGGCCTGTTTATCTGGGAACGGAAATGTGAGCTGAGACTGTCATTTGGAATATTCAGGTTTTGTCTGATCTAGGTTAACTAGATAATGTGCGCCTGTTAAGACATTTGCTTTGTTAATGGAATGAAACGTTTGCTTGTTTATTGGAATGCACAATGCATATTTTGATTGGAATGTTGTTGCAAGGTTATGAGATTACAGAGTTTTTTTGGGATCACTTAAAGTTTAAGTTATCTGTATTGAAATTATTGGAATGCAGTTTCAGTTATTTTAAATCAGGAATCTTAAATAATCAGTGAAGACTTGAAGGAAGAATTACAAGATATTGGATAGTAGAAGATTTTATTGGACATTAGATTATCTCACAAAGACTTTTTTATTTATTTCAAAAAATGTTACGATACAGTTTATTATTTAAATGCTTTAAGTTGTGCAACTTATTGTATTTGAAAATTAAATTGGTACATTTGTTTGAATATTTATCCCTAAGTTACAAAGAAAAAAATCTAAGCCTAAGCTTTTATTGTTCCCTTGCTCGCCACAAAGTCTTCTGCTTCCTCTGCTTTGTCATCACCCAATTTTTTGCTCACATGAAAGAAAAACAAAGAAAACAGGATTAGTACAGTTAACAAAAATAGAATTTTCAAACAAGGAAAATTTTCATCATTAAAGTTTGATGTCTGGAATCAGAGTGCTATTTTTCATTACGTTTTATTTTTCTCTTTGCAAATCACAAGAAGATTGCTCTTCTTGGTTCACAAAGAGAAAAATAAAAATGCAAATTGAAGAATGCAAAAGCAAAATTATTCAAAGGAAAAGCACAGGGCGCTAAAACTGCATTACATAACAAGGCGCCAAACTGTACAAAGCAAGTTACAAAGGCAAACTGAAACATTACAAAGCACACGGCAAATTGGATGTAAGCAACTAAAACATTGCAAACATAGGCCAAGCAAACTGCATTACATAACAAGGCGCCAAACTTAACAAAGCAAACTGAATGCAAACTGAACCAATGCAGCAAGTATAAATGCAGCAGAATAGCAGGCCAAAAGTACAAATGCAGCAAAATAGCAGGCCAAAAGTAAGATGCATGAGGTAAACCAAATCACAGGTCAAATGTAACACCCTCTAAAACCCCGAACAAAATTTCGCAAATAATTAAAATCATAATTTCAGAGTACATGTATTAACGAGGATGTCACAATTCTCTTTTAATAAAAAAACAAGTTTCTGTCATGCACAACATAGAAGCAACTCATACATGTTTACACAGCGGAATAATTTAATTAACAAAACCAATGTTATAATATTTTCAAAATCATCAGGGAATAACACCTGGAAAATATCAACATCATATTATCAACATCATTTCCTAACAACATTTTTTGATTGAGCTCGTCTCAACAACTGCAATAACAACCACCCATGTCCAAAAGTTTATAATTCCTCAACCGACTTCAAAGTCTCTTCCTATGAGAATACTTCTACCACACTTGGAAACATTTTCATATAAAGGAAATATACTTTTATCTCCTTGCAGGTTCAAACAGAACATCAATCCAACAATCCAAACACAAGATACGGATCCCAAAGTTATCCGAAAATACGAACACTAACGTCATACAACAACCTACTACAACACATCTTTCGACAACATCGGAATAAAATTCCTTTATCCATACTTTACATCCTTCTTCACTCTTTCAATTTTTCAACAAGAAACACTCAACGTCCAACACAATTATTTCCTTCGATACATGCCTCCCAAGCATAAAATTATATTCTATAATGAAGGTAATTACTTGTAGATTCTATAACTTCATGAATCGCTCAAATCCAAGTTACGAGCAAAAAGTTATCATCTTTGCAATGGGACTGGTTCATAATTCCCGCATGCAGAATTTTCCAAAATTCAGCATCAGACCCAAATATTAAAATGCATTTTTCTCCTTCTTCACGAACTTTCCGAAGACAAATCTTGTATGCAAACTATAGGGAATTTCGTAAGCTTTCCAAAAAGTCAATAACCGCTTTGATCGGAATCACGAGTAAAAAGTTATACCACTTTTACTAACAGCTGCTCCAAAATTACAAAAATCTGAATTTGAGATTGATGAACATAAGTTCCATCTTTCTCTCTTTCTTCCAAAATTCACCCACATCATTTCTTTTTATCCAACTACGAAAATCATCCGATATTAATCCAACTATACTAAAGACATACAATCCGACGAGTTAATCCCTTCAACTTATCATTTTCTTTGGAATAGACTTTATTCTCAATTGTCTTAAATTCACCGTCTAAAAACCTACCCACATTTTCAACTTGACCGATACAGATTCATGAGTCCATACTCTCGCCGGTTCGCAACAACAGCGACTCAATGACCTTTGCACTCTTCCAATCAACGTCGCCTTCAACAACTTCATGATACTTGATGAAATAGTGTAAATTACAACCATCCAGAATAACGCGCACACCAAGTTTTCAACACAATTCTTCGAACATAACAACATACATTGACTTTAGTGGCCTGCTACCATAGGAGATTAGTCCAATTACTACACTAATAGTATCCAAAATATTCCTCAAGGCAATCAACTAAGGTTCAGTTCCACTTTCCGACCATTAAAGATCAAAACATAATTTAGCCATTTTCCACAAAACCACACAGTACGCGCCATGAAGGCCAGCGCGCACTGCGATGACAGCAAAAATATGCAGCTTAATCTCATTTCCCATACGAGTTCACTAGCATACCAAAATTCTTGAATCTATATCACCTTCGCATTCAGGAAGCATCCAAACTTCAACAACATTTGCATTGTTGCCGTCAGCAACATTCTGAACCGGCATATCACAACTGAAGCGCATCCGAGAAGAAAAGCTTCTCCCCCACTTATCTTCAAGTCAACTCCTGCAACAAACAGTTAGAAAAGCAAAAAGTACCGACAGTGTTTCACACACCTGTCGCGCACTAAGGGATAAACAACATATCGACAATATTCAACTGTCACGCTACACAACTGACTCAAGACTCTGGTCGCAACGACCGACTATGCTCTGATACCACTATTGTAACACCCTCTAAAACCCCGAACAAAATTTCGCAAATAATTAAAATCATAATTTCAGAGTACATGTATTAACGAGGATGTCACAATTCTCTTTTAATAAAAAAACAAGTTCCTGTCATGCACAACATAGAAGCAACTCATACATGTTTACACAGCGGAATAATTTAATTAACAAAACCAATGTTATAATATTTTCAAAATCATCAGGGATTAACACCTGGAAAATATCAACATCATATTATAACAAACATAAGGAAGTAAACGAGTCTGACTAAAGCAGCTCAACAAACAAACGTTCCCGGAGTTACAACTACCAGAGCATGACCCGGACAATACTTAAACGGAAATAAACTAGAAACAACAAGCCTTCGCCAAGCACCTGAACGAAGCTCCTCAATCTGAAATATTCAACAGTAAGGGTGAGCATCTCAACTATACATTTGATTATACGTTCATAACAATAAGTTCAGAAAACCATAAGCCTCACCCAAACAGTTAGCATGTTTCATAGTTTATGAAAACCTTTACAATTCATATATTCATAATATATCACTTTTCATACTTATAATTAACATCAAACATCATTAACAATTTAGCAGCAATACATGCATACAATCAATTCAATACAACATTGGAAGATCATCCATTCATGTTATATTCAATATAATGCAACACACCCATGCATGTGGTACCATTTTACCGCCCCATTAAATCTCGGGTCACGGATAACTCACCGTTCCATTATATCGCGGACACGGCTACCACCTCAACGTTCCATTAAATCGCGGACACGTATATTGGCCACCATGTTAATTCCACACAATGGGAATTAACGAATGCAACATGATATGTAAAGTATGTAACACTCAGCATACTATTAACATCAATCGACATATCATGCAACATCAACAATATCAAATATAACATGATATGAATAGCATGTAATCACTCAGCATACTATTAAACATCAATCATATCAAGTTATATCATAATTCATGCTTGATAACATCATCTAAAAGCATGACAATAAAATCCACATAGTGTTGGTATCATAACATACAATCGTTATTCGATACAAGCATCAATCAACACTAGGAAAATCAATAAACAACATATTCAAAACGTGTCAAACACTGCACATCAAAACAGGATCAATCCGTACATAACAGCATGCACAGAAAACATAGTTTAAAAACCAACACAGGAGGTTTAACACGGGTGCCCGTGTAAATCAACACTGCCCGTGTGGAAATGTATCCAGAAAACGCATTATTTGCCAATACAGGGGATCAACACGGGTGCCCGTGTGAATCAACACGGCCCGTGTTGAAATGTGCCTGGAAACACATCTTTTTACCCATCCAGTGGATCAACACGGGTGCCCGTGTGGAACAACACGGCCCGTGTTGATGAGCGCGATCCCAAAATTCCTGCACCTACAGCAGCTCATATATCCATATTTTTGCACGAAAATACCTTTCTACGGCAGTGCAATGCAGTACAAAAACATCCAATCTACCATGGGAACCTAAAATCCCTAATTGGTTCATAAAATTTGGGAACCTAAACCTTTTCTAACAAGATTCGACCCTAAAGTTATCAATCATTCAGAACATCATAGAAGATGGGGTTATCCTACGAATTACCCGACCAATTGCATCTAAACCCATAAGCAAATATAAGTGGAGTAGTAGCCCCCCTTACCTTATCAAATTGCAGCTTCGAACTCTTGAGCGATTGTCCGTCGTTCTTCAGAGCTCCAATCCCAAATATCTCCAAACACCTCACTAAAATACATAACAACCAAATTCACTTATAAACATAAACACTTTCTCCAATAATCACTTATTAAAATAAGCTCTTAAAGCTACTTAATTCCTCATAATCATATAGAAAATTTCACTAGCTTTCCAACGCATCAAACGGAGCCTAAATCGGAGTTACGGTTCAAAAGTTATGGCCGAAATGATATTTGGGAAAACCTACCCGAGCACCAACACAGAAGATCAACACGGGTGCCCGTGTGCATCAACACGGCCCGTGTTGATGACTCTGCAACATCATATTTCACGTTTTTATGCTTCCCAAAATCACCCCAACTCATTCCTAATCATCCCCAAACATCCTAAAACCATCAAAATCGAATTCCTACCATATAGCAATGATCTAAGGCATACAATAGGATCAATACCACATCAAAACCCAATCAATTCCATTCATGTTTCATCATCACAACAACCATGGCATCAAGAATCCATCATCCCTACAAATCCCTAACTCATATAGAATATATATCACAACTTATTCATAGCAAAAGAATGATCAACCCCTTACCTTGGATAATCTGCAGCTCCTGCAATTTCCTCGATCAATCTTCTCCTTCTTCTCCTTTCTCTTCTTTACACGTTCTTTGAGTTCCAAAATCCCAAAATCTCAGTTTTACGTGAAAGTGAGCAAAAGTGACATATAAGTCCCAAATAACATTTTACTTCACTTGCACCCCCTCTTTTACCAATAACATCATAGCCCAATAACCTTCAATCCTTATTTTTTTTTTCTACAATTATTTATAAAATAAATAATAATCCTTTTATTTTATATTAACCCAAATAAAATAATTTTATTGGTTTCAAATAAAATAACTCTTATTAAGATAATTCCAAATAAATAGAACTGGGGTGTTACATCAAAGGCTTGTCACAGCTTTTCATCATCTTCCAGGATTTTAGGAAAAACTTTTCAGAAAATAAGAAAAAGAAAAAAAAGTGCTTTGTCATTGAGAGAGAAAGAGAGAAAAGATATCACCTTTTGGAGATTGTACAATTTGGGAAAAAAATTATCACAAGTTGCAAAACAAAAAGCAAAAGGATATAACAGCACAAAGTCAGAGAGAGAGGGGTGTGTGTCAAAACTGCAACAAATATCAAAACTGTTAACGAGTTTTTAAAAACACCCAGCCAAGCCTGAAGCTGCCAAACAGAAAAAACATGTTAACAGTTGCAAGCAATAAGCATAAAACTCAACAAATCACCAAAAAACCTGCAATTCCCAAACAGGCCAACAGCAAAAAAAAATCACAAAACCCTGTGAACAAACAAACAGGCCAACTCCAAGCCAACAGCCTGCTAACCAAAAACACAAGCCTGAAACTGCCAACTCCAAAAAACATGTAACAGTTTCACAACAATACCCCAAACCTGCACAAGCTAGCCAAACTACTGGAAAAAAAACAAAACAAAATAACAATTGTTCAAAACCTGCAGTTTCAAACTGCACAACCAAACAAACTTCCAAAATCTGCCAAACTGTAAACCTGCAAAAGCCTAACCAAGCTGTCCAATAGCAACAAGCACCAAAAACTTGCAGAACCAAAAACCTGCATAGCATCAAACCACCAAGCTAAGTCCCAAAAACTTGCACAAACATAGAAAGCATACCAAACTGCAACAATCAAAAGCCCTCAACTGTGAAACCATAACTGCATAACAGTTTGAGAAACACAAGCATGAAACTCCCAAACCACAAAACCTGCCAGCCAAACTGCATAACCAAACCCACAACAAAAACTTGCAGAACCAAAATCTGCATAGCACAGAAACTCCCAACTCAGTCCAAACAACAAAAGCTAACAAGCCTGCCAACTCAGAATTTTCAACAAGACAAATTCATCAACATTCAAGTTCACTAAAACAACAATCAAAAGTTTCAGTTTAATCATCATCAACATTCAAGAGAGAGGAAAGAGGTAACAAGGTTTTAGAACAGTTATCATCATCAACATTCAAGTCCAAGAGAGAGGAAAAGAAATATCAAAGGTTTCAGAACAATCATCATACAGTCAAAATTTCAAGAAAATCTAAACCAACATACCAAGTTTCAGACAAAGCTATAATCATCATCAACATTCAGGTTTAAGAACAAAGGAGAAGTTACCAAAGCTCACGCGTTCTCCATCATCTCTCCTCGCACCTCCGACCGCCAAGGGACAACCCCGCTCAAACCCCTTTCCCCTCCATTTTCCGGAATAGCTCCCAAGGTATGTGATCGCGACTTTGTATGTCTATAAATCTGGAGACTGCAAGTGCACAGTCCTATCGCGTAGTCTTAAAAGATATCGAATCCACAGGGACTATGAATCGATCTACCGTAATTTTGGTTACTGGGTAAAGCTAAGGCTAATATTAATTTAATTAACGAAAGGGATCTAATTACTAAATTTAGTTATAAAATTTTTAATTATAAATACCGGTATGTATTTCACCTAAATTTTGGGTTCCGAATTTCCACTGGCTTTTACTTAAATTGGTCAAAAATTATCTTTACGCAAACTTTATTCGTCTAAAAACCTTCCCCTCACACTTCCGTTCTATTAGTTCAGGTTATACGATTAATACCCTAATGTGTGCTTCCGTCACTCCGCCGGATTCAAAAGTAATTTTTGAAAACAGAATAAAATTTAATTGTTTTTAAAATGCTTCCGCCTCTTTAAAAACAATGCCTAATAATCACTATCTGGTTTTAGCCTCAAACTTCCGTTTTATTAGTAAAAACCTTAATCAATTCTAAAACCTCACACTTCCGTTCTATTGGTTTGTAAAATCTTAAACAATTTAATTGAATATTAAAACCATGAAAGAAGTTTCTTTTACAAAATAATTTTAAACCAGTTTATTTCGGATCCCGTTATTTGGTTAATTTACATACCGATATTTAATCGGTTTAGCCAGACATGTTCATACAATTAATCATGCAAGGTTTATTAATTAGGAAACGGCGAAATAAAAACATACTCAGAACAGAGATCATACAAATATATTAAATAAAGCGTATAAATGAAAACCTGATGAAAATGTAGAAATACTTCAATAGCTTCAAGTAAATATTCGTTCTTCAAATCCTTCGAGTATTCCACCACAAGTCGGCTGGATCTACCCTTCGAATCTTGAATTTCGTAACAACAAGAAAAGTAAAAATACCGGATCTAACGTAAGGTTAAACCGGATAAAATTGCACAACAATTCCCGGTGTAGAAATTGTTGTACGAAAAATAAAGGCAGAAAACTGGAGAAGAAAAGAAAATAAAAAACAATGCGATGAAATAAAAATAAAGGAAAAGGGCAGAACAAAAATTAAAATGGAAGGAAATTTGCTCTGCTGAAAATAGTACGATCTTGCAAAAATTCTCCGACCTTTGGGATTTGGCTTTCACTTCTATTTATAATGCTTGTAAAATAACTGTATCCCAAAAGGTCAATCCACGTAAAACTGAATATCCAAAAAATATTGCTAGTGGACTTTGTTGCATAACGTGCTGAAGACGTGTACGGAAATATAGCAAAAGTTGGTTTCTTCATTGACTTAGGACCGGTCGTTCCGTGTGAGGAGAAAATGGCGTGAAAATAGGAAAGGGGAGGGAACGGTCGTTCCACTCAGCTGAAGTGGGCCGGACCGGTCGTTCCCCTTAGTGGGCCGGTCGGTCCCTTCAAGCTGAAGTGGGGAACGTGTGTTCCCTTGGGCCTCTGCGTGTTCTTGGTCTTTTGGGCCTTGGAAAAAATCATTCTTTTCACCCCCATTTAGTATTCTGCACCACATTAATCAATTATCTTCATTTTTGTACTAAATTGCATCTATTTCTTCATTTTTCTTCACATAAGCTTATTTAAGGCAAAATACCTGAAACAAAGAAATACCAGCGTAATATGGAAATAAAATAAAATAAATTAAATAAAAACATGAATTATTTGCATTAATTAAGTCGATTTATACGATATAAAATCGTGTTATCAAACTCCCCTACACTTGAACCTTTGCTTGTCCTCAAGCAAGAAATATATATCTCTCTAAATGCGGGTCAGACGCAACAAAAATTGCCACAAGTAAAAAATGTATTAAGTTGCACATTGCTCTTGAGCTCTCGACTTCGATACTAAAGTCACTGTAACAATACTAAATAAACTCAGGTTCGAAGAACAATTCTAGTGACGCCATTATAACTTAACTCTAAATCGTACATTTTGTTTCACCGTTTTCATTCAGGTGCAATCACATTAAGCCCTTTGCCCTTTCGCGCACATAGTGGAGTGACCGGTTAGTGAATTTGATCTTTTAAGCCTGCTAGGAGTTCTGGTACTTAATAGTTGGTAACTCCTTTTTGTTCTTTTGTAAATTGCGGGGAATCGAACCGTAGTTCGCCCTACCAAGTTCAACACCAGAAACCGCTGAACCAATTTACAAAGAATTCATTAATTGATAATTTATAAGGTTCGCGACCGTTGGGCTAAATAGTCTGGTAAGGACTATCTAACTTAGTTAGAGCGTTTCTACAAATTTAAAATTTTTTTTATTTTTTTATTTTCGATCAATCACTTATATTCATCGATCCTCCACGTAGTTTGCTATTTAGACGGTGCTGACTGCGTGTATAAACTACTAAAGGTTACTTTAAAACCTAGAATTTAAATTTTCGGTATATAAAGGGTACTAAAATTTTAATTCATTTTCCTGAGATTTTAAAGCGTTGAAGTGGCGACGATATTATTTCAATTGTGTTCAATTTATAAATATTTTCTTCTAAAGAAGCAACTTTGATACACTTTTTGAGTGTGTATAATTGTGCGTCTGACCATAAAAAAAAAATTTATGGCTCAAGAATTTGGCGAATTCGGATAATCATGAATTTATATATGTATATAAGACTTAATTTAATAACAAATTTTTATTAATTAAAATTTTAAAGTACAAAAGGGAAATTTGCTTACTTGAAGAAAGATAACAATGGTTAATTCGACCCCCCTACACTTAAACTGAGCATTGTCCTCAATGCTTAAAAATGGGGAATCGAAAAATACAAAAATAAAAAGAAAAGAAATATTAAGAACTAATCGTTACGATGTGGACGACGTCCTCTTCCTCGAGTTCTTGGACGTCGCTCATCTTGGCGTTGTGGAGGCACGAATTCGTCCAAGCGTAGGTGAAGTGAGTGCATAGAAACTCCAAGGTCAATAACATTTGCATTCAAGGTGTTGTAGTTGTTATGCATTTGTTGTACCAATGCAAATGTTGCGTTTTGTTGGTTTTGCATCTGTTGCATGGTTTGGTAGAGAGTTTCCATGGTGAGATGATTTTGTTGATTGTTGTTCATTTCTTCTTCCATTTCATCCACGGGAGCATTATTCTCAGCTTCGGGTGCATTTAAATCGAATAACCAACGGCTTCGATTTTGCACATTAATAAGATGGGAACATGGGAGAATAATGCTTGGTACCAAAACTTTATTGACCAATAAAGTAAATCTGTTCTCACCTTGCCTTGGGAGGATTAGATGGGAGTCTCTGCAGTATACCTCATCTAGAAATTGGGCTGGCATGAGGTGTTGAGCAATAGTTAGGATCTCGTCAGCCAATCCTAGCGAGTAAGCTATCGCGGTAATAATGCCACCGAAAAGAAAAGGGTTGTTTCCGGCGGTTTGAGCACATAGTTGAAAGTGTGATAGCATAAATGGTGCGGCGTTGACACGGCTCCCAGTTAAGGCACAATATAAGAAAAATAACTCATTTTGGGTTACCTTATGGTTGTAGGTGCGTCCAAAGATAGTGTGAGCCAAAATACGGTGAAAATACCGTATTGCTGGATTATGAACGTGGGACGCATATAATAGTCTCCAACCATTTGCGGCTTCCCCACTTATCTCCTCCCAGAATTGTAAACCTTGCTCCTCCCAGGCTGAAATATCATCTTCCGCTTCAAATGGCTTGTAATAAATACCATCCCCTTGTGAGAATCCTAGTGCCTCAGCAATTTGTTCTTGATCTAGCGTATACTCACGGTTGAACGTACGGAAACTAGCAGTTCCCGTAGTGTATGGATCTTCAATATCTGTTGAGTAAGAAAAAGAACTCAAAAACTCCAACACTAGAGGTTCAAAGGTTGGGTTTGGTTGGGTACAGAGATTGTATAAACCAGTATTATTTAGCAACCATGACACACTTTCAGTGAGTCCTAAAGTTTGTAGACAATTTATATCTACATACTTTGTCGGAACCACCGAGCGTTTGTATAAGTTGAGATACATGGTGCGTTGCTTATCATCGCGGAAGATAATGTTTGAAAGGTCGGGTTGTTGTCTTTCGGGACTGATGGTTCTCGGAGGCATGGTAATGGTAAGAAAATGGTGGTAGATGTAGAAGGAAGTTAGAGAAGATGAAGATAAATATGAGAGAAACGTAGTAGAAAGTAAGAAATGGTGTGAAGAGATAGTAAGAAATGAGGGGTATTTATATTGTGAGGGTGGTATTTATATATGTGTATAAGTGTTTATGAATAAGAGGAATAAAGAGAAAAATAAGAATAATAATAATAGTAAGAATGATAATAAGAATAATAAAACAAAAAGGTAAATATAATAATTAATCATAAAAAGGTGGGTTGTCTCCCACTAAGCGCTTTGTTTTATGTCGTAAGCTCGACAAATAAAATCAAAGTTTTAAATTTCTAATTGAGTAGGTGGCTCTATTAAAGTTATTTCTTGAAAGTATTCGTTACTCTCTGCGCTGTGATATGGTTTTAAACGTTGTCCATTAACTATAAAGGGTTCGGAAATCTTTCCTTTGATTTCGACCGCTCCGTTAATAAACGTGTTTGTTATTGTGAACGGACCAGACCATCTGCTGCGTAGTTTTCCAGGAAATAATTTTAATCTTGAATTAAACAGTAGTACGATATCACCTATTTTAAAATGTTTTCTATTTATTCTTTTGTCGTGCCATGTTTTCGTTCGTTCTTTATAAATCTTGGCGTTCTCATACGCATCTTGTCTCAATTCCTCTAATTCGTTTATATCAAGGATGCGCTTCTCGCTTGCGGTTGTGTAATTCAAGTTTATATTTTTAATAGCCCAATAGGCCTTGTGTTCTAATTCAACCGGCAAATGGCAAGATTTTCCATAGATGAGCTTAAACGGGGTGGTTCCTATTGGTGTCTTAAATGCGGTCCTATATGCCCATAGAGCTTCAGATAGTTTTGAGGACCAATCCTTTCTCGAAGTTGCTACAGTCTTTTCTAATATTTGCTTGATTTCACGATTAGAGACTTCCACTTGTCCACTCGTTTGTGGATGATAGGGTGTAGCTACTCGATGTCAGACACCGTATTTCCTTAGGAGTTTTTCGAATATCTTAGAAATAAAATGAGAACCTCCATCGCTTATTACTAATCTTGGTATACCGAATCTCGGAAATATCACGTTTTTGAAGAGCCTTAATACAACTCGGGTATCGTTTGTTGGAGAAGCTATAGCTTCTATCCATTTAGATACATAGTCAACTGCCACGAGTATGTATTTGTTACCAAAAGATGACGGGAATGGTCCCATAAAGTCTATACCCCATACATCGAAAATCTCTACTTCCAGAATGCCTTTCTGTGGCATCTCGTCGCGTCTTGAAATGTTACCAGTGCGTTGGCACCGGTCGCACTTAGTGACTGCGACATGAACATCTTTCCATAGTGTTGGCCAATAAAGACCTGATTGTAGAATTTTCGTACATGTTTTAGAAGTACTCGTGTGTCCTCCGTATGGTGCGGAGTGGCAATGTTTAATCACGCTTTCGACTTCTTCTTCGGGTACGCAACGACGGAAAATTCCATCGGGTCCTCTTTTGAATAACAAAGGTTCGTCCCAGTAATATTGTTTGAGATCGTGAAAGAATTTTTTCTTTTGTTGGTACGTTAACTCTGGTGGTAATACACCGGCAGCTAGATAATTTACGAAATCTGCATACCAAGGGACAGATGAGATTGCTAAGGTTGTTTCAGAATAGTTTTGAGATTCACTTGCTTCGAAGTGGGCGATTAATCTATCATATTGAGATTCATCATTGATTGGAATTCGTTCTTGTTTTAGATTTTCGATTCTTGATAGATGATCAGCCACTACGTTTTCAGTTCCTTTTTTATCCTTGATTTCTAAATCAAATTCTTGTAGCAACAAGATCCATCTTAGCAGTCTAGGTTTAGCGTCCTTTTTGGTTAGGAGATATCTAATGGCAGCGTGGTCAGTATAAATTATTATCTTAGCTCCTACTAAATAAGATCGGAATTTATCGAGTGCGAAGACTACAGCCAGGAGTTCCTTTTCGGTTGTTGCATAATTCATTTGCGCTTCATCTAGGGTTCTACTAGCGTAATATATGACGTGTAATTTTTTATCTTTTCTTTGTCCTAGGACTGCTCCTACGGCATAGTCACTTGCGTCACACATTATCTCAAATGGTTCACTCCAATCTGGGGTCTTCATGATTGGCGTAGTAATTAATGCTTTCTTTAATGATTGAAAGGCTTCAAGGCATTTTTCGTTAAATATGAATTCAGCATCTTTCATTAAGAGTTCTGTTAATGGCTTAGAAATTTTAGAGAAATCTTTAATAAAACGTCGGTAAAAACCGGCGTGTCCTAAGAAACTTCTTATTTCTCTGACAGTTCTAGGGGGTTGAAGGTTTTTGATAACTTCTATCTTGGCCTTGTCTACTTCGATTCCCCTATTAGATATAATATGTCCTAACACAATACCTTCTTGAACCATAAAATGGCATTTTTCCCAATTTAATACTAAGTTTACCTTTACACATCTTTCTAGTACTTTTTCTAAGTTTGCAAGACATCCTACAAAACTACGTCCGCAGACGGAGAAGTCGTCCATGAATACCTCCATAATATTATCAAGAAAGTCTGCGAAGATTGCCATCATGCATCTTTGAAAAGTTGCAGGTGCATTGCATAAGCCAAAAGGCATTCTTCGATATGCGAAGGTTCCGAATGGACAGGTGAAGGTAGTCTTTTCTTGGTCATCTGGGTGTATCGGTATTTGAAAGAATCCGGAGTAACCGTCCAAGTAATAGAAATATGAGTGTCTGGCTAGACGCTCCAGCATTTGATCAATGAATGGTAAAGGGAAATGATCCTTCCGGGTGGCTTTGTTAAGTTTCCTATAATCAATGCACATCCTCCATCCTGATTCGATTCGCTTTGTTATGGTTTCTCCTTTGTCGTTTTCGATTACCGTTACGCCTCCTTTCTTGGGGACTACATGAACGGGGCTTACCCATTTACTATCAGATATTGGATAAATGATGCCTGCTTCTAACAATTTTAATATCTCTTTCTTTACTACTTCACTCATTATAGGATTAAGTCTTCTTTGGTGTTCTCTAGAGGTTTTACTATCTTCCTCTAGCATTATGCGATGCATACAGATGGAAGGACTTATTCCTTTAAGATCAGTTAAATTGTATCCTAAAGCAGTTGGATATTTCCTCAGTATATGTAGTAATTTTTCAGTCTCGATTTTTCCTAGATTTGCGTTGATTATTACTGGTCGTTCGAATTCTGGGTCTAAGAATTCGTATCTCAGGTTTTTGGGTAACGTTTTGAGTTCAATGGTTGGTTTGTGTAAACCTTGTGTAGGATCGGGTGTTATTGCTAAGCATTCATCTAAGGTTTTATCTGGATGATCTTCTGCTTCTTTTATACATTCTTCTATCATATCCATAAAGTAGCAGTTGTCATCTATGGCTGGTGCTTTTAGAAATTTGGAAAGAATGAATTCAATCTTTTCTTCGCCTACCTCAAAGGTGAGTTTTCCTCTTTTAACGTCTATAATGGCACCAGCAGTTGCTAGGAAGGGTCTTCCTAAAATGATAGGTGTGTTCGTATCTTCCTTAATATCCATTATTATAAAGTCGGTTGGGATGTAGAATTGACCTATTCGAACGGGGACGTTTTCAAGTACTCCTACGGGGTATTTGACAGAACGATCTGCTAACTGAACAGACATTTTAGTTGGTCTCAACTCTCTCATTTCGAGTTTCTTACTGATGGATAAAGGCATTACACTGATGCTTGCTCCTAAATCACATAAAGCTTTGTCTATGACGAATTTTCCTATTACACATGGCATAGAAAAACTACCAGGGTCTTTCAGTTTAGGTGGCATCTTATTTTGGATTATTGCGCTGCATTCAGCTGTAAGAGTAACTGTTTCATTTTCTTCTAGCTTTTTCTTATTAGATAGAATTTCTTTTAAGAATTTAGCATATGAGGGCATTTGCGTTATCGCTTCTGTGAAAGGAATTGTTACGTTTAATTTCTTGAGAAGTTCTACAAATTTCTTAAATTGCCCTATGTCTTTTGTTTTAACTAGTCTTTGAGGGTAAGGAATAGGTGGTTTATAGGGAGGTGGAGGTACATAAGGTTTTTCTTGTTCTATTGTTTCTCCATCTTCCTTTCTTTTAGGTTCGTTATCCTCTTCGGCTTGGTTTTCAGAGTTTTGGTGCATGGCCGGGTTTTCGGTTCTTGGATCTAATGGTTCTTCTATTTCTTTACCGCTTCGTAATATAATTGCGTGAGCTTGTCCTTTCGGATTAGGTTGTGGTTGTCCAGGGAAAGTACCGGCTGGTGCGGCAGCAGGCGCTTGTTGTTGAGCCACTTGTGAGATTTGAGTTTCTAACATTTTATTGTGAGTGGCTAAGGCATCTATTTTGTTCGATAGTTGCTTAATTTGCTCGTTAGTGTGTATGTCTCGGTTTAGGAATTCTTTGTGAGTTTGCGCTTGGCTTGCTATAAAGTTTTCCATCATTATTTCGAGATTAGATTTCCTAGGTGCGCTCGGTGCGGCAGAAGGTGCTTTTTGATATCCAGGTGGAGCAGTTTGCGCTTGAACAGGTGCGTTCAATGCGTTATTATTCTTGTAGGAAAAATTTGGGTGATTCCTCCAACCTGGGTTGTACGTATTTGAATAAGGGTTTCCCTGAGCGTAGTTTATTTGGTCAGTCGGAGTACCTAACAGAAATTGACATTCGGCGGGAGCGTGACCAGATGTTCCGCATATTTCGCAGTCAGGAGTCACTGCAGCTACGGTAGCTGCAGGAGTTAACGTAAGGTTTTCTATTTTCTGAGTTAGTGCGTCTACCTTAGCGTTTACTTGATCTAGGCTACTAATTTCGTACATTCCTCCTTTCGTCAGAGGTTTTTCAACGGCAGCTCTCTCGCTTCCCCACTGGTAGTGGTTTTGGGCCATATTATCTATCAGTTCGTAGGCTTGTACATAAGGTTTCTCCATTAGCGCACCTCCAGCAGCAGCGTCGATTGTTAATCTCGTGTTGTACAAAAGACCATTGTAGAAAGTATGTATCACTAACCATTCCTCCAGACCATGATGTGGACAAAGTCTTATCATGTCTTTATATCGTTCCCATGCTTCAAATAAAGACTCGGTGTCTTTCTGTCTAAATCCGTTGATTTGAGCTCGAAGCATAGCCGTTTTGCTTGGTGGAAAATATCGGGTTAGGAAAACTTTCTTTAATTCATCCCACGTAGTGATTGAATTAGAAGGTAGAGATTGGAGCCAGGCTCTAGCTCTATCTCTAAGGGAAAAAGGAAATAATCGTAAACGAATAGCTTCCGTGCTGACCCCATTAGCTTTTACGGTATCTGCATATTGTAGAAATACGGATAAATGCAGGTTCGGATCGTCAGTTGGATTTCCAGAAAACTGGTTTTGTTGAACTGCAGATAATAGCGAAGGTTTCAGCTCGAAGTTGTTTGCCTCGATTGCCGGAGTGGCAATACTGTTATGAGGTTCGTCTTGAGAAGGGATTGCGTAAGATTTTAGAGGTCATGGCACAGCCATCTCAGCTCGTCTAAGATCAGTTATATCAGGGATATTCGTCGGGGGTAAATTGTTTAGTAGACGATATTCCTGAATTCGGCGTCTCAATCGAAGATAACGCTCGATGTCGTTGATTTGTAGATGCAAAGGTTCGCCTTGAGAGCGAGTGTTTGGCATACAAATCAGAAAGAGATGAAAAGAAGAAGACCTTAGTCTCTACGATGTAACTAAAAGAGTTACGATATCGACTTAAATAGTCCCCGGCAACGGCGCCAAAAACTTGATCGCGACTTTGTATGTCTATAAATCTGGAGACTGCAAGTGCACAGTCCTATCGCGTAGTCTTAAAAGATATCGAATCCACAGGGACTATGAATCGATCTACCGTAATTTTGGTTACTGGGTAAAGCTAAGGCTAATATTAATTTAATTAACGAAAGGGATCTAATTACTAAATTTAGTTATAAAATTTTTAATTATAAATACCGGTATGTATTTCACCTAAATTTTGGATTCCGAATTTCCACTGGCTTTTACTTAAATTGGTAAAAAATTATCTTTACGCAAACTTTATTCGTCTAAAAACCTTCCCCTCACACTTCCGTTCTATTAGTTCAGGTTATACGATTAATACCCTAACGTGTGCTTCCGTCACTCCGCCGAATTCAAAAGTAATTTTTGAAAACAGAATAAAATTTAATTGTTTTTAAAATGCTTCCGCCTCTTTAAAAACAATGCCTAATAATCACTATCTGGTTTTAGCCTCAAACTTCCGTTTTATTAGTAAAAACCTTAATCAATTCTAAAACCTCACACTTCCGTTCTATTGGTTTGTAAAATCTTAAACAATTTAATTGAATATTAAAACCATGAAAGAAGTTTCTTTTACAAAATAATTTTAAGCCAGTTTATTTCGGATCCCGTTATTTGGTTAATTTACATACCGATATTTAATCGGTTTAGCCAGACATGTTCATACAATTAATCATGCAAGGTTTATTAATTAGGAAACGGCGAAATAAAAACATACTCAGAACAGAGATCATACAAATATATTAAATAAAGCGTATAAATGAAAACCTGATGAAAATGTAGAAATACTTCAATAGCTTCAAGTAAATATTCGTTCTTCAAATCCTTCGAGTATTCCACCACAAGTCGGCTGGATCTACCCTTCGAATCTTGAATTTCGTAACAACAAGAAAAGTAAAAATACCGGATCTAACGTAAGGTTAAACCGGATAAAATTGCACAACAATTCCCGGTGTAGAAATTGTTGTACGAAAAATAAAGGCAGAAAACTGGAGAAGAAAAGAAAATAAAAAACAATGCGATGAAATAAAAATAAAGGAAAAGGGCAGAACAAAAATTAAAATGGAAGGAAATTTGCTCTGCTGAAAATAGTACGATCTTGCAAAAATTCTCCGACCTTTGGGATTTGGCTTTCACTTCTATTTATAATGCTTGTAAAATAACTGTATCCCAAAAGGTCAATCCACGTAAAACTGAATATCCAAAAAATATTGCTAGTGGACTTTGTTACATAACGTGCTGAAGACATGTACGGAAATATAGCAAAAGTTGGTTTCTTCATTGACTTGGGACCGGTCGTTCCGTGTGAGGAGAAAATGGCGTGAAAATAGGAAAGGGGAGGGAACGGTCGTTCCACTCAGCTGAAGTGGGCCGGACCGGTCATTCCCCTTAGTGGGCCGGTCGGTCCCTTCAAGCTGAAGTGGGGAACGTGTGTTCCCTTGGGCCTCTGCGCGTTCTTGGTCTTTTGGGCCTTGGAAAAAATCATTCTTTTCACCCCCATTTAGTATTCTGCACCACATTAATCAATTATCTTCATTTTTGTACTAAATTGCATCTATTTCTTCATTTTTCTTCACATAAGCTTATTTAAGGCAAAATACCTGAAACAAAGAAATACCAGCGTAATATGGAAATAAAATAAAATAAAATAAATAAAAACATGAATTATTTGCATTAATTAAGTCGATTTATACGATATAAAATCGTGTTATCAGTATGTATCTCCTCAAACCCTTTACTGCGTTTTAGGCATATAATACCATAGGTTAAACAAATAAACATGAACGAAGCAAATCAAACGAAAATTGTTAAAACAAAAAAAGAACAAACCATACCGTTTTAAAACAGAGCCATTGGTCGTTAGGAGAAGGTGAGAGAGGGAGAGGGTGTTCCGGCGGCTTAGAGGAGGAGAAGATCAGAGTGAGGCTGAGTGAGATGAAGAAGAGAAAATGAAGAAACGACACCGCTGTGAAGCAAAATCACAAACCTTAAATTTCTGAGACCCTAACCAAATGTACAAGCTTTGGCGTTGGGCCTGTCCGCCCCAAATCCCTTTGGTCCATTTACATTTGCTAGCACATCCCCCTCCCTCCATTCTGACCCCTCTTTCTCCTCTTATTTTTGTTTTGGGCCTAACCCCAAACTTCCAAATCTTAAGCCCACCTCTTAAACTCAATTTATTTTCTTTTCTTTTCTTTTGTTTAAATACTAATATTTTTGTTAATTTATTTATTTTAATTAATTTTTTTTCTTTTCTCTTAGTCAATAATAATACTAATAATAATTAAAACTTTGATTTTCTTAATTTAGTTTTAATTTTCTTCTTTTATTAATTAATAATTGTTTCGTTTGATAAAATACCAAAAAAAAGAACTTTTAAATTAATTTAATTAATTTTGTTTTCTTTAAACCCTTTTTTATTGATTAATAAAAATACTAAATAATAGAAATTATGTTTAATTAAATTTTCTTCCTTTAAACTTTTTATTTACATAATTAATAAAACACAAAGAAGAATAATAATAAAATATTTAATCTTTCTTTTTTAGAATAGATTTTATTTATTTATTTTCAAGTAAATACATGCATTTCATAACTTATTGATTTTCTTTATTTCATAATTTGTTATGGCTTTATATTGAATTGCGACAATTCGATTTGGTTGTAATACTCGATATTCAGACATTGTTATTCTTGTGAGACTCATCCCCATTTGTAATAATTGTACCCCCATCCCCGGATACTTTTGTAATAACTTAGACTTTTAATTCTCGCAATTTATTGCTTTCTATATACTGTATAATAATTAGGCGTGTATGGCAAGATTCAAACTCAATCGCAAGATAACCTAATCCAAGAATAAATGACTTGAAATCAATACACAATGCACACATGCAACCCTAGGGTTTCATCCACTTGTTGCCTTGAAAAGTTGGCCATGTTATGCATGTTGAGTACTTTGGCAAAACAAAAACAAAACAAAAGATCATAGTCCCTTGATGACGCTATCTTGGTTGCCTATACAAAATGATCTAGTCCCTCAAAAAAAATTGCTAAAGATACTTAGCACAATTGCTATCATGGTCAATACGATGACCTGTGCCTGTCCCGTTTAACATCCTAATACAAGGTTGTTTACCAAATGCAATGGTAAAACAACACTGTCATAAGGGTTAAAAACGCATAGGAGAGATCTTTGAGTAAAATAGGGTAGACAACTCTTAGTTACTTGATCAAAACTTACAAAACATCCTTGCTATTTTCAAACACACCTCACAACACAATTTCAAAACATTTCCCAAAAACAAACTTTCAAACATTGAAACCTTTTCAAAAGACAATACACCTTTGTATATATTCAAACAAGAATCATTACAAAGGTTGCCACAATGATGGCCTCTTTTCAAAACATTTTCAAAACCACACACACAAAGCACCATTTCAAACAATTGAAAAGCAAAAGGAAGTGATCTAAACAAGTAACTAAGAGCCCATGGATAACCATAGATGAAAAGGGTTCTTGCACCTTCCCTTTTCATAATCTACCCCCCGAACCCAAGAAAACATCTCAAAGGTCTTTCCTGTGCATTTTGACCTTTCCTTTGGATAAAATAAAAAGTCAGTGGCGACTCTTTCTAAACCGAAACATTTTGCGAACACAAACGCAAAACCTCAAGTCAGTTCTCCCACCGTATCACAGTCGCCCTCTTGTCTAAACAAAGATCAAAGTCCCGTTAGGAAAAGTTGCCTCGGATATGTTGCCTCGAATATTGATCTTAAGACATTAGAGTTATTACTAAGAAGTCCTAACATTACTTTAGTGATCGTACGTCCCTTTCGAATTGACCCTTAAAACTCCAACGATGGTGCTACCTACTCACTAATAGTGGGATAGCGCTGTCTAAAGGAAACAAGAACAGAAACATTCTCTTTTTCGAGTAGGTAGATGCTAGTAGGTACTTGCTCAAAACAAACTTTTTCACACTTACACTCTTTTCAAACAAAGTTTTCAAAACAACTTCGTAATACACTTGGAGACAGAAGCAAGGGTTAAATCGAAGTAAAAAACTTTTTCAAATCAAACACACACAAACAATTTTGAAAATGATGAGCAAGTACCTAAGAGCCCGTAGAAAACTACGGATAGAAAGGGTGCTAATACCTTCCTTTTCTATAATCTACCCCCCGGACTCAAAATCTCGAAAAAATGAATTTTTCTGTGCTTTTGTCCTTTCCAGTTGGATAAAATAAAAGTCGGTGGCGACTCTTGCTTACCGCGACATTTTGCAAACACAAACGCAAAATGCAAACCAGCATTTCAACAGTCTGGTTCTGCCACTGTATCACAGAACTGGCGACTCTGCTGGGGAGTTAATAAGTGGGGTATACCTTAGGATTAGTTCATCATATTTGCTTCTATTGTTTGATTTGATTGCTTTATCTTTGAGGGCCTTTTGTGATACGGTGGGAGAACTGACTTGAGGTTTTGCGTTTGTATTCGCAAATGTTGCGGTTAGCAAGAGTCGCCACCGACTTTTTATTTTATCCTAAGGAAAGGTTAAAAAGCACAGCAAAAACCTTTTGAGATGTTTTCTTGGGTTCGGGGAGTAGATTATAGAAAGGGAAGGTATTAGCACCCTTTCTATCCATGGTTATCCATGGGCTCTTAGTTACTTGCTTAGATCACTTGCCTTTTGTTTTCAATTGTTTTAAATGGTGCTTGAGTGTGTGGGTTTGAAAATGTTTTGAAAAGAGGCCAATGTGGTGGCAACCTTTGTAATGATCCATGTGGGGATGTATACAAAGATGTATGTCTTTTGAAAAAGTTTTCATTTGTTTTTGAAGGTTGTTTTGAAAGTGTGGTGATGTGTGATTTTTGAAATTAGGCAAGTGTTTTGTTTTGCAAGTTAATTCAAGTAACTAAGAGGTTATCTACTCCTAAATTTCTCAAAAAGATCATTGCTATACTTTAACCCTTTTAGCAAGTTTGCTCCACCATTGTATTTGGTGGGCAACCTTGTGTTAGGATGTGAAAGGGACAGGCGCGGGTCATCGTTTTAGACCATAATTGCAACGGCGTTAAATGTCTTTGAGCAATTTCTTTAAGGGACTTGATCATTTGTTTTTGTTTGTTTTGAAAAGTTTTGTCGAGGGACTATGATCATTCAAATTGTTTGCTTTGCCCAAAGAAGTTCAACATGCAATATGGCCCATTTATTTGAAGGCAACAAGTGGAAAACCCTAGGGGGTGCAAGTGTGATTTGTGTGTCCATTTTCATGCTTGTTTATCTTGTATTAGGTCAAACTACTTTTTATCGTTTTTTCGCATACAAACCCTAATTCTAACATGTTATCATTAGAAAGCAATAAAGTGCGAAATTAAAATTACTAAGCTATTACAAAACCAAATATGGGAAGGGGGGTACAAATGTTCAAATGGGGATATTGACAAGAATTTAAATCTAAGTTATTACATCATTTGAGTATTTGCAATTTAATCAATGTATAAAAATTGAATAACAATGCAAAATGCAAAAAGAATGTTTTGTATATGTATGAGAAAAGTATGGTTTATGTAAAATAGAAACGAAAATAAAAATTGTGTTATTTTTGGAGTATTTTGAATTTAGGGTAAAAACCCTAATTTTAAGGAAAATGTATTATTATCTAATTAAATACAAATGTTTATTTATTATTTAAGAAAATAAGATAAAATGAAGTATATTATGAAAAAAAGCAATTTTGTATCAAATATTAGTAAGAATGAAGAATTCAAGTATTTTTATATTTTTAACTTAAATATATTGATAAACATATATATATATATATATATATATATATATTAAACCTTAAATATGTATTATACACAAAATAAATATTTATTTAATATTTTAATAAAATAAATAAAGAGTATTTTCTATGTGAAATATTTTCAGAAAGTAAATAAAAAATAAAAATTGTATTAACATTATTTTTATATTTATTCTAATAATAGTATATATATATATTTATGTACAAACAAAGAAAATAAACAAATAAATATGCAATAAATACAAAAAATGATGAAAAAAAATATTTTTAATTTTCTAATGTCATGAGAAAAAATAAACAAAGTCAACCAAAAAAGAAAAAGTCAAAAAGAGTCAAAAATGAAGCAAATGGGCTCAGGGGGTGTAAACATGGAAATGGGGTGTGAAAAGAAAATAAATCCAGGCCCAGCCCAGACCACTTCTTCTTCAACCTCTGTACAACCTCCTTCAAGCAAAACACGCGTTTTTTATCTCTGGATTCCTGGACTTTCAAGCAAAACTCATAACATGAAAAGTGTAGAGCATTAAGAGACGGTTTCAACCATATAAAGAACATGACCTATCTCTCTAAGATGAGGGAGAATTTCTCCTCCCCCCATTTCTGACCTAACTTTTCATCAATGTTCAGACATGAAATTCTCTAAGCACACGAAATATAAATGAAATCTAAACATATGAGCATGTTCAGGGCTATGATTGTGACATGTTTTCTTCAAAAATCTAAAGCTAACAATGCCTAATAAGGGAGATCGAACTCCATGAATGTACCTGTTCAGTTGGAATCGAGCTTTGCAATGGAGGATGTTTCAAAGTGAAATGATGACTTATACAGCTTCCTTGAAGTGTAAGGATGCTTTTCCAATTCCTACTTTGTCTTGAAACTCCCTGAATCGAGCTAGTGAACTCCAACTGCAAAACAGAAAATTAAAAATGGTGAAGTGGCTTGGAGGTGTTACAGGTCTGATTTTAGGACATGGTTAGCTTGTATATGTTGTAGGGAAGGTAGAGGAAAAGGTTTGGATCAAAATGCTCGAAGGGATTGGGAGTTTGCACTCAAACTGCAGGGGTTCCCCTGTTTGAGCAGTTTCAAGGTAATTTTGAGATGGAGGGTGCTTTAGATGTTCAGGACTCGTGCAAAAGCTTGGATGTGGTCTATGGAATGTGTTTGATAACTTCTCTCTTCTGTTCCTAAGCTGAGATGAGATATGTGATAAGTTATGCAATGTTACTTGAAAATGAAGCAAGCAATGGTCACTTTTGTTTTTAGGTCAGTAGGGGCCTCTAATCCTGCTGCATAATCTTCTCTTGATCAGAGCAACTTGTCCATAATCTTGTGCCAAGAGGATTTTGCTTGTACTTGCTTGGATTTCAAATTGACATAAAGCTAGCTTTTTACAAAAATGGATAAAGCACTTTATCTAGTTTAGGATTAATCCACTATGCAATGTTAGAACACAAAGAACATGGCCTCAACTCATTGAATATGCATTAAATTATTGAGTATGGAATGGTTCAAGGACCTGTAATTAAGCATAAAGCAAACTGAATTCAAATTTGCAAGTTTGTGAACATGTTTGGATGAAGAACAAAAGTGGATTTTTGCCAACTTGTGAAATTCGAAACTCTCAAGTTATGAGGTTGTTTGATGAGTTCTTGGACATTTTGGAAAGCTTGGAATGTGTACTACAATCCATCTTTGAAATGCAAATCAAAATTCCAAGTGGAAGGGTATGAAAAGTGGCCTTGAAGTGGGGTAGAAAACCTTGTCAAAATAGGTTAAAATTTCACTAAGTTAAAAATGGTTTAGTGCCCTTATTCAAAAAATTATAACTTGAGATACAAGCTTCAAATGAGAAAACTTTGTGAATCAAAGTTGTAGATTATGCAACAAGCTACAACTTTCATGTTTTGACTTTTGTTTGAATCCAAATGGATCTTGGTGAAGAGATGGGGCAAAGTTGGGAAAAAATTAGGGTTTTTCATAACTTAGAAAAATTCTAAGTTATGAAAAATTCCATTTTCAAACCCTAATTTGCATTTTGTGATTTCTTGGTGAACAAGTTTCATGATTTGGCATGTTTTGATGAAAAATGAATCTTGACTCTTGATTTTGACCAAAAAGTCAATGTTTGACTTTTCAGTATACAGTCAAAATTGATCAATTGACTGGGAAATTCAACTGTCAATCTTGTGTACTTGGGATCTTTTGAGCTTGATGAGCATGTCAAGATAATTCCATTGAGTCCTTGAGGCCATATGTGAGCTTGGTTTGCCATTGGCTAGGTCAAACAGTCAAAAATTGCCTTTGTGCAGTCAAAACCCTAAAAATGACCATTTTGCCCTTTTGGTGATCTGATCAAATTTCTTGTGGAATTGTGATCCAAACTTGATCAAATGGTCCATAGGAGTTCATAATGTTGATGTGGATCAAATTTCATGAGATTTGACTGTCAATTGGCCACAGTTGACTTTTTCCCCAATACAGTTGATTTCTAGGTCAACTGTCCAATTGACTGGGCAAAACTTGGAATCAAGACTTGAAACTTGGTATAGGTAAACTTGGGAGTCCAACATGAAGCATGAAAGTCATCTTAGGCATTTTAGGTCAAAACATCCTTAGGCAAACACAAACCCTAATTTGAGTCCACAGTGCAAGGGGAAGTCCTGAGCAGAGGGAACCCTAACTGAATCTTAATCTTCAAAGGTCTTGTGATGAGAAAATGTTGAGGAAATGGGAGGGCAAATTTTGGGGTACAACAGTTGCCCCTGTTCAATCTTCTTGAACCTGAAGAGTTAGATTGGCAAGTTTGCCTTTCGTGACTCGAGGGTAAAAGGAGATTGGACACTAGAGTGCCCGAAAATTTGCACTCGCATGCTGGAGTCTCAACAATGTGGTGTCGGGAATGGGCTTATAGATGCCATTTGGAGAGATGGTGGATAGGGAGATGGGCTTATAGATGCCATCTGGAGATGTGACGGAACCTTGTCGGGAATGGGCTTATAGATGCCATTTGGAAGTGTCGGTCGCATAAGAGATTCCTTTGCGAGAAACTTGTGTATTTGAGAAAGACGGATGTTTTCCTGGCTTGTTACAGGTGTTTGATCCTCAGTCTCCTGATGCAGATATGCCCTGGCTGGATACAGGTATTGAGTCTACAATTGGTTGCTCACAGATATGCCCTGGATGGATACAGGAGTTGAATCTGAAAATAGTCGTTTAATAGATGTGCCCTGGCTGGATACAGGAATCGAATCTTCGAACTCTTCAGACGTGCCCTGGCTAGATACAGGAATCGAGTCTGGAAACGTGGTCAACAGATATGCCCTGGCTGGATACAGGAATCGAATCTGGAGCTGTTGTAGTTGATAGATGTGCCCTGGCTGGATACAGGAATCGAATCTTCGAACTCTTCAGACGTGCCCTGGCTAGATACAGGAATCGAGTCTGGAAACGTGGTCAACAGATATGCCCTGGCTGGATACAGGAATCGAATCTGGAGCCGTTGTAGTTGATAGATGTGCCCTGGCTGGATACAGGAATCGAATCTTCGAACTCTTCAGACGTGCCCTGGCTAGATACAGGAGTCGAGTCTGGAAACTGATCACTCTCAGATGTGCCCTGGCTAGATACAGGTATCGGATCCGGAATTGTGACAGTTGAAGGTAATTGTCTTTGGGATTGTCTTTTTCCCTGAAAAGGAAAAAATATAAGTTGTATGCAATGTCATGATGTATGATATGCATGGTGTCATGATGTTCAACATGAGACAGTGTTGTATGCACTTCATCATATATGTATGAAAATGTGAAATGTTTATGAATGTAATTTCGTCTTAGGAAAATAAATCCTTGACGGTCGGCCGAAGAATTGCTCTGTGGAAGAGATATTTGGCCGAAATCTTGATGTGAGGCCTGTTGAGGACTCTAATGATGGATTCCGCTGGGGATAATGACGAGAAACTCCGCTGGGGATAATGACGAGAAACTCCGCTGGGGATTGAAGGAACTTTGCCGAGGGCGGTCTTCCGTGGTTTTTAGCTGAGGATAACCCAGTTATAAGTCCTTATGAGGAAATAACTCTAAATAAAAATCGGGAGAGACGTTCGTGCTCCGCAGGAGATCAGCTTCCAGAATCTACTGGGGATGAGCTTTAAGACCTGCCGGGGAGTGTTGTGCCTTTTCAGGATCGACGGGGAACCAACTCCGCTTGGGGAAAGTATTGTCGCATCCTGTTTTACTCTGCGGGGAATTGAGATGATTTGGCCACATTCTTCAGTTGAACCTACCTTGGTGCCTTGGCGGACAAAACAACCAGACTGCATTAGACAACTCCACATTGCCCCTGTCTTTGATGTCACCTGTAATTAATCTCTTGTTTCATATGTAAACATTTATGAATCAGCAATTTAATGTCAAATGCATATATAAAAAATGAACATTGGACGTTCTTCGCAAGACAAAACAGAAAAAGGAAAACAATGGTAATTTGTATGGACAAGTGAATTTGTATTGATTTAAACTTTGCCTGTGAATAGGCGTTTTTGTACAAGAGGCTGACATCCTAGTAAGAGGATGCCGCCAAATAACATAGAGTTTACAATTTGAAAAAAGAAACAAAACAGCTATGTGAACAATCCCACTGGGTTCCAACTCTGCTATCGCCTTTATGTCTTCGAACGTCTCATCGCTTTGCTGCCTAATTTGAAGATGAAGCTGATTGGTCAATGCCGAAATCTGGAGCCAGATAGTTGATGCCGAAATCTGGATGCGAAGTGATCCAATGAGACATAGTGTTACGCTTTTATCCCTAACTTTTGCCTGGACCGCCCTTTCGGGTTTTCAGTCCACCGGGATACCCATTTTTGCCCAAGCCGCCTTTTCAGGTTTTCGACTTGCCGGGTGTACAGATTTTTTTATTCATTTCGTCCCTTATTTTTGCCCGAACCCTTTTGGTTCGCCGGGAAGCCCTTATTTTTGCCTAGGTATGTCAACCTAGCGGGTCTTTTATTTATGCGTAGTATTTTTTCACTATGTCTGCATTGGCGGGGTGAGGAAGGTCGTCACCATCCATGGTGGTTAGGATCATGGCTCCTCCTGAGAACACACGCTTAACCACAAATGGCCCTTCATACGTAGGGGTCCATTTTCCCCTGGGATCACTTTGAGGAAGGATGATGCGTTTGATTACCAGGTCCCCAACTTGATACTCTTGCGGTCTGACTTTCTTGTTAAATGCCCTGATCATCCGTTTCTGATACGTTTGACCATGACAGATAGCAATGAGCCTATTTTCGTCAATCAGATTTAATTGATCAAGTCGAGTCTGGATCCAAACATCTTCATTCAAGTCTGCATCCTTCATTATCCGGAGAGAGGGTATCTGGATTTCAATTGGCAAGACTGCCTCCATGCCATAGACCAAGGAGAAAGGAGTTGCCCCGGTTGACGTCCTTGCTGAGGTACGGTACCCATGAAGAGCGAACGGTAACATCTCGTGCCAATCTTTATAGGTCACTGTCATCTTCTGCACAATTTTCTTGATATTTTTATTGGCTGCCTCTACAGCCCCATTCATCTTCGGCTGGTAGGGAGAAGAATTGTGGTGCTGTATCTTGAATTGTTCACAGAGTTCAGTGATCATTTTGTTGTTGAGATTGGTACCATTATCCGTAATGATTCTTTCTGGGACGTCGTACCGACAGATCAGATTATGCCGGATGAAACGTGCCACGACGCTCTTGGTTATTGTGGCATAGGAAGCTGCCTCAACCCATTTCGTGAAGTAATCGATCGCCACCAAGATGAAGCGATGCCCATTGGATGCCGTTGGTCGGATCTCACCGATCATATCGATGCCCCACATTGCGAAAGGCCAAGGTGCCGTCAGGACATTCAAAGGAACCGGAGGGATATGCACCTTGTCAGCATAGATCTGGCATTTATGACAAGTTCGGGAGTGTTGGTAACAATCGGCTTCCATTGTGGACCAGAAATATCCTGCCCGAAGGATTTTCTTAGCCATGGTGTGTCCACTGGAATGTGTTCCAAATGTGCCTTCATGTAATTCCATCATAATTTTCTCTGCTTCAGCCTTATCCACACAACGTAGCAGAGTTGAATCATGATTCCGTTTGTAGAGAATGCCGTTGCTGAGGAAGAATTTTGCAGCAAACCTCCTCATGAACTTCTTATCATTGACAGACGCGCCTTCAGGGTATTCCTGAGCTTCCAAGTACCTCTTCACCTCATGATACCAGGGTTTTTCAATGACTTTCTCAGCCTCGAGCTCGCAACAGTATGCCGGTTCATCCAACTTCCAGATTATGATTCGCGGAGCTTCATTGTCCCATTTAACCTTGAACATTGAAGACATCGTAGCTAGGGCGTCCGCTAGTTGATTCTCCTCTCTAGGGAAGTGCTCAAAAGTTATCTCTTCAAAGTGAGGGAGCAAGGTCGACACATACTCCTTGTAAGGAATAAGATTCGGGTGTTTCGTATCCCACTCGCCTTTGATCTGATTGATCACGAGAGCGGAATCTCCGAAGACACTTAGAAATTTGATCCTTAAGTCGATTGCAGCTTGTAAACCCATGATACATGCCTCATATTCTGCCATATTGTTGGTGCAGCTGAAACATAATCGGGCGGTGAGGGGAGTATGAGTTCCTTTGGGAGATATGATTACAGCGCCGACGCCGTTACCCAAAGCATTGGAGGCTCCATCAAAATGCATAGACCATCGGGATCCTTCCTCAGGTCCTTCATCCGGTCCAGGTACTTCACAGTCAGTTACCACCATGATGTCTTCGTCCGGAAAATCAAAGTTCAATGATTGGTAATCGTCCACAGGTTGGTGTGCCAAATGATCTGCCAGTACACTTCCTTTAATTGCTTTCTGAGTTGTATACTGGATGTCATACTCTGTTAAGATCATTTGCCATCTCGCTATTCTTCCAGACAGAGCGGGCTTTTCAAATATGTACTTGATGGGATCCATCTTTGAAATTAATAAGGTAGTGTGAGTCAGCATATACTGTCTCAGCCGGCGAGCAGCCCATACAAGAGCGCAGCAAGTTTTCTCAAGCAGTGAGTAACGAGACTCACAGTCGGTAAACTTTTTGCTCAAGTAATAAATAGCGTGCTCTTTTCGGCCAGACTCGTCATGCTGCCCCAGCACACACCCCATTGAATTATCAAGCACTGTCAAGTATAGTATCAGGGGTCTTCCTTCCACCAGTGGCATAAGAATGGGTGGCTCCTGGAGGTATTCCTTTATCCTTTCGAAGGCAGCCTGACATTCATCGTTCCAGCGTACTACTTGATCTTTCTTCAGCAATTTGAAGATTGGCTCACAAGTAGCAGTTAGATGTGAGATGAATTGGGCAATGTAATTTAGCCGTCCCAGGAAGCCTCTGACTTCTTTCTCTGTTTTTGGAGTCGGCATCTCTTGTATGGCTTTTACCTTGGCAGGGTCCACCTGAATACCTTTATCGCTTACAATGAAACCTAGAAATTTTCCGGACCTCACCCCGAAGGTGCATTTGTTGGGATTCAATCTCAGCTTGTATAACTTGAGTCGGTCAAACAACTTCCTCAGATGGTCAAGGTGCTCCTCCTCAGTTTGAGACCTTGCAATCATGTCATCAACGTATACCTCAATCTCATGATGGATCATATCATGAAATAAAGCAACCATGGCACGTTGATAGGTTGCCCCAGCATTTTTCAATCCGAATGGCATGACCTTATAACAGAAGGTGCCCCACTGAGTCACGAAGGTAGTCTTCTCCATATCCTCTGGAGCCATCTTGATCTGGTTATACCCCGAAAAACCATCCATGAAGGAGAACACCTTGTGTTGAGCTGTATTGTCAACAAGGACATCAATGTGAGGTAGGGGGAAGTCATCCTTGGGGCTGGCCCTGTTCAGATCCCCGTAGTCAACACACATTCTGACTTTGCCGTCTTTCTTCGGTACTAGCACCACATTGGCAACCCACTGAGGGTAAGAAGTCACTGCAAGGAACCTGGCATCAAACTGCTTCATAACCTCGGCCTTGATCTTTTCAGACATCTCTGGTCGCATCCGTCGGACTTTTTGCTTTACCGGAGGGCAATCTTCCTTGGTTGGCAGGTGGTGAACTACAATGTCGGCATCCAAACCAGGCATATCTTCATAGGACCAAGCAAAAATCTCCATGTAGTCTTGTAACATTTGGATCAATCGTTGCTTTACGCTGAGCTCTAGATTGGCACCAATCTTGATCTCTTTCCTATCTGTCTCAGTACCCAAGTTAATTGTCTCCACCGGCTCTTCATGTGGTTGAATAGCTCTCTCTTCCTGGAGTAGCAGTCTCGCAAGTTCACCAGGCACTTCACAATCATCTTCACCTTCGTCTTCGGCCAAGTTGATCGGATTTCCGAAGTCATAACTGGCGGTAGCAGAGCTGTTACCAGTGAGATCCAGAGTGGATTGAAACCTGTATAAGTGAGTGTGTGTGAATATAGCTGTTTTGCAATATATATAACACAGAAAGGAAAAAGAGCACAAGATTTGAAATGCAACAAACGTCCAATGTTTTGATTGATGATATATGAAAATGTCATACAAAAAACCCTCACAAATGGAGCTACGATGCCCCGGGTAGGACACCGAGCCAACAAAGTTTTAACATATTGTTTGTTACAAATTGGAAATCAAAAGAAATTAATTACTGCGTGACAAATGTGATAGGGGTAAAATCCTTTGTCGTCCAGTTGCTTGGTCCGTTGATGGTAGTCGGGTAGATCCAACTGTCAAACTCAGCTTCCTCCACATCCTCCTCGATAGCATTCACCCTTGAGCTGGAGATAAACACCGGAGCCTTTCTGATTTTCTCTTTGCGCACAGCCTTCTGAGCCTCCGCAGTAAAGCCTAGCCCAAACTTGTCGTTCTTCTGAGTGAAGTCAGGAAGCTGACCCCAGTTTGCACAATTGCCTTTCTGAACCACAGCCCGGGCATCCCTTAGGGAAGCCATCTTCAAGGAATCATTCTCTTCGGCTATTGTTTCTGCTGCTGCTGAAATTGGATGTACCTCCTCGAAATGCTGGAAGGGGGTTTCAATAAACTCCCCGTCCATCTCAATGTACCTGAAGGAATTCAAATGGCTCACCATATACTCCTCTTCTCCTTGCATAGTGACGATCTTCCCCCTGACGGGATATTTCAGCTTCTGGTGCAAGGTGGAGGTCACTGCCCCAGCTTTATGGATCCAAGGTCGACCCAGTAGACAAGAGTACGATGGACGTATATCCATTACATAAAAAGTAGAGTCAAACACTTGAGAGCCCACACGAATAGAGATGTTAACCTCTCCATGAACCATCCTTTTGGAACCGTCGAAGGCCCTGACGATGATATTGCTGGGTTTCAACTCCAGGCCCTCATAATCCAGACGATCTAAAGCCTTTTTTGGTAGGACATTCAAGGAAGAACCAGTATCCACCAATACATGTGCCAGAGTAGTGCCCCTGCATTCGATAGAGACATGCAGGGCATCATTGTGGTCTCTTCCCTTCGCAGTCAGGTCAGCATCTGAAAAACCCAAGCCATTGTCTGCTGTCAGATTTGCTATGCAATCAGTGAACTGGACTGCAGACGTCTCCTGCGGCACATGGGCCGTTTTGAGAAATGAGATCAAGGCCTTAGCATGGGCCTCGGAGCATAGCAATAAGGAGAGCAGGGAGATCTTGGAGGGTGTATGCCCCAACTGCTCGACAACATTGAAATCACTTTTCTTTATTATTTTCAGAATCTCCTCCATTTCTTGTCGGGAGGCCTCAGCATTTATGGGTATTGGTGCCTCCATCCGGGCAGGCTCTTCTTCAATCCCTTTGCCCCGAGCATTTGATGACCCGGCAGCAGGGGAAACAACTTGATCAGCAACAGTAACAGGTATACTTGTGGGTTTTATAAGAAGGGGTCTTCGAATAGCGGGCGGTGCAATGTCAGGCGAAAAGAGCCTGCCACTGCGGGTAACTTTGGCTGGACCAGTGATATCGCAGATACTGGCACCAGCGTCGAATTCTTGTTTGATTCCATTTACATACACGTCTGCCCCATAATGCCAGGGGACAGCTTTATCAGATATGTAGGGGAGAGGCCCCGGGACAGTAATAATCACAGGTGCAACAGTCATAATTTGAACGGGCTTCTTCGGGGGAGCCTTGATTGGATTTTTGAAGATGGTAATCACAGAAACTTCTTTCATCGGAACCAACTGAACATCAGACTTTTTGAATAGAATTTCCTTGCTATCCATTAGGCCTTGGATGCCTAACCTCAGCAAGGGACAATCAGATAGGGAAATAGCACAGAACAGGCAACCTTCACCGCAACCCGGAAATAAACCGGCCCGCAGTAGGTTCTTCTTAACGGTCTTCAGAGGGGTGACAACTTCATCTACCGAAACAGCGTACATTTCTTCCTCAATGGCATTTACCCTATGCTGGGGCATAGGAGCCGTTACAACATTTGGTCTTTCTGGTGCTTCAAACTGAATTTCCTTTGCGTCGATCAGATCTTGCACTTTGTTTCTCAAGGCCCAACAATCATCAGTAGTGTGCCCGGGACTATCAGAATGATAAGCACACCGGGCATTTGGGTTATATTTAGGAGACGCAGTGTTGACGACTTTAGGAGCTTCTTTGAGGGTCACCAGGTTGGTGGATAACAGTTGGGGTAGAATTTGAGATAAGGTCATACTCAGTCGGGTATACTGCCTCTTGGGCCTTTCGCTTCTTTGTTGATTGTACTGCTGAGGAGCAGCAACAGGTTTTGAGATGACCAAAGCGTTGACGGCTTGGCGACTTTCGGGCTTGACTTGTGTTCTAGGACCATAGACGGCACTTGCTTCTTTCTTAAACGGCCTCTTCTCAGCACTTGTAGAGGCAGCCTTCTGTATCTTGCCTGACCTGATGCCAGCTTCAATTCTTTCTCCCATCAATATCAAATCTGTAAACCCAGCGGAGGAGTTACCAACCAAATGATTGAAAAACGGACCAGACAAAGTCCCAAGGAACATATCAACCAGCTCTCGATCAGTTAATGAAGGCTGCACCCTGCCAGCCAAATCTCTCCATTTTTTAGCGTACTCTTTGAACCCCTCACCCGTTCCTAGAGACATACCCTGAAGTTGGGTACGCGTGGGAGCGAGATCAGAATTGTATTGGTATTGTCTGTAGAATGCGGTTGCCAAATCTTCCCAGTGTCGGATGCTGGTTCCATCTAATTGGTAGAACCATTCAAGCTGTGACCCCGAGAGGCTATCTTGGAAGAAGTGAATCCAGAGGTTCTTATCCGCCGTGTAAGGTTGGATTTTCCTTACGTACGACCTTAGATGCAGCTTCGGGCAGGAGACCCCATCATACTTGGCGAAGGCAGGCGCCTTAAACTTGTGTGGAATTACCACTCCAGAAGATAACCCCAAATCTCCAAAATCCAGTCCCGGCACATTCTGAATTTCCATGGCGCTTAAGCGGTCCTCCAATTGCTTGTATCTGTCAGCAGCAGGTGGGTATTGTTCGTCGTTATAGTCCGTCTCGTTGTCGGAGACTGCGGGACTAGGAGATCCTCCCCCTTGGGGACTGTTTTTCTCAGCAGAAGAAGTAGTTGGATCAGCTTCATTGTGGAGTGTGTTCCCAAATCTGCGTCCGGTGTTGAACAATGCAGTCCTCTTTTTCTTCTTCTTTTTCAGGAGTAGAGTCTTCAACTCTTGCTGACCTTGGGCTAGGCTTAGGACCATTTCTTGAAACTGTGCACTTTGGGCCTGAAGGGCCTTGATTGCTTGCTCACTGGAGGAGTCTGGATTCATGATGACTGTTCACACAAACAGCGAAGAAAATTAAGCAACCTGCGAAATAGGGTACCTGCTATGCATATGGTGCAATGGAATGCGTATGTATGCAATGCATTCAAGGATTTAGAATATTCAAAATTTGTTGTAGACAAAAAGGAACGCACATTATATTAATAAGGAGAAATTTGTTAATACATAAATGCCCCATGGGCCAAATATTACAAAATGACTTCTCAAGACAAAAAAACATTGCGCATCCTCTTTGGTGCGATGTAGGTGTTGAGACTCCTCTCCTCGTGCAGCAGGCGGGTGAGTTCCAGGACTTTCTTTTCACTAGCATGTAGACTGGTCTCGAGAGAATTCCGTTCTTCCTTAAGCTGGACCCAGCTCTTCTGCATTTCTTCCCAGGAGGTGGGCATGTCGGGATGTTGAATGGTGTAGGATGCCTCTCCTTCCAAGACTGGTTCTTTGATCACAGGGAGCATATGAGGATAAGGCATCACTAACTTTTGGGAGCGGGCTCGTATCCACTTGAGATAAGGTTCCAACGGGATGGAGTTCCTGTGCCCCAGTGTCTTGCTGTCTATCCTACTTGGCATCCCCCAAGCTCTGATAAATCTCTGACGAAGTCCTTGAGTATCGTTGTCGAAGTCAAAAACTATGTTAGGAATTAACATGTCATGAGGGCCATCCCTCCGAGCATAACCAAACTGTCTCCAAGCCAGGCATGGGTTGTAAGTAATACCCCCTTTGTATCCAAATAAAGGAACATTGGGGTACTCCCCACATCGATCAATGATAGTGATGTCTTCCCTAGACCTAGGGCACCAATGTATATCTGCATGCGTGAGAGTCATTAACCGTTGTGACCATCTCAAACCCCGCTCGTTCTTTAAAACTGTTTGTGGAAGGTGCGAAATAAACCACCTTCCCAAGAGAGGAGTGCAACACATAAGGACACCCCTTCTTCTCATGGTTCGAGTGTAACATGAGTGAAGGATGTCCCCCAGCAACGTAGGTATAGGATTCTTGGTCATGAAGATCTGGACAGCACTGATATCAATAAGCTGATCTGGATTAGGGAACAACACCAAACCATAGACAAGGAGGGCCATAACTTCTTCAAAAGCTCGTAGGTCAAGGGAGTTCCAACATTCTTGGGCCTTTTCAAACAGAAACCTGGCTAAGAACCCTTTGATACCACTTCTAACTTCCCAATGTCCCTTGAGGTCAGATGTCTGTAGGTGCAAGGCTTTAGCAATCTCTTCAAGCTTGGGTTCCTCTTCCGTACCGTTGTAGGGTAGTTGATCAAGGATAGGGACCTTCAGAAGTCGGGAGAACTCTTCCAATGTAGGCACCAACTGATAATCCGGGAAGGTGAAGCAGTGATGCAGAGGGTCAAAGAATTGGAACAGGACCTTTATCAAGTCCTCCTCAATGTTGGTGTTAACCAAGCTGATGAGTCTTCCATGTCTCTCACTGAATGAAGAACCCTCGGGAATCCTGGACAGAAGTTCCTTAAGCTGAGGGGGGATCTTTACAAGGCTAATCTGAATTGTCTTTCTGCGAGCAGTTTCCATGTCCTATAAAACAAGAACAAAGATGAAGATTCGAAACCCTTGAAATGGTTAGTCAATGCTCATGATGTTTGTATGATGTAATGATGTGATGATTAAATACACCATAAATATTCACAAAGGCAAACATGGTAAGGCACACAAGTCACACAAGCCCTTAGAGTTTAGGCCTGCATGGGGTCTGGGTATTACCCTCTTAAAGTTTGGTGGGCTCAACCTGTCCTATCAAAAGTAACCGGGTTCTAAAGGTCCCAATATCACTGGATTGCTTTCATTGTTCATCGTTTCGATTTAGCCACTGAACTGGCGACCGAAATATTCCAGGAAAGCAACCCTCAATTGAGTGTAGTATCGAGTATCAACCAACCTCGGACTGCACCAAAGTCAGTTATCTCACTACCCTAAAAAGGCCAAGATGGTTCAATTAAGGTTCCTAAGGTCAGTTGATGCTTCACGACACCACGCGGCGGCCCCGTACTCTCCTTGACTGAACTCAAGGGTTACCGGTACACACCAAAGTGCCACATCAACGTAGCAGACTGCTTCAACCATGTCGGTATACCCCACACAGTTCCCTCACAGCCTTGTTGCTACTTTCTAAGAAGGTATCCCCAGATCCGGGTTAGGATCTATAAAACTCCGATACAAAGCCCACAAATGTAAAAGAAAATAAGACAATCAATTGAAAACAAAGGTGATCTAAACCCTAAGGTTACTCCACTTTTAAGTATTTCCCCAGCATAGTCGCCAGTTCTGTGATACGGTGGGAGAACTGACTTGAGGTTTTGCGTTTGTATTCGCAAATGTTGCGGTTAGCAAGAGTCGCCACCGACTTTTTATTTTATCCTAAGGAAAGGTTAAAAAGCACAGCAAAAACCTTTTGAGATGTTTTCTTGGGTTCGGGGAGTAGATTATAGAAAGGGAAGGTATTAGCACCCTTTCTATCCATGGTTATCCATGGGCTCTTAGTTACTTGCTTAGATCACTTGCCTTTTGTTTTCAATTGTTTTAAATGGTGCTTGAGTGTGTGGGTTTGAAAATGTTTTGAAAAGAGGCCAATGTGGTGGCAACCTTTGTAATGATCCATGTGGGGATGTATACAAAGATGTATGTCTTTTGAAAAAGTTTTCATTTGTTTTTGAAGGTTGTTTTGAAAGTGTGGTGATGTGTGATTTTTGAAATTAGGCAAGTGTTTTGTTTTGCAAGTTAATTCAAGTAACTAAGAGGTTATCTACTCCTAAATTTCTCAAAAAGATCATTGCTATACTTTAACCCTTTTAGCAAGTTTGCTCCACCATTGTATTTGGTGGGCAACCTTGTGTTAGGATGTGAAAGGGACAGGCGCGGGTCATCGTTTTAGACCATAATTGCAACGGCGTTAAATGTCTTTGAGCAATTTCTTTAAGGGACTTGATCATTTGTTTTTGTTTGTTTTGAAAAGTTTTGTCGAGGGACTATGATCATTCAAATTGTTTGCTTTGCCCAAAGAAGTTCAACATGCAATATGGCCCATTTATTTGAAGGCAACAAGTGGAAAACCCTAGGGGGTGCAAGTGTGATTTGTGTGTCCATTTTCATGCTTGTTTATCTTGTATTAGGTCAAACTACTTTTTATCGTTTTTTCGCATACAAACCCTAATTCTAACATGTTATCATTAGAAAGCAATAAAGTGCGAAATTAAAATTACTAAGCTATTACAAAACCAAATATGGGAAGGGGGATACAAATGTTCAAATGGGGATATTGACAAGAATTTAAATCTAAGTTATTACATCATTTGAGTATTTGCAATTTAATCAATGTATAAAAATTGAATAACAATGCAAGATGCAAAAAGAATGTTTTGTATATGTATGAGAAAAGTATGGTTTATGTAAAATAGAAAAGAAAATAAAAATTGTGTTATTTTTGGAGTATTTTGAATTTAGGGTAAAAACCCTAATTTTAAGGAAAATGTATTATTATCTAATTAAATACAAATGTTTATTTATTATTTAAGAAAATAAGATAAAATGAAGTATATTATGAAAAAAAGCAATTTTGTATCAAATATTAGTAAGAATGAAGAATTCAAGTATTTTTATATTTTAAACTTAAATATATTGATAAACATATATATATATATATATATATATATATATATATATATATATATATATATATATATATATATATATATATATATATATATATATATATATATATATATATATATATATATATATATATATATATATATATATATATATATATATATATATATATATATATATATATATATATATATATATATATATATATATATATATATATATATATATATATATATATATATATATATATATATATATATATATTAAACCTTAAATATGTATTATACACAAAATAAATATTTATTTAATATTTTAATAAAATAAATAAAGAGTATTTTCTATGTGAAATATTTTCAGAAAGTAAATAAAAAATAAAAATTGTATTAACATTATTTTTATATTTATTCTAATAATAGTATATATATATTTATGTACAAACAAAGAAAATAAACAAATAAATATGCAATAAATGCAAAAAATGATGAAAAAAAATATTTTTAATTTTCTAATGTCATGAGAAAAAATAAACAAAGTCAACCAAAAAAGAAAAAGTCAAAAAGAGTCAAAAATGAAGAAAATGGGCTCAGGGGGTGTAAACATGGAAATGGGGTGTGAAAAGAAAATAAATCCAGGCCCAGCCCAGACCACTTCTTCTTCAACCTCTGTACAACCTCCTTCAAGCAAAACACGCGTTTTTTATCTCTGGATTCCTGGACTTTCAAGCAAAACTCATAACATGAAAAGTGTAGAGCATTAAGAGACGGTTTCAACCATATAAAGAACATGACATATCTCTCTAAGATGAGGGAGAATTTCTCCTCCCCCCATTTCTGACCTAACTTTTCATCAATGTTCAGACATGAAATTCTCTAAGCACACGAAATATAAATGAAATCTAAACATATGAGCATGTTCAGGGCTATGATTGTGACATGTTTTCTTCAAAAATCTAAAGCTAACAATGCCTAATAAGGGAGATAGAACTCCATGAATGTACCTGTTCAGTTGGAATCGAGCTTTGCAATGGAGGATGTTTCAAAGTGAAATGATGACTTGTACAGCTTCCTTGAAGTGTAAGGATGCTTTTCCAATTCCTACTTTGTCTTGAAACTCCCTGAATCGAGCTAGTGAACTCCAACTGCAAAACAGAAAATTAAAAATGGTGAAGTGGCTTGGAGGTGTTACAGGTCTGATTTTAGGACATGGTTAGCTTGTATATGTTGTAGGGAAGGTAGAGGAAAAGGTTTGGATCAAAATGCTCGAAGGGATTGGGAGTTTGCACTCAAACTGCAGGGGTTCCCCTGTTTGAGCAGTTTCAAGGTGATTTTGAGATGGAGGGTGCTTTAGATGTTCAGGACTCGTGCAAAAGCTTGGATGTGGTCTATGGAATGTGTTTGATAACTTCTCTCTTCTGTTCCTAAGCTGAGATGAGATATGTGATAAGTTATGCAATGTTACTTGAAAATGAAGCAAGCAATGGTCACTTTTGTTTTTAGGTCAGTAGGGGCCTCTAATCCTGCTGCATAATCTTCTCTTGATCAGAGCAACTTGTCCATAATCTTGTGCCAAGAGGATTTTGCTTGTACTTGCTTGGATTTCAAATTGACATAAAGCTAGCTTTTTACAAAAATGGATAAAGCACTTTATCTAGTTTAGGATTAATCCACTATGCAATGTTAGAACACAAAGAACATGGCCTCAACTCATTGAATATGCATTAAATTATTAAGTATGGAATGGTTCAAGGACCTGTAATTAAGCATAAAGCAAACTGAATTCAAATTTGCAAGTTTGTGAACATGTTTGGATGAAGAACAAAAGTGGATTTTTGCCAACTTGTGAAATTCGAAACTCTCAAGTTATGAGGTTGTTTGATGAGTTCTTGGACATTTTGGAAAGCTTGGAATGTGTACTACAATCCATCTTTGAAATGCAAATCAAAATTCCAAGTGGAAGGGTATGAAAAGTGGCTTTGAAGTGGGGTAGAAAACCTTGTCAAAATAGGTTAAAATTTCACTAAGTTAAAAATGGTTTAGTGCCCTTATTCAAAAAATTATAACTTGAGATACAAGCTTCAAATGAGAAACCTTTGTGAATCAAAGTTGTAGATTATGCAACAAGCTACAACTTTCATGTTTTGACTTTTGTTTGAATCCAAATGGATCTTGGTGAAAAGATGGGGCAAAGTTGGGAAAAAATTAGGGTTTTTCATAACTTAGAAAAATTCTAAGTTATGAAAAATTCCATTTTCAAACCCTAATTTGCATTTTGTGATTTCTTGGTGAACAAGTTTCATGATTTGGCATGTTTTGATGAAAAATGAATCTTGACTCTTGATTTTGACCAAAAAGTCAAAGTTTGACTTTTCAGTATACAGTCAAAATTGATCAATTGACTGGGAAATTCAACTGTCAATCTTGTGTACTTGGGATCTTTTGAGCTTGATGAGCATGTCAAGATAATTCCATTGAGTCCTTGAGGCCATATGTGAGCTTGGTTTGCCATTGGCTAGGTCAAACAGTCAAAAATTGCCTTTGTGCAGTCAAAACCCTAAAAATGACTATTTTGCCCTTTTGGTGATCTGATCAAATTTCTTGTGGAATTGTGATCCAAACTTGATCAAATGGTCCATAGGAGTTCATAATGTTGATGTGGATCAAATTTCATGAGATTTGACTGTCAATTGGCCACAGTTGACTTTTTCCCCAATACAGTTGATTTCTAGGTCAACTGTCCAATTGACTGGGCAAAACTTGGAATCAAGACTTGAAACTTGGTATAGGTAAACTTGGGAGCCCAACATGAAGCATGAAAGTCATCTTAGGCATTTTAGGTCAAAACATCCTTAGGCAAACACAAACCCTAATTTGAGTCCACAGTGCAAGGGGAAGTCCTGAGCAGAGGTAACCCTAACTGAATCTTAATCTTCAAAGGTCTTGTGATGAGAAAATGTTGAGGAAATGGGAGGGCAAATTTTGGGGTACAACAGCTTTGTATTAGGAGTTACTATATGTGATCGGTGGAAATAGAACTGACTGTTTTAAAGTTGGTTCGCGAAATGTCGCGGTAAGCAAGAGTCGCCACCGTCTTTGCCCGAACCCTTTTGGTTCGCCGGGAAGCCCTTATTTTTTCCTAGGTGTGTCAACCTAGCGGGTCTTTGATTATGCGTAGTTTTTTTCCGACTATGTCCGTGCTCAGGATGTAGGGAGTTGTCACTGTCAGTAGTGTGGTGTTGCCATATTACCAGAAGATGTATGATCAAGCAAGATTCGTTACTGGAATTCATGTCCAATGCCCCAAGTGACTCAGGTGGAGATTTGCCCCTGGCTACTTGGCATTTTGAGAGATTCTCTGAATCTTGACTTAACTGCCCCAGATGATGGACAATGATCATGCCGTGCCCCTTGATTGGAAGTGTTTTTCCATTTGATGTGACCCTTGAGAAGATTTTTGTTCACTAGATATTCATCGTGCGAATTTCTCTGTTGTTCGAACAAATGATCATATGCAAACAACGTTATTTAAAAAATGCAAAGCTTATGTCTGTTTTGAAGTTTTTTGAAAATGCAGTTTTCAATAAAACAAGCGAATTTTTGTAAAATGCGATGTCAACTCAGTATTTTATAGCAAGCCTTAAGGAGTCAGGATACCTTTTGTAACAATATGCTTTCGAACTAACCCATGCTTCAGCTAGGACTTTTTGAGGGTTGTAACGTGGCCTGGTTCACGGTTTAAGAAACAAAGGATAAAGGCTCAAACTTTATTTGTACCCACCCGTTCTTCGTGATGTTCTTCGATCCTAAACTCAGCTAATCATGCATTAGACCTTGTCTGAGTCTTTTCTCTGATATACCAGTGATGGTTCGGATACTGAAAGTTTATTTTGAATAGGCAGTCATTTCTTTTTTGTTGAGGGTTTGTAGGACCTCTTTTCTTTTTGATTTCATTATTCCTGTTTTTTGCCTGAACTGTTTCTTTTATGATTACAGTCAGCGGGATGCCCCAGTTTTGTAAGTCTCCTTCATAGGTTTTGACTTAATGGGATTTCGTTTCTGAGAGATAATGACTGCCTGTCTTTATGATTATTTAGAACCATCACTGTCTTTTGTTTCGGAAGGACTCCTTTGATGTTATTCGTTGTGCACTTGGATCAACTGAGAAAACTACCCTGCCCCGGGTTATAATTAAGGGTTTTAATTTTTGCGAAAAGAAAAACTCCAACTTCTTTGGCTCAAAGGGGTTGACGAGGGACTATCTTCCTTATAACTCCACTGTTTAGGATTTGAAATAATGCCTGTACCTCATCAGCGGGGTCTGTTCAAAAGCATACTGTAAAGATCGTGGTATCGTTTTTGTCATCCTCCCTCAAAAGGCTTAGAATTTTTTAACCGAGAGTTGAACATCACAAAAAATGAAAGCAATTTGAATATAGTGAATACGAATGGATTGATTCAAAACAGACATATGCGATGCATTGATAAAGTAATAAAGTTTGGCATGAGTAAATGTTTGAACAATCAAAAGAAAACTACAAATTGGAAATTCCAATGAACAAAAAGTCTTCGCGTCTCAGGACTTGTCACTTCAAGTGGTGAACCTTGGAGGGATAGTAGAAGAACTCAGCCTGACCATCTTGTGCAAACTCCAATGCTCCTTCATCAATCAGGTCCTGGATCTTGTTCTTCAGAGTCCAACAGTCGTCGGTGTCATGTCCAGGACTGTCAGAATGGTAGGCATATCTGACACTCGGGTTATACCTGGAAGAGGAAGTGTTGGGATTCTTAGGAGGGTCCCTTAGCATTACCAGATTCAGTCTCAGCAGACGTTGTAAAGCTTGAGATGACGACACGTTGAGCTTGGTGAATTGCCTCCTAGGATTGTATGGCTTGCTCTGATCAACCCGTTGTTCTTGGCGAGGTCGTTGTTGGACCTGTGAAGTAGTAGCAGCTTGGAGAGGTCTATTCATTGAACCAAACCTTTGACTTCTTGGAAGTTGATTAATGACTTGATCCTCAGCCTTGACTATTTGCTTCATGTCGTTGTCTTGACGAAGCTGGTTGACAATGGTTCTCAGCTCTTCTTGCTCCCGGGCTAAGCCTTGGATGAGAGCCATCTGTCCTAGCATCTGGGTCCTCATTGCTTCTACCTCAGCTTGTAGATGTTTCAGCCGTTCATCCTTACTGTCTTCTGGACTGTTCTTGACCAAATTCCCCATGAGGAGTGTTCTCAACTCTTCCTGCCCCTTGGATAGGCTTAGGAATATTTCCCTGAACTGAGTCTCTTGAGTATGAAGACCCTGGTTGTCTTGTTGGGAAGCCATTGTTGAAATAAACAGCGAAGAAGGTAAGTGACCTGTAACAAGGGTACCTGTAATGCAATGATATGTATGATATATGTATGCAATGTTTTCAAGGATCTCGCGGGGTAAACAAGGAAATTTGTTGGAATTTGAATCTGGTAGCCTAATTGAAGGAACTTCATGTTGTTGAGAGTCCTTCTTCAAGATTCAAAGCTCACCATATCCAGTGGGTCATAGCCCCTGACTCAAGTTATCAGCCTTGGCTAGAGGAAAATAAATCCCCTTTTCCCCTTGCTAGACAGTTGGTTCATCATGACCTGCATCACAGACCCTTGAGATCCTTGAAATGGGTTAGTCCTTATGCAGGATGTATGCAATGGTATGATGGTATGATTTTATGATAAAGCACACCACAAGTATTCACAAAGGCAAACATGGTAAGGCACACAAGTCACACAAGACAGCCCTTAGAGTTCAGGCCAGCATGAAGTTTAGGTACTACCCTCTTTCAGTTTCGTTGGTTAAGACCTGTCCTAGAAAATAGTAACCGGGTTCTAGAGGATCTCAATATCACTGACTACCCTCAATCGGTCATAACTCCAGCTTCGCAATCTTTTCTTGTGGCCAGAACCATCGCGAGAGTTTAGCCTCAATGAGTGTAGCATACTGCTACTATTCTATGGCCAAGTTGGGTCAATTTAGGGTTCTAAGGTCGGTTGGTGCTTAATGACTCCTCAGAAGACCCATATTCTCCTCGTTCCAACACAAGGGATATCGGTACAGACCAAGGTGTCACACCAATGTAGCTACTGCTTCACCCGTGTCGGTCTACGCCGGACAGGTCCCTCACAGCTTATGCTACCTAAAGGGTATTCCCCAGATTTGGGTTAGGATCTATGAAACTCCGATGCAATCCCACAAATATAAAATCAATCAAGCCATGCAATTGAAAACATAAGAGTGGTCTAATCCTAAGGTATACCTCACTTATTAAGTATCCCCAGCAGAGTCGCCAGTTCTGTGATCGGTGGAAATAGAACTGACTGTTTTAAAGCTGGTTCGCGAAATGTCGCGGTAAGAAAGAGTCGCCATCGTCTTTTATGTTCTCCAACATGGAAAGGACAAAAGCACAGCAAAATTCCTTTTCGAGATGTTTCTCGGTTCGGGAGGTAGATTATAGAAAGGGAAGGTGTTAGCACCCTTTCTATCCGTGGTTATCCACGGGCTCTTAGGTACTTGCTCACTATGTTTTCAAAAATGTTTGCTTTTCAAGTGTTTGTGGGTTTTGAAAAAGTTTCATTTTGAAAACTTCTAGGTAACTCTTGTATCAGTCCTTAAGAGTGTATGAAGTGTTTGTTTGAAAACTTTTTGAAAGTGTAAGTGCGAAAAGTATTTTTGTTATTTTGAAAGAGCAAGTACCCAGGAGAAATCTACCTACTCTAAGGAATTAAGCTGTGTAAATGTCCTTTAGACAGTACTATCCCACTATTGAAAAGTAGGTAGCACCGTCGTTGGAGTTGTTCGGGTCAATTCGATTATAGGGACATGTGTGGTCACCAAAGCAATAGTAGGACGCCTTAGCGGTAACCCTAATGTCCTAGATCCTTTTTATCTGAGGCAACCGTTTCGAGGCAACTGGATCTTTAGACAGGAGGGCGACCTCTAAAACACCCTATACTTGATGACCACCTCGAGGCAACCAAGTGAGGCGTACCCTAAGAGTGGCATGTGCACGTGTGTCAGGATTCAGTTTATATTATCTTTGCACATTTTTATGGTGAGCTACGGATTGATTTTATTTTTCAAGCAAGTCTTGCATGCATAATTAACAGTTGATAAGTGTGCGGAAAATAAATTGCGGAAAATGAATCTACGCTATTACAAGGCGTCGGGTATTTACATCGCCAAAAACATAACCCTTGAAAAATAAATGCGAGAAATTAAAAGAAAGCGATAAAAGGGTCCTAATTATCTATTACATTCTCGGAAACAGTTACATAAATATGATCAAAAATAAATATGCGCGCAAAGAAATTAAATCGGGGACGTCTTAGGGTTTTGACCCTTTTTGAGAAAAGAATGGAATTGTGGTCCTTTTGCAATTAATTAAAACCTAATTCTAATTAATTTAATTAATTAAAGAAAAAAAGTATTTTTTATGTTTTTTAGGTCTTTAATGGAAATAAAATAAAAATAATTAAAATTGTCAAAAGAAAAACCCTAATTCTATGTTAATTTTATTTATTATGAAAAAAGATTAAAGTTAACCTAATTTAAAACAACTAAATTAATTAATTACATTTATTTACAAAATAATAATTAATAGTGAAAATAATAAATAATAAAATAAATAATATTTACATTTTTAATTGTCTGAATTTATTATGAAAATAAAAGTTTGTTAATTAAATACTAATAATAATAATAATTAAAAATAATAATTAGTAAAAGAAAATAAAAAAGAAAGAAGAATAGAGAAACCAGGGGGGTGTTGGCCCAAAGAGGAGGTGAGAAAGCAATTCTGGCCCATTTGTTGGCCAGTCCGTTTTGACTTTGGAGATTGCCTAGAGCGTGGGTTGACCAGGAACATGGTGTTCATCACCTTTTGGCCACTGGATTGATGCATAAGGCCACATGGCATGCTGAAGCGTGAGGTTTATGGTGGAACGCGTTGAGAATCCTGCATATGATCACATTAGAAAAAATAGAAATAATTATTTGGGTGGACCTGGGAATCGAACCTAGGTCCCAAATGATCACACACCAATGCTTTGGCCATCTGAGCTGCACGTTTCAATTATTAATAACATATGAAGCAATTATTATATTAGGTAATTAATACATATGCTGAAAACACAAAAAACGCGCGCTCGTTTGAACGCTCCAACCATGACTCAACACGTTACTGTCTTCTTCCTCGTGCATGTAAAATAAAAGTGAGATAGCGGGGGTTTTTAACCCCCACAAAATAGGACGACCAAAAATAGCGAATAGAGCTATGCTCTATATAAATATGGCGCGATGGTTGGGTTAAATTCGTCTGAGTCTCCTGAGTTCAACCATGTGCATTAGAGATTCCAATTTTGCCTGGATAGTAAAGCCCTAATTCAAAACCTCAAGAACCCTAAAATTCGTTAATGGCAAGTCACAATTCTGTGCATTATAATCCAATTAATTAATACCATTAGCTTTCTATGGATGCAAGCAATACAAAACAAACCATAAATCACATCAAATGCTTATGAATCATGAGTTTCGATTATGGAAAAAGTATGTAAACCGTGGGTTCGTGTAGAGCGATTTCTTAGGCCTTAGCACTTGGTTTTGATTCCAATACGTTTCTGAGAGTTCCTGCAAGGTGTTAGAAACAATTACAAGCTTTGAATTGGCCTGGAAGATTGAAAACAGTTTTCAAGTTTCTCTTGATTTTTTCAAAGTTGCTTATGGCTTTCTGCAGCAATTTTTTCGTCTGTGGCATTAGGTTTAGGTTCTGTACTTATAGTAGAATGGATTTAGGTTAAATCTTGGCCAAGAAATCCATTGCATTATGGTTTCAATATTTGATTGAAAATCAAATATTTTTCAATCTTTTGATTGAAAAATCTTGCCAAACTTGGAGATTCTTGTCCCCTTGATGTGCACACGAGTTTTCCAGCTCCTTTAGGTCACATTTGCTTCATGAAAAGATTGCAAAACCATATCTTGATATTTTCCTACAATTAAATGAATTAAATGAATTAATATTGACTAAAAATTCAATTAATTAATAAAAAATAAGAAAATAATTAAATTTAATCTCAATGGGTCGTGCATAAGCCTTGGATAAAGTTTCAAGAAGAAATTTGAGGCCCATTAGCAAAAACAAAGTGTTTTGAGCAAAGTTGACTTTTGCAAATTCACAAAAATTTCCCAACTTCTCCAATGCATATCTTGCTCAATTTTGATCCTATGAACATGTCCTTGGACATTTTGGAAAGGTGTTGAAGTCCTCTAACCAATGCCTTTGGTCCCATGTCATTTGGATATACCAATCTCAAGTTATGGTCTTTGACTTAAAGTGCATTTTTGTTGACTTTTGAATTTGACCTATAATGTAGAAATTGATAACTTTTTGTGAGAGCATTTCTTGGACTTGGAATGTGAAGATGAGTTGTAGGAAATGTCATCCCCTTCAAAATGAGCATTGGATGGGATTTTTCTGATGAACCATGAAAAAGTTATGCTCTGGTCAAGTTACAATTGACTTTTCTGCTGTCCCAAAATAGTAACTTTTGCATCTTTGATGATTTTTGAGCCATTCTTGTGGAATTATGATCAAGACTTGATCAAATGATGATTGTGAGCTCAAAATAAGATGTTGACCAAAAATCTTGACTTTTGACTGCCAAATGACCATTTTACCCCTGCAGTTGATTGTGAACCAAATAGGGCTTTTGACTGTGCAACTTGCCTCTATGAGTCTTGAGACTTGACATATAGGTGCTTGACAATGTATATAGGCATATGAGACTTGTTTGAGCCATAGAAAACCTCAAATTCCTTGCAAGAAACAAAACCCTAATTTCAGCTGGCTTAGGAGGCATTTGGACTGTACAATCCCTTGAGTAGTCTTGAACCATTTGAAGATGATCCTTGACAAATCATGAGGAATATGGGAGGGCAAATTTTGGGGTACAACACTATAGATCCTAACCCGGATCTGGGGGACACCTTTTAAGTAAGTAGCAATAAACTGTGAGGGAACTATACGGTGTAGACCGATACGGTTGAAGTAGTAGCTACGTTGATGTGGCACATTGGTTGGTACCGGTATCCCTTATGTAGAAACGAGGAGAATACAGGGCTGCTATATGGGTCGTTAAGCATCAACTGACCTTAGAACCTATAATTGACCAACTTGGCCATAGGATGTAGTGAGATAGTCGGTCTCAGTGTAAAGCTGGGAACTGGTTGATACTCGATGCTACACTCATTGAGACCATACTCTCGAGATAGTTCCGGCTGCAAGAAAAGATTGTGTAAGCTGAATCCATGACCGATGGAGGATGGTCAGTGATATTGAAAACCTCTAGAACTCGGTTACTATTATTAGGATAGGTTGAAACCAACTGAACTTCAAGAGGGTAGTACCTAGACCCCATGCAAGCCTTAAACTTAAGGGTTATTGTGTGACTTGTTTGTCTTTACCATGTCTATTATCTGCTATACCTATTGTGTGTTTTATCATGACATCATGCATCATAACATAGCATGCATACTTCATTAGACTAACCATTTCAAAGACCGAGGGGATTTACCTTTGTCCTGTTTTATAGATCATGGCTTCCATGCGCAGAAACACCATCCGAGTTAACTTTGTGCAAATACCTGCTCAACTCAAAGATTTGGCCTCGAGAATTTCTGATACTTATTCATTCATTAGAAGACATGGTCAGCTTCTTAGTTTGGTTATTTCCAGGTTTGATGAGCAAATGATGAGTGCGCTATTCCAGTTCTTCGATCCGGTGCATCATTGCTTCACCTTCCCGGATTATCAGCTAGTTCCCACTTTGGAAGAGTTTTCTCATTTACTGGGTATATCCATCCTCGAGCAGATGCCCTTCACAGGTTTGGAAGAGACTCCTAGGCCAGAAGACATTGCCTCGGCTTTACACTTGAAAAAGGCTGATGTAGTGTCTAATTGGGAGACACGAAGCGGGGTTAAAGGTTTCTTAGCCAAGTTTCTAATGGATCAAGCTCAACTATGCAGTTAATATCTTCTTGTCTCGCAATCCTGTTCCTACCCTCTTGGGTGATATTTTGCATGCTCTTTATACTCGTACGGCGCGTAGAAGAGGGACCCTCATGTGTTGCATGCCGCTGTTGCCAAGGTGGTTTATTTCGCACCTCCCCAAGTCCGTGTTGAAGAATGAGGAAGGTTTAGGATGGTCTTACAGGATAATTTCCCTTGCTCATACATACATTCTTTGGAGTTCTAAGGATATGGAAGGTGTTGCTATCATTGATCGATGTGGGGAATACCCTAACGTCCCTTTGCTTGGAATTAGAGGGGGAATAACCTACAATCCTTGTTTGGCTTTATGAAAGTTAAGTCGCGCTCGGAGAGACGGTCCTCATGAGTTACTTCTTATAAATATTGTCTTTGACTATAAGGAGGATGTTGAAGAGCATCGCCGAAGGTTTATACGAGCCTGGGGCATGGTGAACAGGTCTGACCCTCAAGATCTAGGACCAAAGACTTCTCTCCCTATACAACCCTACCTCCAGTGGGTCCGAGCTCAAGCTCAGAAGCTCGGGATGCCTTATGAAGTTGTGCTTCCAGTGATTGTAAAGCATACTAATGAAGAAGGTGTTCCTTATACAGTACTTTATCCCTACATGCCTACTGATCTTGGGGCATTCAAGAGATCCAGGATTTAGCTAAAAGAGGATAGGGATAGCTACAGGGAGAAGTATCATGAGAAAGAAAGGAAGATCCTGAAGCTCACAAGGTAACTTGAGAATGAAAGGACGATCAATGACTACGTCAGCACGAAGGGAAAGCGACCATGGGATTTCTGATTTTTGCTTTTTTCTAAGTTTAGATTTGTTTTCAGTTTATTTCTTTTGTAAACGCCTTGAAGGCATTGTTAAACATTCTTACAAGTTTAATCTAATAAAGTTTGTTTATTTCTTGGTTTGCAAATTTAAATCTCCCAAAGTCTTTGAAATCATTTCATACGCATTCCATTATCATGCAGCTCATTACAGGTATCATTACAGGTTTCTCATCTTCTTCGCTGTTTATTTTAGCACAGAATGTCTTCTGAAATACCTACCGATCAAGCCATCAAGGCTCTTCAAGCACAAAATGCTCAATTAAAAGAGATGTTCTTGAATTTGGCCAAAGGACAAGAAGATTTGAAGACTCTCATCCTGAAGGAGAAGAAAAAGAAGAAGAAGAAGAAGGTGGTTCTGTTGAATATGGGTCACAGATTTGGGAATAGGTTACGACAGGAAGCTGATTTGTCTCATTCATCTAAAGGAGGAGAGAATCAAGAGGAAGAAAAGGGTCCTAGTCCTGTAGTCTCTAATAATGACACTGATTTTGATAAAGAACAGTATCCTCTTGCTGAGGATAGGTACAAACAACTTGAAGACCGTCTGAGTGCAATGGAGATTTAGAAGATACCTGGTTTGGACTTCGGAGATCTGGGACTAGCATATGGGGTGGTGATCCCTCACAAGTTTAAAGCTCCTGTTTTTGCTAAGTACGATGGAGTATCATGTCCAAAGCTCCATCTCCACTCGTACGTCAGAAAAATCCAACCCTACACTGCTGATAGAAATCTGTGGGTTCATTTCTTTCAAGATAGTCTGTTAGGGACTCAGCTTAATTGGTTTTATCAATTGGAAGGAGCTAATGTCCGAAACTGGGAGGACCTTGTTGCTGCTTTTTACAAGCAATACTAGTATAACACCGGCCTTGCTCCCATGCATACTCAGCTCCAGGGTATGTCTATGGGTGCAGGTGAAGGCTTTAAGGACTATGCTCAGAAGTGGAGAGATTTGGCTGGAAGAGTCCAACCCCCTCTGTCTCATAGGGAGTTGGTGGATATGTTTCTTGGGACTTTGTCTGGTCCATTTTTCAATCACTTGATCGACAGTTCATCATCTGGGTTCACTGAATTGATTTTGACCGGGGAGAGAGTAGAAGCTGGTATCAGAAGTGGCAAGATACAGAAAGGCGCTTCATCAAGTACAGAAAAGAAGCCTTTCAGGAAAGAAGCTAGTGCAGTTTACAGCTCGAGGATCCAAAACCGACATGAACGCCGCCAAGCAGTAAATGCGGTAGTAATATCAAGAGCCACCGTTGCCCCACAATGTAACAATCAGCAAATAATAGAGAGACCACAAAGACAGTACACCCATCTCAGCATAACCTTATCTCAAATTCTACCGCAATTGTTGAACACTAACCTGGTAACTCTTAGGGAAGCTCTGAAGAATCCCAGCACCACATCTCTGTTATATAATCTGAACGCCTGTTGTGCCTATCACTCCGATAGTCCAGGGCATGATACAAACAACTGTTGGGCCTTGAGGAATAAGGTGCAAAATTTGATTGAAGCTAAAGAAATCGAGTTTGATGCTCCGGAAAAGCCCAACGTCATGACTGCTCCTATGCCCAAACATGGTCATAGAGTAAATGTTGTGGGGGATGATTCATTTGTGACCTCTGTGGAAAACCTTTCTACTCCATTGATGACAGTTAAGAAGAACCTATTATCGATCGGTTTATTTCTGGGCTATGGTGAAGGTTGCCACCTATGTTCAATCCTGCATGCTGGTTGCCGTTTATTGAAATCAGGTGCGCAACGCCTGATGGATAACAAAGAGATCATGTTCGAGAAAACTTTGATTTCATTGATTCCTATTGAAGATGTTTCCATAATAACCATTTCCACCAATCCTTCCAAGGCTTCCTCGAGAAAGCCTGTTAGGATTACATCCATTCCAAGAGTTGCTCCATTAATCATTATTATTCCTGGTCCTATCCCATACACTTCAGATAAGGCTGTCCCGTGGCACTATGGGGCCGATGTGTATTATCATGGGATCAAACAAGATTGGAAGGTAGAAGAAGCTGATACTGATGTCAGCAATATTATCGAGGCTAGCAAGGTCACCCGGAGTGGAAGGCTCTTCTCTCCTGAGATTTCCCCTCCTACCTATCAAAAGCCTATCGCCATTCCATATGCCAGTACATCGGCTACTGTCCCAGTACATATTCCAATTATCACCCCTGTCGCCGAGTCATCTGACGCTCGGGGAAAAGAGGTCACAGGTGAGCCTGCCCGGACGGAGGCACCTAAGAAGGTCATTGTAGAAACCTCTAGGCAAGAGATAGAGGAAATTCTGAAGATTATTAAGAAGAGCGACTACAACGTAGTTGAGCAGCTGGGGCAGACCCCGTCGAAGATCTCCATGTTATCCTTATTGTTGTGCTCGGAAGCCCATGCAAAGGCTTTAATTGCTTTCCTTAAAATTGCGCATGTGCCGCATGAGACTTCTGTTGATCAATTCAAAGATTGTGTGGCTAGTTTGACCGCTGACAACAGGTTGGGTTTCTCCGACGCAGATCTGACTGCCAAAGGAAGGAATCACAATGATGCTCTGCATGTTTCGATCGAGTGCAGGGGCACTACTCTGGCCCACGTACTGGTGGATACTGGGTCCTCATTGAATGTTTTACCCAAGAAAGCATTAGACTGGCTGGACTGTGAAGGTTTGGTTCTGAAGCCGAGTAATATTGTGGTTAGGGCCTTTGACGGGTCAAAAAGGATGGTGCACGGGGAGGTGGACGTCCCTGTTAAAGTTGGCTCTCATACTTTTGCATCTACGTTCTATGTGATAGATATTCGACCATCTTATTCTTGTTTGCTGGGTCGCCCGTGGATTCATAAGGCTGGGGCAGTGACTTCTACGCTCCATCAGATGTTGAAATATCCAGTAAAGGGGAAGATTGTTACAGTGCAAGGTGAGGAGGAGTATATGGTAAGTCATCTTAACTCCTTTCTCTATGTGGAGATGGATGGAGAGTTCATCAAAACCCCGTTTCAGAACTTTGAAGAGGTCCCCCAGACTCTGGCGTCGACTGAAGTTGCTACTGAAGAACCTCTGATGAAGATGGCTTCCCTCAAGGATGCCATGGCTGTAATAGAAAAAGGTGGGTGTGCAAATTGGGGTCAACTCCCTGACTTTGCACACAAGACTGACAAGTTTGGTTTGGGCTTTACTGCAGAGGTGCAAAGGGTTGTTCGGCGTGCGCGGATTGGAAGACTTCCTCTACGCATCAGTAATCCAGGAGTGAATACAATTGAAGACGATGAAGAAGAGTCAGAGTTTGATAGCTGGATTTACCCGACTGCCAACAGTGGATTGAACAATTGGACGGCGAAGGACTTCGTGCCCGTTTCTTTTATTACACAGTAATAGACTTTTGTTTTTGAGATTTGTAACAGACAATTTGAAACTTTATGGCCCGGTGCCTTGCCCGAGGCACTTTGGCTTTGTTTGTGAGGGATTATTATTTGTCATTTTCATATATCATCAATAAAGCATTGGAAGTTTTCTTGCATTACAAATTTTGTGCTCCTTGTTTTGCTTTTTTATCTTACACTTTATCAAAACAGTTATTGTCTTACACACACTCACATATCATAATGCAGATCCACATCCACTTTGGATCCCACTGATAACAACTCTGCTACTGTCAGTTATGACTTTGAAAGTCTGATTAACCAAGCCGAGGAAGAAGGTGAGGATGATTGTGAAGTGCCTGGGGAACTTGCTAGACTGTTACTACTAGAAGAGAGGGCCATACAGCCTCATGAAGAGCCAGTGGAATCAGTGAATCTGGGTACAGAGGAAGACAAGAAAGAGGTCAAGATCGGTGAGAATCTGGAGCCTAGTGTCAAGAAATGATTGATACAAATGCTACACAACTATGTTGAGATCTTTTCTTGGTCTTATGAAGATATGCCTGGGTTGGATACTGACATTGTGGTTCATCGCTTGCCAACTAAATAAGACTGTCCTCTGGTAAAGCAGAAGGTTCACTGTATGCGCCCCGAGATGTCTGAGAAAATTAAAGCCGAGGTCATGAAACAGTTTGATGCCGGTTTTCTAGCAGTTACTTCTTACCCATAGTGGGTTGCCAACGTGGTTCCAATGCCGAAGAAAGATGGTAAGGTACGTATGTGTGTGGATTATAGGGATTTGAATAGGGCGAGCCCCAAGTATGATTTCCCACTCCCTCACATTGATGTTCTGGTCGACAACACCGCGCAGCATAAGATCTTCTCCTTTATGGATGGTTTTTCTGGTTACAATCAGATTAAGATGGCTCCCGAAGACATGGAGAAGACGACTTTTGTTACGCAGTGGGGCACCTTTTGCTACAAGGTCATGCCGTTCAGATTAAAGAATGTTGGGGAAACGTATCAGCACGCCATGGTTGCTTTGTTCCACGACATGATTCACCATGAGATTGAGGTGTACGCTGATGACATGATTGCAAGATCCCAAACTGAAGAAGAACATCTTGACCATCTCCAGAAGCTATTTGACAGGTTGAAGATGTACAAGCTGAGGTTAAACCCGAACAAGTGCACCTTCGGGGTAAGGTCTGGTAAGCCGTTGGGTTTCGTCATTAGTGATAAAGGTATTCAAGTGGATCCTGCCAAGGTAAAGGCTATACAAGAGATGCCAGCTCCCTGAATGGAAAAAGAAGTCAGAGGCTTTTTGGGACGTCTGAACTACATTGCCCGATTCATTTCGCACCTGACTGCTACTTGTGAACCAATCTTCAAGCTGTTGAAGAAATATCAAGTGGTAAGATGGAATGATGAATGTTAGTCCGCTTTCGAAAGGATCAAGGAATATCTCCAAGAGCCCCCTAATCTGATGCCTCCAGTTGAAGGAAGACCTTTGATCTTATACTTGATAGTACTCGATAATTCAATGGGGTGCGTGTTGGGGAAGCATGATGAGTCTGGCCGAAAAGAGCATGCTATTTACTACCTTAGCAAAACGTTTACCGACCGTGAGACCCGATACTCATTTCTCGAGAAAACTTGTTACGCTTTGGCATGGGCTTCTCGCCGGCTGAGACAGTATATGCTGACTCACACTACTCTATTGATATCAAAGGTGGATCCAATCAAGTATGTCTTCGAAAAGACTGCCTTGTCCGGAAGAATAGCAAGATGGCAGATGATCTTAACTGAGTATGATATCCAATACACAACCCAAAAACAATCAATGAAAGTGTGTTGGCAGATCATTTGGCGCATCAGGCCGTGGATGATTACCAGTCTATGAATTTCGAGTTTTAGGATGAGAATATCATGTTAGTGACCGACTGTGAAAAACCTGGATTGGATGAAGGACCTGAGGAGGGATCCGGTTGGTATATGTATTTTGATGGAGCTTCAAGCGCGTTGGGTAACAGCATTGGCACCGTGATCATATCTCCTGAGGGCTGTCATACTCCGTTCACCGCCCGATTATGTTTTAACTGCACTAACAACATGGCGGAGTATGAATCGTGCATCATGGGTCTTCGAGCAGCTATTGACCTAAGGATTAATTTCTTAAGTGTATTTGGATATTCCTCTCTAGTGATCAGTCAGATCAAAGGCGAGTGGGATACGAAGCACCCAAATCTTATTCCTTACAAAGAGTATGCATTAACATTGCTCCCACACTTCGAGGAGATAACCTTTGAACACTTCCCAAGAGAGGAGAATCAGTTAGCGGACGCGCTAGCTACCATGTCTTCTATGTTCAAGGTCAGGTGGGACAATGAAGCTTCCCAGATTACCATTGAGAGGTTGGACGAACTCGCACATTACTGTGACATTGAGACTGAAGAGGTAGCAGATAAACCCTGGTTCCACGAGGTAAAGAGGTATCTTGAGGCTCAAGAGTACCCCGAGGGTGCATCTGTTAATGATAAGAATTTCTTGAGGAGGTTCGCTGCAAAGTTCTTCATTAGCAATGGTATCCTTTACAAGCGTAATCATGATTCAACCATACTACGATGTGTGGATAAAAGAGAGGCAGAAAGGATTATGGCAGAGTTACATGAAGGAACTTTCGGAACTCATTCTAGTGGACATACCATGGCAAAGAAAATCCTACGGGCAGGATACTATTGGTCTATGTTGTACCCCAAAATTTTCCCTCCCAGTTTCCTCAACATTTTCTCACCACAAGACCTTTGGAGCTCAAGATCCAGTTAGGGTTTGCTCTGCTCAAGACTCCTCCTTGCACTGTTGACCCAAATTAGGGTTTGTGTTTGCATAAAGATGTTTTGACCTAAAGTGCCCAAGATGACTTTCATGTTTCATGTTGGACTCACAAGTTTATCCATACCAAGTTTCAAGCCTTGATTCCAATCTTTGCCCAGTCAATTGGACAGTTGACCTAGAAATCAACTGTATTGGGGAAAAAGTCAATTGTGGTCAATTGACAGTCAAACCTCATGATTTTTGACCCACATCAACATTATGAACTCATATGAACCATTGGGTCAAGTTTGGATCACAATTCCATAAGAAATTTGATCAGATCACCAAAAGGGTAAAATGGTCATTTTTAGGGTTTTGACTGCACAAAGGCAATTTTTGACTGTTTGACCTAGCCAATGGCAAACCAAGCTCACATATGGACTCAAGGACTCAATGACATGGTCTTGGCACATTCAACAAGTTCAAAAGATCCCAAATGCACAAGATTGACAAATGAATTCTCCAGTCAACTGAGCCAAATTTGACTGTATACTGAAAAGTCAAACTTTGACTTTTTGGTCAAAATCAAGTGTCAAGATTCATTTTTCATAAATACATGTCAAATCATGAAACTTGTTCATCAAGAAATCAAAAATCACAAATTAGGGTTTGAAATGAAGAAATTTCATAACTTAGAATTTTTCTAAGTTATGAAAATTCCTAATTTTTTCCTAACTTTGTCCCATTTTTTCATCAAGATACATTTGGATTCAAACAAAAATCAAAACATGAAAGTTATAGCCCATTTCAAAATCTACAACTTTGATTCACAAAGTTTCCTCAAAAGAAGCTTGTAGCTCAAGTTATGATTTTTGGAATAGGGGTGCAAAACATTCTTAACTTAGAAAAATTTTGACCTATTCTATGCAGGATTTTTGCCTAACTTCATGGCCACTTTTCACATGCTTCCACTTGGAATTTCAAATTTCATTACCAAGATGGATTGTAGTATACATTCCAAGCTTTCCAAAATGTCCAAGAACTTATCAAACAACCTTGTGGTTAGGGAGAATCGAATTTGTCAATATGGGCAAAAGTCACTTTGATTCATGGCCAAATGCATGTTCATAACTTGGGCATTTTTGAAATCAGCATGTGCAAGCTACATTACAGACCTCTAATCTCATTTACACTCAATAATTAAATGACAATCCATTGTGCCAAGATGTTATTTTGTGTATTTGGACATTACATGAAAAATTAAGCCATATTTGGAAAAAGTGACTTAGCCATTTTTGAAAAGGTGAACTTTATGTCAAACACAAATCCAAGAAGTACAATGAAAATCTCTGAGGCACAAGTTATTGAACTAATCCCACTGATCAAGACTAACTTTGCAGCATTTTTAGGGGGCCTGCATAAGCTTGTAACTCAACTTGTCATTTTTTGCTTAAGATAGAAGAAACATTGCATAACTGATCACAACTCACATTGCTGCAACAACTAGCCAAAACAAACTTTGCAAACATTTTTCCCTTGATCCAACTAACCTAAAGCACGAATCAATCAGAGTTCAAACCTCCCCAAACACAGAAACACCACTTTGCTGCACAAAACAGGGCACCTGCTGCAGATTGTGGTCCACAACTCAATCCATTCGTGCGCCTTGGCCAAAACCAGTTCATACACAGTCCATAACATCCATACAAACTATTCCAAGCCCTAGCTACAGACTGTAACACCTCTAACCAACTTCACCATTTTCACTTTTTTTTGTTTTGCAGGTTGACTTCTATAGCTCGATTCATTTAGTTTCAAAGCAAGCTAAAGGTTGGAGAAGCATCCCTGAACTTCAAGCAAGCTGTACAAGTCCTCACATTTCCTTGAAAGTACCTCCATTGTCATACACGTATCAAGCTGAAACAGGTAAAACTTTGGACTTCTATCTCTCAATCTAGGAAGAGTTAGCCTTAGGTTTATGAATGAAAAATGCTTTACTCATGGCCCTGAAGCTACACATATAATTACTTTGCATTTATGTTGTGTGTACTGAGAGAATTTGGAACCTGAACATTAGAAAAAACTTAGGTCAGGAATTAGGGATGGAGAAATTCTCTCTCATTTCTGAGAGTTAAGTCAAATTTTTATATGTCTGGATTCGTCTCTTGATGCTCTACATTTTTCGTGTTATGAGTTTTGCTTGAAAGTCTAGGAAACAGAAGTTAGGAAACGCGTGTTGTTGTTGTTCAAACAAGTCTGGAGGTTGAAGACAACTCCTCTTGGGCTGGGCCTGAGTTTGATTTTCTGTTTACACACTCATTTTCCACTTGCACCCCCTTTGGCCCATTGTGTTTATGTTTATCATTTTTTGACTTTTTCTTTTTATTTCTGACTTGTTATTTTTTGCCAAAAATATAAAAAATATTAAAAACATTTTTTCAATCATTTTTGCATTTTATTTGGATTTATTTGTTTTATTTGAATTTATACATTGTAAATAACATATATCCTTTTATTAAAAATACCAAAAATAATACAAAATACATTTTGTTTTCTGATTTTTATTTTATTTTATCCTTTGAAAATATTTTCTAAAAACATACTTTTTTTTTTGTAAATATTAAATATTTTATTTTTTATACATATTTAATATATTTAGTAAATATTATAAATACTTATATATTTATTAGGATATTTAGGATAAAAACATAAAAATAATACATTTTTATTTTTATTAATACTTAACTTAAAAAATCACTTTTTTACAATATACTTCCTTTTTATTTATTTTTTGTACATAATTAATAAATATTGTATATAATATATAATAAATACCTTTTTCTTTATAAAATTAGGGTTTTGCCCTAAAAACATGAAAATACCCAAAAAAATTACCCTTTTATTTTTGTTTATTTGTCACATGAAAAGCACTTTTACATACATATAAAAATCATTTTTTGCATCTTGCATATTTATTTTATTTTATTTTATTATTGTGCAATTAAATACCTTGTAAATTCCATTTGGATTGTAATAGCTTAGATTTAAATTTCTTGCTAAATATCCCCATTTGAACATTTGTACCCCCCATCCCATAATTGTGTTGTAATAATTTAGGACCTTTAAATTCCGTATTTAAAAGCTTTCTAAATATGCCATGATAGAATTAGGGTTTTATATGCAAAAATCAACCAACAATAGCTTGACCTAATTCAAAGATAACAAAGCATGAAAATGGACAACACTAATCACACTTGCAACCCTAGGGTTACTCCACTTGTTGCCTTCAATAATGGGCCATGTTGCATGTTGAGTGTTTTTGGCAAAACAAAACAATATCAAATGATCATAGTCCCTCGATGACGCTTTCGAAAGTTGCCTAAACAAATGATCAAGTACCTTAAAGGAAAAGTTGCCAAAGACACTTGGCACCATTGCAATCATGGTCTAAACGATGACCCGCGCCCGTCCCGTTAACATCCTAACACAAGATTGTCCATCAAATACAATGGTGGAACAAAATTGTTAAAAGGGTTAAAAACATAGGAAAGATCTTTGAGAAATTTAGGAGTAGACAACTCTTAGTTACTTGCCAACTTGCAAAACAAAAACACTTGCCTATTTTTCAAAACCACACTCCACAACACTTTCAAAACAACTTTCAAAAACATTGAAAACTTTTTCAAAAGACATACACCTTTGTATACATCCAAACATGGGTCATTACAAAGGTTGCCACCACATTGGCCTCTTTTCAAAACATTTTCAAACCCACACACAAAGCACCATTTCAAACAATTGAAAGCACCATTTCAAACAATTGAAAATCAAGGCAAGTTGATCTAAGCAAGTAACTAAGAGCCCATGGATAACCATGGATAGAAAGGGTGCTAATCCCTTCCCTTTCTATAATCTACTCCCCGAACCCAAGAAAACATCTCAAAGGTTTTTGCTGTGCTTTTTAACCTTTCCTTAGGATAAAATAAAAAGTCGGTGGCGACTCTTGCTCAACCGAAACATTTGCAAAAACAAACGCAAAACCCAAGTCAGTTCTCCCACCGTATCACAGAACTGGCGACTCTGCTGGGGAGATTTTTAAAGTGGAGTAACCTTAGGGTTTAGATCACCCTCTTGCATGACTAATTGTTTGCTTTGATTGCTTTATACCTTGGCTCTCTTGTTTGGGTTTGAAATCCTACACCCGGATTTGGGGAAACATTCATAGATAGCAATACGTTGTGGAAACTGTGCGGGGTATACCGACACGGTTGAAGCAATAGCTATATTAGTGCAACATATTTGTGAGTACTGGTAACCCTTGAGTTCAATCAAGGAGAGTACGGGGCCGCTGAGTGATGTAACTAAGCACTAATGACCTAGAACCTTACGTGACCATCTTGGCCTTTCATTAGGGGTAGTGAGATGACCGGCTTTGGTGCAGTCCGAAGTTGGTAGATACTCGATACTACACTCATTGAGGGTTGTTTTCTTGGAATATTTTGGTCGCTAGTTAAGTGGCTAAACCAAAACAATGAACATGGAAAACAATCCAGTGATATTGAGCTCCTTAGAACCCAGTTACTATTTATAGGACAGGTTTTTAAGCCAACTACACTCAAGAGGGTACTTACCTATGAAACCTCATGCAAGCCTGAAACTAGGGTTTGGTGTGAATTGCTTGTACATATGTTTTGTGCATACATCATGAACATCATAAAGCATCATATGCATTCACTAACCATTTCAAGGGTTTAGATCTTCATCTTTGTTCTTGTTTTGTAGGTCATGGAAATTCTTCGCAGGAAAACTATCCAAGTCAACCTTGTGAGAATCCCTCCTTAACTCAAGGAGCTCACATCCAGGATTCCGGAAAGCTCTCCCTTCAATGAAAGACATGGTAGACTGCTCAGCCTAGTCAACACCAGCATTGAAGAGGACATGGTAAAGGTGTTGTTCCAGTTCTTTGACCCCCTTCACCACTGTTTCACTTTCCCCGACTATCAATTGGTGCCCACTTTGGAGGAATTTTCTCAACTCTTGAGAATTCCTATTCTTAATCAACTACCCTACAACGGTACGGAAAAAGAACCAAAGCCTGAAGATGTTGCTCAAGCACTACACTTGCAACCATCTAACATCAAGGGGCATTGGGAAACTAGAAGCAGTGTCAAAGGCTTCTTGGAAAAATTCTTGTTTGAGAAGGCACAAGAGTGTTAGAATTCGTTGGACCTATAAGCCTTTGAAGAAATTGTGGCACTCCTCATTTATGGGTTGGTCCTGTTCCCAAATCCTGACCAACTTGTAGATGTCAACACCGTCAAGATCTTCCTATCCAAGAATCCAATACCAACATTACTTGGGGACATTCTTCACTCATTTTACACACGAACAATGAGAAAGAGGTGTTCTCATGTGATGTACTCCTCTCCTTGCAAGGTGGTTTATTTCGCACCTTCCACAATCTGTCTTGAAGAATGACCAAGGCCTAAGGTGGTCACAACGGTTGATGACCCTTACACACTCTGATGTACATTGGTGCTCTCGGTCCAGAGAAAATGTCATCATTGTCGATCGTTGTAGAGAGTTCCCTAATGTTCCATTGCTTGGCATTAGAGGAGGCATTACCTACAACCCTTGTCTAGCCTTAAGACAATTTGGATATGCACGGAGGGATGGCCCTCACGACATGTTGATTCCTGACCTAGTTTTTGACTTCGACAACAATGTGCAAGGACTTCGCCAAAGATTCATCAGAGCTTGGAGGATGCCTAACAAGGTAGACAGCAAGACACTGGGGCGCAAGAACTCCATCCCTCTTGAGCCTTACCTCAAGTGGGTACGAACTCGAGCCCAGAGTCTAATGATGCCTTACCCTCATGTTCTCCCTATGATTAAAGAACCCGTTAAGGAAGGATAGGTTCCCTACACCATCCTATATCCTGACATGCCTACATCGTGGGAGGAGATGCAGAAGAGTTGGATCCAACTCAAGGAGGAACGGAACACTTTCGAAGCCAGCTTCTACGCCAGTGAGAAGAAGGTTTTGGAGCTTACCCGCCGCCTCCATGAGGAAGAGACCCTCAACACCTACATCGCACCAAAGAGGATGCGCAACGTCTTTTTACCTTGAGAAGTTTTTTGTAATATTTGGCCCATGGGGCATTTATGTACTAACAAATTTCTTCTTATTAATATGACGTGCGTTCTTTTTGTTTGCAACAATTTTGAATTTTCCAAATCCTTGAATGCATTGCATACATAAGCATATCATTCATCATGCGCATAAGCAGGTCTCCACACCAGGTTTCCTTATCTTTCTGCTGTTTATTTCAGTAAGATGGATCTCGAACAGACGGTCAAGGACTTGCAGTCTCAAAACTCACAGTTTCAACATCTCCTGATGACGTTGGGAAAAGGTCAGGAGGACCTAAAAGCCCTGCTGGGGAACAAAGAGCAAGTGAAAAAGAAGAAGAAGAGGATCGGGGTGGCTACCCTAGGAAGAAGCTTTGAGGGTGAATCCAGAAGAGTTATTGAATTTCCCCCTATGTATGAAGAGGGAACCAGTAAAGGGAATGCGGCTGCGGTACCTTCCGAATCCGAAGCTGAAGAAGGAGAGGCTGAAGAAGACGAAGACTACTCTGAGCAACAATACCCGCCCGCCGACGATAAGTACAAGAGCTTAGAAGACAGGTTGGCAGCTATGGAGCTGCAGAGAGTTCCCGGTTTAGATTTCGAAGATTTAGGATTAGTAGCTGGAATTGTGATCCCCCCGAAGTTCAAAGTGCCAGTTTTTGCAAGATATGACGGGCTGTCTTGCCCTAAAATGCATCTCAGATCATATGTAAGGAAGATCCAACCTTACACCGCAGACAAGAACCTATGGATCCATTTCTTTCAGGATAGCCTTTCAGGGGCTCAACTCGAATGGTTCTATCAGCTGGATGGAGCCAGTATCCGAAACTGGGAGGACTTGGCTACCGCATTTTATAAACAGTATCAGTACAATTCTGACCTCGCTCCCACGCGTACCCAACTCCAGGGTATGTCACTAGGGACAGGCGAAGGATTCAAGGAGTATGTGCAAAAGTGGAGAGACCTGGCTGGCAGGGTGCAGCCACCGCTGACTGACCGTGAACTTGTTGACATGTTCCTGGAGACCCTGTCTGGTCCATTCTTCAACCATCTGATTGGTAATTCTTCTGTTGGGTTTACAGATTTGATCTTGACAGGAGAGAGGATAGAAGCTGGTATCAAGTCAGGGAAGATACAGAAAGGTGCCTCCGCGAGTACTGAAAAGAAGCCCTTCAAGAAGGAAGCCGGTGCTGTTTATGGTCCCAGAAGACAAATTAAACCGGAACGCCGTCAAGCTGTCAATGCGTTGGTAATTTCAAAGCCTGCTGCTGCTCCTCAACAGTTTAATCAACCAAGGGGTGAGAGATCCAAAAGACAGTACACTCGGCTCAGCATGACCCTATCTCAGATTTTGCCGCAACTACTGTCAACCAATCTGGTAACCGTCAAAGAAGCTCCGAAGGTAGTGAACACAGCTTCTCCAAAGTACAACCCCAACGCCCGTTGCGCTTATCACTCTGATAGCCCGGGGCATACTACGGATGATTGCTGGGCTCTGAGGAACAAGGTTCAGGACCTTATTGATGCTAAGGAAATACAGTTCGAGGCGCCCAAAAGACCCAATTTTGTGACTGCTCCCATGCCCCAGCATGGAGTGAATACTGTGGAAGAAGACCAGTATGTAGCCTCCGTGGAAGAAATTGTTACTCCGTTGTTGACTGTCAAGAGGAAACTATTGCTAGCCGGTTTATTTCCGGGATGTAGCAAAGGTTGCCTTCTTTGTGCTGTTTCACCTGCTGGTTGTCCCTTGCTGAAGTCAGGCATCCAAAGCTTGATGGATAGCAAAGAGATCTTGTTCGAGAAGATTGTTGTTCCTGCTGCCCCCGCTGAAGAAGTTTATATTGTCACTATTTTCAACAAACCTCCTAAGGCTCCCTCAAAGAAGCCTGTCAAAATCATGTCTACTCAGAAGATTGCTCCTATCATCATCACTGTTCCGGAGCCTCTCCCTTATACATCCGACAAAGCTGTCCCATGGCACTATGGGGCAGACGTTTATGTTCTTGGAGTAAAGCAAGAGTTTGATACTAGTACCGGCGTCAGTAACATCACCGGGCCTGCCAAGATTACTCGCAGTGGTAGGCTATTTTCACCAGATATTGCGCCACCAGTTATTCGGAGACCTCTTGTCATCACACCTGCAAGTGTGCCTGCTTCCCTTCCGGATCAAGTTCCTGTTTCTACCCCTGCTGCTGAATCATCTGACGCTCGGGGCAAAGGGATTGCTACTGATTTGCCTGCCCTGAAGGAGGCACCAAAGACAACCACTGTTGAAGCTTCCCAGCAAGAGATGGAAGAGATCCTCAAGATTATCAAGAAGAGTGATTTCAACGTAGTTGAGCAGCTGGGGCACACCCCCTCTAAGATTTCTATGTTATCACTGTTGTTGTGTTCAGAGGCCCATGCAAAGGCCCTGATTTCCTTCCTAAAGACGGCCCATGTGCCCTAAGAAACGTCTGCTGATCAATTTACCGATTGTGTAGCTAACTTGACTGCTGATAATGGTTTGGGCTTCTCTGACGCCGATCTGACTGCTAAAGGAAAGAACCATAACGACGCCCTGCATGTCTCCATTGAATGCAGGGGCACTAATATTGCCCATGTGTTGGTAGACACCGGTTCTTCATTAAATGTATTGCCAAAGAAGGCCTTAGACAAGTTGGATTGTGAGGGTTTGGAGCTCAAGCCTAGTAACATTGTTGTCCGAGCCTTTGACGGTTCGAAAAGGATGGTACATGGTGAAGTTGACATTCCAATCAGGGTTAGTTCTCAAGTTTTTGATTCTACTTTCTATGTGATGGACATCCGACCATCCTATTCTTGTTTGATGGGTCGTCCATGGATCCACAAGGCTGGAGCTGTGACCTCCACACTACATCAAAAGCTTAAGTACCCAGTCAGGGGGAAGATTGTTACAGTTCAGGGGGAGGAAGAGTATATGGTCAGCCACCTCAACTCGTTCCGGTACATAGAAATGGATGGGGAATTCATTGAGACCCCCTTTCAATACTTTGAAGAGGTGCCTCAGACACTGGCATCAGCTGAAACTGTGATTGAAGACCCTCCTTTGAAGATGGCTTCCTTAAAGGATGTCCGGGCTGTGATTGAGAAGGGTGAGTGTGCAAACTGGGGCCGACTTCCTGATTTCACTCCAAAGACTGACAGGTTTGGTCTGGGTTTCATTGCAGAGGCTCAGAGGGCTGTTCGTAAAGCAAGGATTGGAAGACCTCTTGTGTTCATCACCAACCCGGGAGTGAATGCTATTGAAGATGATGTGGAGGAATCTGAATTCGACAGCTGGATCTACCCAACAACCGACGGAGGATCAAGCAACTGGACTGCCAAAGATTTCACACCTATTACTTTTGTCACTCAGTAATGAACTCTTTTGTTTTCAGTTTGTAACAAACAATATGTTGAAACTTTTATGGCTCGGTGTCCTACCCGGGGCACCGTGGCTTCATTTGTGAGGGATTTTGTGTGTCATTTTCATATATCATCAATAAAAACATTGGACGTTTGTTGCATTTCAAAATATTGTGCTCCTTTTCTTTCTTTATTTGCAAAACAACTATATTTACACACACTCACTTATACAGGTTCCAATCCACTCTGGATCTCACTGGTAACGACTCTGCTACTGCCAGTTATGACTTCGAAAATCCGATCAACTTAGCCGAAGACGAAGGTGAAGATGATTGAGAAGTGCCTGTTGAGCTTGCAAGACTGTTACTCCAGGAAGAGAGGGCCATTCAGCCACATGAAGAGCCAGTGGAAACGGTAAATCTGGGTACTGAGACAGACAGAAAGGAAGTCAAGATTGGTGCCAATCTAGAGCTCAGTGTGAAACAACGGTTGATTCAGATGCTGCATGACTATGTGGAAATCTTTGCCTGGTCTTATGAAGACATGCCTGGGTTGGATACCGACATTGTGGTTCATCACCTGCCTACCAAGGAAGATTGCCCTCCGATAAAACAGAAGGTTCGCCGTATGCGTCCAGAGATGTCCGAGAAAATAAAAGCTGAGGTTATGAAAAAATTTGATGCCGGATTTCTAGCAGTAACTTCTTACCCTCAGTGGATTGCCAACGTGGTTCCAGTGCCGAAGAAGGATGGTAAGGTCCGAATGTGTGTTGATTACAGGGATTTGAACAGGGCGAGCCCTAAGGATGATTTCCCTCTGCCTCATATCGACGTCCTGGTTGACAACACTGCTCAGCATAAAGTATTCTCCTTCATGGACGGCTTCTCCGGTTATAATCAGATCAAGATGGCTCCTGAAGACATGGAGAAGACCACTTTTGTTACTCAGTGGGGCACCTTTTGCTACAAGGTCATGCCTTTTGGGTTGAAAAATGCTGGGGCAACCTACCAACGTGCCATGGTTGCTTTATTTCATGATATGATCCATCACGAGATAGAAGTATACGTCGACGATGTGATTGCAAGGTCCCAAACTGAGGAGGAACACCTTGACCATCTACGAAAGCTGTTTGACCGTCTGAAGTTATACAAGCTGAGGTTGAACCCAAACAAGTGCACCTTTGGGGTGAGATCTGGAAAATTGCTAGGCTTCGTCGTAAGCGACAAAGGTATTCAAGTGGACCCTGCCAAAGTGAAAGTCATACAAGAGATGCCAACTCCCAAGACAGAGAAAGAAGTCAGAGGCTTTCTAGGACGTCTGAGTTACATTGCCCGATTCATCTCGCATCTAACTGCTACCTGTGAGCCAATCTTCAAGCTGCTGAAGAAAGATCAAGTAGTACGTTGGAACGATGAATGTCAGGCCACTTTCGAAAAGATCAAAGAGTATCTCCAAGAACCACCCATTCTTATGCCGCCGGTTGAAGGGAGACCTCTAATCTTATACTTGACAGTACTTGACAACTCAATGGGGTGTGTGCTGGGGCAGCATGACGAGTCTGGCCGAAAAGAACACGCCATTTATTACCTTAGCAAAAAGTTTACCGACTGTGAGACCCGGTACTCACTGCTCGAGAAAACTTGCTGCGCTTTGGTATGGGCTGCTCGCCGGCTGAGACAGTATATGTTGACTCACACTACTCTGTTGATTTCAAAAATGGATCCAATCAAGTACATATTCGAAAAGCCCGCTCTGTCTGGAAGAATAACAAGATGGCAAATGATCTTGACAGAATATGACATCCAGTACACGACTCAAAAAGCAATCAAGGGAAGTGTATTGGCAGACCATTTGGCGCACCAGGCAGTGGACGATTACCAGTCAATGAACTTTGAATTTCCAGACGAGGATATCATGGTAGTGACTGATTGTGAAGTACTTGGACCGGATGAAGGACCTGAGGAAGGATCCTGATGGTCTATGCACTTTGACGGAGCCTCGAACGCTTTGGGTAATGGTATCGGCGTTGTAATCATATCCCCAAAAGGCACTCATACTCCACTCATCGCCCGACTATGTTTCAACTGCACCAACAACATGGCAGAGTATGAGGCATGTATCATGGGTATTCAAGCTGCAATTGACCTAAGGATCAAGTTTCTGAGTGTCTTTGAAGATTCCGCTCTCGTGATCAATCAGGTCAAAGGCGAGTGGGATACGAAACACCCGAATCGTATTCCTTACAAGGAGTATGTATTGACGTTGATTCCCCATTTCGAAGAGATAACTTTTGAACACTTCCCAAGAGAGGAGAATCAGTTAGCGGATGCGTTGGCTACGATGTCTTCTATGTTAAAAGTCAAATGGGACAACGAGGCGCCCCGAATCATTATCTGGAAGTTGGATGAACCTACACATTGTTGCGATCTTGAGGCCGAAGAGGTAACAAAAAAACCCCGGTATCATGAAGTGAAGAGGCACTTGGAAGCTCAAGAATACCCCGAGGGTGCATCTGTTAATGACAAAAAGTTTCTGAGAAGGTTTGCGGCAAAGTTCTTCCTCAGCAATGGCATTCTCTACAAGCGAAACCATGATTCAACTTTACTGTGTTGTGTGGATAAGACTGAAGCGGAAAGGATCATGGCAGAGCTACATGAAGGTACCTTCGGAACACATTCCAGTGGACATACTATGGCAAAGAAAATCCTTCGGGCAGGATATTTCTGGTCCACAATGGAAGCCGACTGTTATCAGCATTCTCGAACTTGTCATAAATGCCAGATCTATGCTGATAAGGTGCACATTCCCCCGGTTCCTCTGAATGTCTTGACAGCACCTTGGCCTTTTGCGATGTGGGGCATTGATATGATCGGCGAGATCCGACCTACGACATCCAACGGGCATCGCTTCATCCTGGTAGCGATTGATTATTTCACAAAATGGGTTGAAGCAACTTCCTATGCTACCGTAACCAAGAACGTTGTGGCACGTTTCATTCGGCACAACCTGATCTGTCGATATGGTGTACCTGAGAGGATCATTTCGTACAATGGTACCAATCTTAACAACAAGATAATCACTGAACGCTGCGAGCAATTCAAGATACAACACCACAACTCTTCTCCATACCGGCCGAAGATGAATGGGGCTGTAGAAGCAGCTAATAAGAACATCAAGAATATTGTGCATAAGATGACAGTGACCTACAAAGATTGGCACGAGATGTTACCGTTTGCTCTTCATGGATACCGTACCTCAGCACGGACGTCAACAGGGGCAACTCCCTTTTCCTTGGTCTATGGCATGGCGGCAGTCTTGCCTATTGAAGTCCAGATACCTTCTCTCCGGATAATGAAGGATGCAGACTTGAGAGAAGATGACTGGATCTAGACTCGGCTTGATCAATTAAACCTAATTGACGAAAAAAGACTCACTGCTATTTATCATGTCAGACGTACCAAAAACAGATGATCAGGGTATTTAACAAGAAGGTCAGATGACAAGAGTATCAAGTCGGAGACCTGGTAATCAAGCGCATCATTCTTCCTCAAAGTGACCCCAGGGGAAAATGGACCCCTACGTACGAAGGACCATTTGTGGTTAAACATATCTTCTCGGGAGGAGCCATGATTCTAACCACCATGGATGGTGACGACCTTCCTCACCCCGCCAATGCAGACATAGTAAAAAGATACTACGCGTGAATTAAAGACCCGCTAGGTTGACACACCTAGGCAAAAATAAGGGCTTCCCGGCGAACCAAAAGGGTTCGGGCAAAAATAAGGGATGAAATGAAAAAAAATCTTTACACCCGGCAAGTCGAAAACCTGAAAAGGCGGCTTGGGCAAAAATGGGTATCCCGGTGGACCGAAAACCCGAAAGGGCGGTCCAGGCAAAAGTTAGGGATTAAAGTGTAATACTATGTCTCATTGAATCACCTTGCATCCAGAATTCGGCATCAACTATCAGACTTCGGCATCGATCGATCAGCTTCATCTTCAACTAAGCAGCAAGTGATGAGACACTTGAAGACATAAAGGCGATAGCAGAGTTGGAACCCAGTGGGATTATTTTTTCACATAGCTGTTTTGTTTCCTTTCACAAAATTGTATAAACTCTGTTTTGCTCGGCGGCGTCCTCTTACTAGGACGTCAGCCTCTTGTACAAAACGCCTGTTTACAGGCAAATTTCAAAATCAATACAAGTTCAATTTTTCAGACAAATTATCCATTTGTTTTTCCTTTTTTCTGTTTTGTTTTGCGAAGAACGTCCAATGTTCATTTTTGATATATGCATTTGACATTAATTGCTAATCATGAATAGTTGCATGCGAAATAAAGGACTGATTACAGGTGACATCAGAAACAGGGGAAATTTAGAATTGTCTAAGCGATCTAGTTGCTCTGTCCACCAAGGTACCAAGGTAGGTTCGGCTGAAGAACGTAACCAAGTTACCTAAACTCCCCATAAGTAAGACCAGATTCAGCAATACTTTCCTTAAGCAGAGTTGGTTTCCCATCAGCCCTGAAAAGGCACAATATTCCCCTAGCAAGTCAGTGATACTCTCCCCAAGCAGAGTTAGTCTACTGTCAGCCTTAAGGAAGTCGGGTATCCCCAGAAGGTCTCAACATTCCCCAGCGGAGTATAGACATTCCTAAACAAGCATCCCTGACAGTCTTAGTATAAGATTGTTCCCCGGCGGAATACAAGACACCCTAGTGGAGCCACTCCCCGGTACAGTCCAAAGTTTCCCCAGGAGAGTGGAATCCATATCCCCAGCAGATTCTGAAGCTTATCCCCAGTAGATTCTGGAAGCTTATCCCCTGCAGAGGGCGAACGCATCTCCCCGGTTTTATTCAAAGGTTATTTCCCATTAGGGCTTATAACTGGGTTATCCTTAGCTAATTACCACGGAAAGTTTGTCCTCGACGAAGTTCTTCCTATCCCCAGTAGAGTTCATCAAATTCCCCAACATAACTTATCAGTAGAATCCCCAGCGGAGCTCTCATCAAAACCTCAACAAAGTATCTCTTCCCACAGAGTAATACCCTGTAGAGTAATCTCTTCACCTATTTTATTCCCCTCAGAGTAATATCTCCAACAAGTTTATCCCCCGACGGAGTCATCTTCTCCTACCGGTTTATTCTTGCAACCAACATCCCCAGCGGAAACGAAGAACTCCACTCTTCAACATCAGTCCAGGATTCCACAAGCTCCCGACAGTCGTCAAGGATTTATTTTCCTAGACGAAAATACATTCATAGACATTTCACATTTCATACATCCTGCTTACATACATGACAAAGTGCATACAACACAATCTCATTTATTTTTGAGAACATCATGACATCATGCATCTCATACATCATGACATTGCATACAACTAATGTTTTTGCCTTCTCAGGAAAAGGTCAATCCAAAGATGATTACTATCAACTATCGCAATTCCAGATTCGATACATGTATCTAGCCAGGGCATATCTGTGAGTGATGGATTGTAGATTCGATACCTGTATCTAGCCAGGGCATATCTGCATGAAGAGTTTGAAGATCAACCCCTGTAACAGGCCAGGAAATTATCTTTCATTCTCAGGTCAGAGGTTTACACCTGTATCCAGCCAGGAAAGCTATCTCTACCAACCTTTCGCAAATTCCAAATTCGATTCTTGTATCCAGCCAGGGCATATCTGTAGACAACAATTTCCAAATTCAATACCTGCATCCAGCCAGGGCATATCTGTAGACAACAATTTCCAGATTCGATACCTGCATCCAGCCAGGGCATATCTGTAGACGACCAATTCCAGATTCGATTCTTGTATCCATCCAGGGCATATCTGTGAGTATTTGATTGTGGATTCGACACCTGTATCCAGCCAGGGCACATCTGCATGAAGAGTTTAGAGATTCGATACCTGTATCCAGCCAGGGCACGTCTGTAAGCAACCTTTTGAAATTCCAGATTTGATTCCTGTATCTAGCCAGGGCATATCTGTGAGCGTTTGATTGTAGATTTGATACCTGTACCTAGCCAGGGCATATCTGCATTAAGAGTTTGAAGATCAACACCTGTAACAAGCCAGGAAACCATCTTTCTTTCTCAAATACGCAAGTTCTCGCTAAGGAATCTCTTACGCGATCAACACTTCCAAATGGCATCTATAAGCCCATTCCCGACAAGGTTCTGTCACACCTCCAGATGGCATCTATAAGCCCATCCTCCTATCCACCATCTCTCCAAATGGCATCTATAAGCCCATTCCCGCCATCACACTGCTGATACTCTACCATGCGAGTGCAAATTTCAGGGCACTCTAGTGTCCAATCTCCTTTTACCCTCGAGTCGCGAAAGGCAAACTTGCCAATCTAACTCTTCAGGTTCAAGAAGATTGAATAGGGGCAACTGTTGTACCCCAAAATTTGCCCTCCCAGTTTCCTCAACATTTTCTCACCACAAGACCTTTGGAGCTCAAGATCCAGTTAGGGTTTGCTCTGCTCAAGACTCCTCCTTGCACTGTTAACCCAAATTAGGGTTTGTGTTTGCATAAAGATGTTTTGACCTAAAGTGCCCAAGATGACTTTCATGTTTCATGTTGGACTCACAAGTTTATCCATACCAAGTTTCAAGCCTTGATTCCAATCTTTGCCCAGTCAATTGGACAGTTGACCTAGAAATCAGCTATATTGGGGAAAAAGTCAACTGTGGTCAATTGACAGTCAAACCTCATGATTTTTGACCCACATCAACATTATGAACTCATATGAACCATTTGGTCAAGTTTGGATCACAATTCCACAAGAAATTTGATCAGATCACCAAAAGGGTAAAATGGTCATTTTTAGGGTTTTGACTGCACAAAGGCAATTTTTGACTGTTTGACCTAGCCAATGGCAAACCAAGATCACATATGGACTCAAGGACTCAATGGCATGGTCTTGGCACATTCAACAAGTTCAAAAGATCCCAAATGCACAAGATTGACAAATGAATTCTCCAGTCAACTGAGCCAAATTTGACTGTATATTGAAAAGTCAAACTTTGACTTTTTGGTCAAAATCAAGTGTCAAGATTCATTTTTCATCAATACATGTCAAATCATGAAACTTTTTCATCAAGAAATCAAAAATCACAAACTAGGGTTTGAAATGAAGAAATTTCATAACTTAGAATTTTTCTAAGTTATGAAAATTCCTAATTTTTTCCTAACTTTGTCCCATTTTTTCATCAAGATACATTTGGATTCAAACAAAACTAAAAACATGAAAGTTGTAGTCCGTTGCAAAATCTACAACTTTGAGTCACAAAGTTTCCTCAAAAGAAGCTTGTAGCTCAAGTTATGATTTTTGGAATAGGGGTGCAAAACATTCTTAACTTAGAAAAATTTTGACCTATTCTAGGCAGGGTTTTTTCCTAACTTCATGGCCACTTTTCACATGTTTCCACTTGGAATTTCAAATTTCATTACAAAGATGGATTGTAGTACACATTTCAAGATTTCCAAAATGTCCAAGAACTTATCAAACAACCTTGTGGTTAGGGAGAATCGAATTTGTCAATATGGGCAAAAGTCACTTTGATTCATGGCCAAATGCATGTTCATAACTTGGGCATTTTTAAAATCAGCATGTGCAAGCTACATTATAGACCTCTAATCTCATTTAAACTCAATAATTAAATGCCAATCCATTGTGCCAAGATGTTATTTTATGCATTTGGACATTACATGAAGAATTAAGCCATATTTGGAAAAAGTGACTTAGCCATTTTTGAAAAGGTGAACTTTATGTCAAACACAAATCCAAGAAGTACAATGCAAATCTCTGAGGCACAAGTTATTGAACTAATCCCACTGATCAAGACTAACTTTGCAGCATGTTTAGAGGGCCTGCATAAGCTTGTAACTCAACTTGTCATTTTTTGCTTAAGATAGAAGAAACATTGCATAACTGATCACAACTCACATTGCTGCAACAACTAGCCAAAACAAACTTTGCTAACATTTTTCCCTTGATCCAACTAACCTAAAGCACGAATCAATCAGAGTTCAAACCTCCCCAAACACAGAAACACCACTTTGCTGCACAAAACAGGGCACCTGCTGCAGATTGAGGTCCACAACTCAATCCATTCGCGCGCCTTGGCCAAAACCAGTTCATACACACTCCATAACATCCATACAAACTATTCCAAGCCCTAGCTACAGACTGTAACACCTCTAACCAACTTCACCATTTTCACTTTTTCTGTTTTGCAGGTTGACTTCTATAGCTCGATTCATTTAGTTTCAAAGCAAGCTAAAGGTTGGAGAAGCATCCCTGAACTTCAAGCAAGCTGTACAAGTCCTCACATTGCCCTGAAAGTACCTCCATTGTCATACACGTATCAAGCTGAAATAGGTAAAACTTTGGACTTCTATCTCTCAATCTAGGAAGAGTTAGCCTTAGGTTTATGAATGAAAAATGCTCTACTCATGGCCCTGAAGCTACACATATAATTACTTTGCATTTATGTTGTGTGTACTGAGAGAATTTGGAACCTGAACATTAGAAAAAACTTAGGTCAGGAATTAGGGATGGAGAAATTCTCTCTCATTCCTGAGAGTTAAGTCAAGTTTTTTATATGTCTGGATTCGTCTCTTGATGCTCTACATTTTTCGTGTTATGAGTTTTGCTTGAAAGTCCAGGAATCAGGAGTTAGGAAACGCGTGTTGTTGTTGTTCAAACAAGTCTGGAGGTTGAAGACAACTCCTCTTGGGCTGGGCCTGAGTTTGATTTTCTGTTTACACACTCATTTTCCACTTGCACCCCCTTTGGCCCATTGTGTTTATTTTTATCATTTTTTTGACTTTTTCTTTTTATTTCTGACTTGTTATTTTTTGCCAAAAATATAAAAAATATTAAAAACATTTTTTCAATCATTTTTGCATTTTATTTGGATTTATTTGTTTTATTTGAATTTATACATTGTAAATAACATATATCCTTTTATTAAAAATACCAAAAATGATACAAAATACATTTTGTTTTCTGATTTTTATTTTATTTTATCCTTTGAAAATATTTTCTAAAAACATACTTTTTTTTTGTAAATATTAAATATTTTATTTTTTATACATATTTAATATATTTAGTAAATATTATAAATACTTATATATTTATTAGGATATTTAGGATAAAAACATAAAAATAATACATTTTTATTTTTATTAATACTTAACTTAAAAAATCACTTTTTACAATATACTTCCTTTTTATTTATTTTTTGTACATAATTAATAAATATTGTATATAATATATAATAAATACCTTTTTCTTTATAAAATTAGGGTTTTGCCCTAAAAACATGAAAATACCCAAAAAAATTACCCTTTTATTTTTGTTTATTTGTCACATGAAAAACACTTTTACATACATATAAAAATCATTTTTTGCATCTTGCATATTTATTTTATTTTATTTAATTATTGTGCAATTAAATACCTTGTAAATTCCATTTGGATTGTAATAGCTTAGATTTAAATTTCTTGCTAAATATCCCCATTTGAACATTTGTACCCCCCATCCCATAATTGTGTTGTAATAATTTAGGACCTTTAAATTCCGCATTTAAAATCTTTCTAAATATGCCATGATAGAATTAGGGTTTTATATGCAAAAATCAACCAACAATAGCTTGACCTAATTCAAAGATAACAAAGCATGAAAATGGACAACACTAATCACACTTGCACCCCTAGGGTTACTTCACTTGTTGCCTTCAATAATGGGCCATGTTGCATGTTGAGTGTTTTTGGCAAAACAAAACAATATCAAATGATCATAGTCCCTCGATGACGCTTTTGAAAGTTGCCTAAACAAATGATCAAGTCCCTTAAAGGAAAAGTTGCCAAAGACACTTGGCACCATTGCAATTATGGTCTAAACGATGACCCGCGCCCGTCCCGTTAACATCCTAACACAAGATTGTCCACCAAATACAATGGTGGAACAAAATTGTTAAAAGGGTTAAAAACATAGGAAAGATCTTTGAGAAATTTAGGAGTAGACAACTCTTAGTTACTTGCCAACTTGCAAAACAAAAACACTTGCCTATTTTTTAAAACCACACTCCACAACACTTTCAAAACAACTTTCAAAAATATTGAAAACTTTTTCAAAAGACATACACCTTTGTATACATCCAAACATGGGTCATTACAAAGGTTGCCACCACATTGGCCTATTTTCAAAACATTTTCAAACCCACACACAAAGCACCATTTCAAACAATTGAAAGCACCATTTAACATTTAACAAGAAATTTAGACGACAAGAGTATCAAGTCGGGGATCTGGTGATCAAACGCATCATACTACAACAAGGTGATCCTAGGGGAAAATGGACCCCTACGTACGAAGGGCCATTTGTGGTTAAGAAAATTTTCTCAGGAGGAGCTATGATTCTAACCACCATGGATGGTGACGACCTTCCTCACCCCGTCAATGCAGACATAGTGAAAAAATACTATGCATAATCAAAGACCCGCTAGGTCGACTGGCCTAGGCAAAAATAAGGGCTTCCCGACGAACCAAAAGGGTTCGGGCAAAATAAGGGATGAAAATGAAAAAAATTGTACACCCGACAAGTCAAAAACCTAAAAAGACGGCTTGGGCAAAAAAGGGTATCCCGGTGGACTGAAAACCCGAAAGGGCGGTCCAGGAAAAAATTAGGGACTAAAGCGTAACACTATGTCTCGTTGGATCATCTTGCAACCAGACTTCAGTATCAACTATCAAGCTTGGACGACACTAATCAATCTGATCTACCTTCAACCAAGTAGCAAAGTGATGAGACGCTCGAAGATATAAAGGCAATAGCAGAGTTGGAACCCAATGGGATTGTTTACATAGCTGTTTTTCTTTCTTTTTCACAAATTGTATAAATTCTGTTTGTTCGACGGTGTTCTCTTACTAGGACGTCAGCCTCTTGTACAAAAACGCCTATTTACAAGCCAACTTCAAAATCAATACAATTAATTTTCAGAAAGAAATTTCAAATTGTTTTTCTTTTTCTGTTTTGTTTCGCAAGAGCATCCAATGGTTCATTTTTTATATATGCATTTGACAATAATTGTTGCTCATAAATATTTACATGCAAAACAAAAGACGATTACTCGTAATATCAGGAACAGGAGAAAACAAGAAATGTCCAAACCTTACGATTGCTCTATCCACCAGGTATAGGGATAGACCTAGCTGGAGAATATGATTAATGGTACATTCACTCCCCGCAGAGCAAAATGTGTCTAAAAACAGTGATTCTCCCCAAGCAGAGTTTATCTATCACCAGCACTAGAAGATTATCCCCAGTGGAGTTTATTTATTCCACAAGCAGAAACTCAATCCCCAACAGGTTTCATTATCGCCAGCAGCGGTAATTCATCCCCAGCCGAGGTTATTCCTCCAAATCGACAGATCCTCTAGTAGAGCATCTCTTCCCCATAGAGTCATTTTCTCGTCAGTTTATTCTCCAGCAGGATTATTCTTGCAATCATCGTCGGTCGTTATTCCCAGTGGGAACGAAGAATTCAACTCTTTTGCTCCAGCAGCAATCCGGGATTTATTTTCCCCAGCTAGAGAATATCATAGAAAACATTGCATGTCCATACATCATGACATGCGCATACCCATCATACAACACAATCTCATTTATTTTGAGAACATCATCGCTTGATACATATCATGCATTACATACGACTAACCCTTTACCTTTCAGGAAAGATACAATCGAATTCTCACAAAATTAAAGTTATGAAGCCCGGATCCGACCGGATAGTTTCTTGATTTCTACATCATATTGTGAAGCCCAGAGAACGACCGGATAACAATATCAAACGCCTCGAAGCCTTGATTCGACCAGATAGTGGTTTATCTTTAAGCTATGAAGCCCGGATTCGACCAGATAATAGTTTAATCCCCATAAGCCGTGAAGCCGGGATTACGACCGGATAACAGCTCAGCAAGTTACTGTGAAGCCTGGATTACGACTAGATAGAAGTACAAATACCATGAAGCCTGGATTCGACTAGATAGTGGTATATTATAAACACAAACCGTGAAGTCCGGATTACGACCGGATAACAGCTCAGCAAGTTATTGTGAAGCCTGGATTACGACCAGATAGCAATACAAGTTTCTGTGAAGCCTGGATTACAACCAGATAGCAGCCAAAGACACCGCGAAGCCTGCATTACGACCAGATAGTGGTATATCTTTAATGCAAGTTATGAAGCCCGAATCCGACCAGATAGTATCTTGATTTCTCCGAACACCATGAAGCCTGGATTCGACCAGATAATGGTATAAGACGTCGCGAAGCCTAGATTACGACCAGATAGCGGTAAAAGACACTGAAGCCTGGATTACGACCAGATAACAGTACAAGACACTGCGAAGCTTGGATTTCGACCAAATAGCAGTTTACGTGGACAAATACTAAGAAGCCCAGAGTCGACCGGATATTAGTGTGCCCTAAATTCAAGTTGAAGCCCGGATGCAATCGGATGATAACTTAATTCCTTCTGAAGTCTGGATTACGACCAGATAAGAATCGAGAAATTGCGAAGCCTAGATCACGACTGGATAACAAGTTTAATCTCATCTCCCCAGTAAGTCACTGTAAAGCCTGGATTACGACCAGATAGCAGTCGGTCTTATCACTATGAAGCCTGGATTACGACTAGATAGTAGTTCATTTTCACCTCTTCAACTAAGAGATGATTCCTCAGTAGAATAACGGACGACCGAAGCTCCTAAAATTATATTTCTCTCAAGACAGAGACCAACACTCCCCGGCATAGTCTTCCTAAACAACAAGTATACAGACTCTCGCAAAGGAATCTCTTATGTGATCAACACTTCTTCGGATGGCATCTTTAAGCCCATCTTTCGTCATCAATTTCCAAATGGCATATGTAAGTCCATTCCTGACATCACAAGACAAGTACCACTTCATGCGAGTGCAAATTTCTGGGCACTTTAGTGTTAAATTATCTTCCACCTTCGGATCACGAACGGCAAGCAAGCCAATCTACATCCTCAGGTTTATAAAGATTAAACAGGGGCAGCTGTTGTACCCCAAAATTTTCCCTCCCATATTTCTCAAAACACTTCAAGAAAGATCCTCAAGTTGCTCAAAAAAGTCCAAGGGTTGACCAGACAAACTCTCTCTTAAGGCAGTCTACCTCAAATTAGGGTTTCATGTTGCATCAAGATATTTGAGTCCAAGGGGTCCCAAATGCTCACCATTGTCCTAATATGTTCTCAATATCCTCAATGTCAAGTTTCAAGCCTTGCAAAGGAAGTTTGCTCAGTCAACTGTTCCAAGGCCTGAAAATCGACTATGCTAGGGCAAAAGTCAATTGTGGCCCACATACACTCAAACTACAAGATTTTTGGTCAACATCCTCATTTTGAAGTTTTATTCACCATTTTATCAAGGGTTGATCATGATTCCTCAAGGATTGCTCACAATTCATCAAAACCCAAAAGTTGCTAAATTAGGGTTTTGCAGGAAAAGTCAACTCAATGTTGAGCAAGCATAACTTTCTCATACTTTATGAGAAATGACCCATCCAAAGCTAATTTTTAAGAGGATTCAATGCCTTACAATTCATCTTCAGCTCCCAAGTCCAAAATATGCACTCAAAAGAAGTTATAAATTTGGACATTATAGGTCATTTTGAAAAGTCAACAAAAATACCTTTTTTGTCAAAGCTTCATAAATGAACATGGAAGACTCAATTGAGATGAGACAAAAAGGGTTGCTTAGAGGACATCTCTAGCTTTCTAAAAAGTCTAATAACACATTCAAAGAGTCAAAATTGAGGAAGTTATGGATTGGTGAAGTTGACCTTTTTTGCAAAATTGCCAAAAGTCAAAAATGCCTCAAATTGCAATTTTTGTCAAATGGGCCTAACTTTTTGCACTTGTTTTGAGTTTGTAACATGGTCCACGAGCCCTAGTTATTCCAACTGGCCTTTATTTTATTTTTACCATTTATTTTGATATTTTATTTCAATTAAATCAATTTAGATTAAAATAAATTATGAAAATATCCAAACCATTCAAACCTTAAGATTTTGTGCACATTTCAGGTCTCGTATACAGCTAGCAAGTGAATCAAATCGTGCAAGGCATAGGTGTGCATAAAAAGATTGATTTTAGCCTATTTTGGAAAGATTTTCATGGAAATCAAATCATGATCAAAGATCATAATTGATAAAGATTGAGAGCACAATTGTAATCCTAATTCAATCAGTGGTATATAGTGGACAATTGTAGACAAAAAAGAGAAGGTTTTTGAGGCGTGGAGAGAAAGAACAAAACTTGAAAAAATCACCAAAAAGTGTTGACTTGATTTCATACTTCCAGGCGTTTACAAGACTCCCAAGCCATCTCATTCGCTTCCTGGGTATACAAGGAAGATATACCAATAAAAAACAAGCATCCTCGTGCCCAGAATTCAACTCCACGACCCTCACGGTTTGGTTCTTTTTTTAAAATCGTATTCCTTTATTCTTGCATCTTTATCATGTTTCAATAGCATATTCTGAATCCCTAACATGTTTGCAAGCTCATGGTGGCAATTAATTGCATTTTTGTTGGCTATATTGGAATCCACCATAGCTAGGGTTCTTTGTCTCATTTTAGGATCTTTTTATACAGGTGAAATTGGTCCACAAGAAGGGCACCATGATGCTCAGCAGGCCAAGGCAATTTGATCCACAACATTAGAATCCATTTATCGTGCCTGTATTTGATTTTGAAATGTGCAGGGATTATAGCTACAGACATTTATCCGTAGGTAAAAGTAGTTGAACCTTTTAGCAACGGAGAGAGGACAAGGACGATGGCGTGGCAGCCCCTGATTGCTTCGTTTGAATTTCGTGTGGATAAGACATATTTTGTTTGTTTTTTAATATATTGTTTAATTGTTATTTGGCATACAACAAAAGCGAGTGGCTCAGTTGGTATTGAGGCAGTGGAAAAGGCCATAGGACTTGGGTTAGAATCCCAGGTCCCCCCATGTTTCATGTTATTTTCATTTGCATGATTAGGCGTGCACACAGGAGTGAGGTCCACCATGAGTCCTCAAGGCTCAACCACTAAGATCTCTAGGAGGCCAGATCTGAAGGCCATTACATGAGGGTCCACCAAAAGCCTTGGTCAATGCACAACATGGTGTTGGCTGAAGATTTTGATAGTGTTATTTAGAATTCAAAAAGAGCTAGAAGTTCTGATCGAAATGGAATTAAAACACCACGCTTCGAAATTGCAGAAGCAGTGTTTCGAATGAGTGTGTCAAAGCTTGAAGCTTCGAACGGTGATCATGGGAGCGTATCCAAAGGGGTCTCGAAACAGCAGCGAAGCTAGGTCTGAGAAGAGCGTTCGAAACAGAGAAACACCAAAGCATTTAAAATTTAAATGAAAGCGGGACTTTCAAAGTTTGAAAGTTTTGTGTTGGAGCATTTGGGGACACGTGGAAAGATGAAAGAAGCATTGTCTTGCATGTTCGAAACGTGGCATGATCTTGTAGCGAGACCGTTAGGGTCGAATTAGTATAAATAGAAGTCTTAGTGTTAGGATTTCAGTGTGTCATATCTGTTATACAAAATACTCAATAACATTCAAACTACCACATGGCAAGGGAAACGAATGCAAGAGAGATGTATGTATGATAGCACCATGTATTTCTAATTTAATAAAAGCCTTTTTACTATTTCCAGCACTTTCCTTCTTTTTCTTTCTGTCGAATAACATTTGCAAGTTTCTTTATCTACTGTCTTTTCATTTCAAAGTCTTTTCTTCAAAGTTTTACATTTTACTGCTTTCTTTATATTTCGAGCACTCTATATTTCAGAGAACTTTTACGCTCTCAATACCTTTATTTTCAAGTATTATTCTTCAAACATGTACTTTCACTTAAAGTCATTTCTAGATTTCTTGCATTAAACGCTTTCTTCACATTTTAAACTTCCACATTCCAGAAACCTTTTGTGTTAAATGTTTTATGGGTCGAAACCAGTTACTTCATTTTCCATACAGTTTTATATGTCTTTTCAATCAGCATTACAATTAGCAATTATTCGTATAACTTAGTTTTCACATACATTTTGACCACATTTTTAAACTCTTAGAGAGAGGGATCGAAATAAACCAAACATTTGTACAATAGCACCCATGAATAATTGTTCGATTGTGAGAGTAACCTTAATATCCAAGGAGTCCTAGGATCAATCTAGTCGATCCTGTGAGTTACCAAAGAGATTGAGTAGCGTTAATAAAGATTATTCGATAGTTTGGAAGACTAGCGGTTGTTTACCAGAAATCACTGGAAACAAATTGGCACGCCCAGTGGGACCAATAGTTGGATATCAGAATTAAGGATTGTCGAGACATAGCCATCCCAGAAACGTAGGAACCTAAGAAGTTTGCTGTTTTATGAACCTGAGAAGTGGTAAGATAACCAACAGCAACCAACCTTTATCCAGAAGAAAACGTTTGGACAAAATGTCTAATTCAGACAATCAACAGGGAGACCAAGGTGGCCCACAGGCAACAGGCACTAACGCGTCCATTTCGAGCGGAGCATCTAATGTAATCCCTTCGAATGCACAGGCTGTTGCATCTTCAACCAGTAACATGGCCACCAACGGAGTAAGTGGCATATCAACCAACAGTTCGATCTTAGGAAATACTGGAACTATGGGCTACCCTGGGGGATTCGTTCCGCCACCTGGGACACAATCCCATTTCGCCACTCCATCAACTAGACCACCCGGCTTCGATGGGAATAGAATTAGAAGTTCTTCTTACGGAATGCCAACATCTTTTATGGCAGGTTTACACAATTCCACATCGAATTCATCCCCACAACTAGGATCTGGGTCTGGGGCAAACCAATTTATGTCAAATAACCAAGGGTCAGTGGGTTATAGCACGTTGCCTATCCTAACCACAGATAACCAGTTGGCTTTTAGGCAATTGATGGATGACAGCAACCACAATATGATAGGGGTGTTAGCGCAAACCATGCAGGAAATATTCGCCCCAATAGTTCAGAATGTGACTGTGACGAACAGGGAAAACGCTGACAATATGAGTCGAATAGCAGATTTCTTTGCTCCCACAGAAAGGCGTAGGCAGAACCAGGCGGGATTTCGAACAAACGTGCCTGTTATAGAACAAATTGCCAACGACCCAATTCATAGACCACCCAGAGAAGAGGTTAACTTAGGGGCCAGAGCACCAAGGTTAGAAGCCCCAATAATTCCGGGCCCACAAAGGGAAGTTATGGAACCAGGGGCAAGGATCGAAAGACCAGAAGCCCCAGAATTCCGAGGAGAACAACCTAGGGGAGTTGTTTTGGTTGGTCGAAACCAAGATGCCGATGCTGTCGTTCATAGGATTCGAAACGATAACATCTTGGCAGAAAATAATCTGACCACCATGATAGAGAGGATCATGACTCAAAACGGCCTCAATATGGGAATGAGGAGGCCAAATTACGCTTCTCCTATATTAGATTGTATAATGCATACTGATTTACCAAGGGGATACAAATTCCCTAAATTTACAAAGTTCGCTGGGGATACCAACGAGTCAACAGTCGAACACATAGCGAGATATTTAACCGAAGCGGGGGATATAGCCAATAATGAAGATCTCAGAATCAAATATTTCCCAAGTTCCTTGACAAAAAATGCCTTCACTTGGTTTACCACGTTGCCTCCTGGGTCTGTTGACACTTGGACCCTTTTAGAGAGATTATTCCATGAACAATTTTACATGGGACAATCGAAAATAAGTCTGAAGGAATTGGCCAGTGTTAAGAGAAAGTTCACTGAACCCATTGATGACTATTTGAATAGATTTAGGCTGTTAAAATCTAGATGTTACACAGTAGTGCCTGAGCATGAGTTAGTCGAAATGGCCGCTGGGGGATTGGATTACTCTATTCGAAAGAAATTAGATACTCAGCATTTGAGGGATATGGCTCAGTTAGCCGATAGGGTTCGACAGGTCGAAAGACTAAAAGCCGAAAAAGCCCGAGTCTTTAAGAATAGTAAGAAAGAAAGGATTTCCTATGTTGGAACTGAGGAAGTAGAAGAATACCCTGAATTCGAATTCGAAGAGGTCGAAATCGACCTCGCTGAATTAAAACAGGCCCCGCCTTACTCCTGCAAAATGTTAGTTCCTACGAAAGGGAAAGATATTGTTGAAAATGAGAAAAGTGATAAGTTTCCAAAGAAGGTTTACACCTTCGATGTCACTAAATGTGACGAAATCTTTGACTTGCTTGTCAAAGATGGCCAACTAATTGTGCCATCAAATGTCAAAATACCCCCTTTGGACCAGAGGAAGAAAAGGGGATTTTGCAAATATCATAGTTTCCTAGGCCACAAGACCTCACAATGTTTTCTTTTCAGGGATTTGATTCAAAACGCAATCAAAGATGGCAGATTAAAGTTTGCTGATAAGATGAAGATGAAAGTGGACGAAGATCCTTTGGACGTCGCAGACACCAACTACTCCGAGCCTGCATGCATTGGAGAAGTCAACATGGTGGAAATTGATCGAAGCGACACCCTAACAGGAGAGAAGGACATTGGAGTCGAAAACTGGGTGATGGTCGAAGTCAGCGAGGAAGTCATTGAAGGCATCCAGAATACACCAGACACTTCGATTGCTGGACCTGTGGCTGTTGCAGGAGAAACCCAGGCTACTGAAGGCCAAGGGGATCACAACGAAGGATTTACACAAGTCACTGAGGGCTTGAGGTTGGAATTAGAGAAAGTCCAAATTACGCAGCCAGTTCCCTCTCAGAAGGAAATATGGGACACTCTAGGGGAACCCAGTGGAAAATATGACTATCTGGTCAAATATTCTGCCCCAGAAAGTTCGAGGGTCCAGATCGAAGATATAAAGCCCACAGGATGGGGCGATGACGAAACAAAAGAGGGGGATTTGGAAATAAATATGGTGGACATGGAAAGACCCCGTTCTGAGATGAAGGAAGTGGAAAAATACTTAGAAAAAGAAAAGCATAGGATGGGGGACAATCACACTGGAGATGATACTCTCAAAGACTATCTCATGTCATGCCACAAAGGAGATCCAGGCATGATACTGTGCCCTAGGTGCAGCATCCTCTGCAACCAAAGAATTGCTGCAAATTTCGAAAGGGTACAGAGGGCTCGAACTGGCAACAATTGGCGCCAGGATAACCAACTTTTTAGATGCTACCCCAAGGCTGGAGAGAGTTTGTTGGAGTTTGTTTTTCGCTGCTACAAGGGGGCAACTAAGTGCTTGGTGTGCCCAAGATGTTCTGCTGTGTATGACCAAAGCATGGCTAGGGCCTTCGAAACGATCCCCTTCGCCCCTTGCTGGAGCCATCAAGAAACTGCCCAGATGGGTCCGCGTTTCGACAGCAGATACAAACAGCGAAGACCTGATAGCCCTCACCCCAAAGTTGCTTGAAGAGTGACTTTCAAACTCCCTGCTGAAGTACCAACCGATAGATGGCTGCAAGCCAGAAATGACAAAGGCAAAGACAAATGGAGGAATGCTGAACGAAATGCACGCCATGCTGTGACATACAGGAGGCAATTCAACATACAAAAAAGGGAGGAAGTCAGATTAGAAAATTACAAAGGAAGGAACCCCATGTCAAGATCCCAGTGGCGCAGACAGCAAAGGATTCGAAAGGCTGAAAGAGAAGCTGTGGCAAACAAAGGGGATACTTCAACAAAGATACAAGGTGAATCGAGCACCAACAAACCAAAAAGTCAGACGGAAGAGAAACCTCCAGTCAACAGAAGGCTTTTTTCTGAAGACCAACAAGACGGACCAAAGGAATACACTCCAGGCCCGGAAGAGGACGAAGATATGATAACAGATAACTTCGAATCGGAGGGGGAGTCTTCATTTAACCTGAACTGTAACGTAGTGTCTGTGCTTCCCTGCGAATTCGGGCAGGAAACCGAAATCAATGAATATGAGGAAGAAGACACCACAGATTTAATGAAACATAGGCCCGTATGCTACTACGTGATGGACAATGGGGCTGTTGAAGAACAAAATGCGTTCTTCGAACGTCCAGAGCCTACAATGAAGAATCATCTCAAGCCACTTTTCATTCGGGCGAAAGTAGGTGTCCATGGTGTGAACAAAGTTCTAGTGGATGGGGGTGCTGCAGTCAATCTGATTCCCCATTTCATGCTAAAAAGGTTGGAAATCCGCGAAGGAGATATCAAGCCCCATAATATGGTTCTATCCAATTATGAAGGAAAAGTGGGTAAAACACTGGGGGTGGTCCAGTTGGAATTGACAATAGGCTCAAGTTGCAGGCCCACCATGTTTATGGTTGTCGAAGCCAAGGCCAACTATAACCTACTGCTAGGAAGAGAGTGGATCCATGGCGTGGGAGCAGTCCCTTCGTCAATGCATCAACGACTAGTCCTGTGGAGAGATGACGGAATCGTGGAAAACATCGAAGCAGACCAGAGTTACTTTATGTCAACTGTCAATTTAGTTGACAAAAGGGATTATGATAAAAATCTGGCAAAGATTGCTCCATGTGTTCCAAATGATGAGATGAATGAAACTAGAAATGCCCACTACTACATGACACTTCGTCATGATGGACTTTACTGGGATAGAACAATAATCAGTAAAGAAGAGGAAGGTGAAGGCGCTATACAAAAACGGCCAGCAGGCTGGGACTTCGACAACCTTAACCATGACTGAGTCTACCTTTTTCGAAAGGATTTCGGCCTATATGGCTGAGAATGAATCGAAAGCGGCCTTAGAGGCTGAAATAAATGAATCATTTGAAAAAACGAATGAAGTTAGTGGGGGGGGGTTCGAAATGCTCACCCAGCGAAGAGTTGGAGATGGATCAAAGGTTGGATGCCATCTATGACAAAGAACCCTTAGGCTTCGAAAGGGATCCCATAAACTCAGGTGTCAAAATGTTGGCACAGGACCCGCTCGAAGAAGTCAACTTAGGGGATGACAAAACGAAAAGAGTAACTTACGTAAGTGCTAAACTTAGCCCAGGCCTCAAGGAAAAAGTGATCGAAATCCTTAAGGAGAACAAAGATTGTTTCGCATGGGATTATGATGAGATGCCTGGTTTAAAGAGGGAGTTGGTCGAACATAGGCTGCCAATCAAAGATGGCAAGAGGCCCATCAAACAAACTCCCAGAAGATTCGCGCCAGCGGTTCTTACAAAAATTAAAGCTGAGATCGAAAGGTTGCTGCGTTGCAAATTCATCAGAACAACAAGGTACGTCGAATGGTTAGCAAACATAGTACCTGTTATCAAGAAAAATGGTTCTTTAAGGATTTGCATAGATTTTAGGGATTTAAATACTGCAACCCCTAAGGATGAATATTCCATGCCCGTGGCAGAAATGCTAGTAGATTCTGCTGCAGGATTCGAATACTTGAGCATGTTAGATGGATACTCTGGATATAACCAGATTTTCATTGCTGAAGAAGATGTTGCAAAAACAGCATTTCGTTGCCCAGGAGCCTTAGGCACCTACGAATGGGTGGTAATGCCTTTTGGTTTAAAAAATGCTGGGGCAACTTATCAAAGGGCGATGAATTCAATCTTTCATGACTTTATCGAAACCTTCATGCAGGTGTATATTGATGATATAGTCATCAAATCTATATCTGCAGAAGCACATTTGCATCATTTAAGCCAATCATTCGAGCGAATGAGAAAACATGGCTTAAAAATGAATCCCCTTAAATGTGCATTTTTTGTGCAGGCTGGAGATTTTCTTGGTTTTGTGGTCCACAAGAAAGGAATTGAAATCAACCAGAACAAAACCAAAGCCATAATGGAGACGAAAGCACCTGCGTCAAAAAGGGAGTTGCAATCTCTACTAGGGAAAGTTAACTTCCTCAGAAGATTCATTTCGAACCTGAGTGGAAGGACTCAAGCTTTCTCTCCGTTACTTCGTCTGAAGCAAGGTCAGGCCTTCGAATGGAACGAAGCTCACCAGGAGGCGTTTGACAAAATAAAAGAATATCTTTCCCAGCCTCCTATGTTGTCTCCACCATCATGGGGGAAGCCCATGAGATTGTACATATCTGCCTCTGAAGTTAGCATAGGTAGTATGTTAGCACAAGAGGATAACAATGGTGTCGAAAGAGCCATATACTATCTAAGTAGAGTGCTGAATGATGCAGAGACCAGATATAGCAATTTAGAAAAGCTATGTCTCTGTTTGTATTTCTCTTGTATGAAACTCAAGTATTATATAAAACCTGTTGATGTTTATGTTTCGTCTCACTTCGATGTCATTAAACATATGCTTTCAAAGCCAATAATGCATAGTAGAGTTGGAAAATGGGCTCTGGCCTTAACAGAATATTCATTGACGTTCATGCCCTTAAAAGCTATGAAAGGTCAAGTGATTTCTGATTTCATTGTGGATCATTCGTTGGTTGAGCAGACAAGCATGAGTTACGTCGAAATGCAACCATGGAAATTGTACTTTGATGGTTCAACCCACAAGAATGGAAGTGGTGTTGGAGTCCTTCTAATTTCTCCTGAAGGAATTCCAACAAAATTCAAGTATAAATTGGATGGTCCTCGTTGTTCGAACAACGAAGCTGAGTATGAAGCGCTCATTGTTGGACTTGAAGCTTTGTTGGAATTGGGGGCAACCAGAGTCGAAATTAAAGGAGATTCTGAGTTGGTGGTCAAACAAATCACAAAAGAATATAAGTGCATAAAGGAAAATCTAATGATATACTTCGTCATAGTCAATAGGCTATTGAGAAAGTTTGAATACATGGATATTCAACACATACCAAGATTAGAAAACCAAGAAGCAAATGACTTAGCGCAGTTGGCTTCAGGTTATAGAGTATCTACCAAGAATCTTAAAGATTTGGTCGAAATCAGGGGAAGAGTTATGGCTACTAGATTCACACCATCGGATCTGGAAAGTATGAGATTGGGATATGCCGAGAAACAGGGATTCGAAATTCTAGCCATAAATACTTTGTCAGATACAGATTGGCGAAGTCCATTAAAGAGTTATTTAGCAGACCCAACTCTAAAAGTAGATAGAAAAACAAAATATAGAGCATTGTCATACCTCCTCATGGGGAACGAATTGTTCAAAAAGACCCAAGAAGGTGTTTTATTGAAATGCCTAGGAGAAAGTGAGGCATATTTAGCATTGTCTGAAGTCCATAATGGGGCATGTGGGGCACACCAAGCAGGCCATAAAATGAAATGGTTGCTATTTCGATATGGTTTGTATTGGCCTAGCATGCTCAAAGATTGCATAGACTTTGCGAAAGGATGTGAGGAATGTCAGAAACATGCAGGAATTCAACACGCCCCTGCAAGTGAGCTGCATTCGATCATCAAACCATGGCCATTCAGAGGATGGGCATTAGATCTGATAGGCGAAATAAATCCTGCTTCGTCCAAAGGTCAGAAATATATCTTGGTAGGAGTAGATTATTTTACCAAATGGATCGAAGCTATACCTTTGGTAGTTGCTGATCAAGAGGCAATTATCGAATTTATACAAAAGCACATTATCTATAGGTTTGGATTACCAGAGAGTATAACTACAGACCAAGGTTCTGTATTTACTGGTAGAAAGATGCAAGGATTTGCCCAAGAAATGGGGTTTAGATTGCTAACTTCAACACCATATTATGCTCAAGCAAACGGACAAGTCGAAGCGGCAAACAAAGTAATAATAGGATTAATCAAGAAGCATATTGGCAAGAAGCCAAGAAATTGGCACAAAACTCTGGACCAAGTATTATGGGCTTGTAGAACATCTCCAAAGGAAGCCACTAACACTACTCCTTTCCAACTTACATTCGGCCATGATGCAGTGTTACCAGTAGAAATTCATCTGCAATCAGTTCGAATACAGAAACAAAACGAAATTCCAGCCGCGTTATATTGGGAAATGATGATGAATGAATTAGTTGAATTGGACGAAATTAGATTACGTGCGTTGGAGATTTTGATGAGGCAAAAAGAAAGAGTGGCCAGAACATACAATAAGAGGGTGAAGAAAAAAGTATTCGTTATTAATGACTTGGTTTGGAGAGTCATATTGCCTATGGATAAGAAGAACAAAGCATTAGGTAAATGGTCACCTCATTGGGAAGGACCTTTTCGAGTATTAAAAGTTTTCTCAAACAATGCCTACGAAGTCGAAGAACTCTTGGATGATAAACGTGTCCTAAAGGTTAATGGGAAATATTTAAAGAAATATAAACCAAGCCTGCGGGAAATTCGAATAGTAACAACGTAAACAAAATATTATAAAAAAGCCAAGATGGCAAGATAAGAATGCCAAAATGGCGTTGTTCGAATATTACATTGAAAGAACCAAAGTTATGGTCAGATAGACAAAAAATCTAGAAATAAACATTATTTTTCAATCGAGTAAAGGTACTTCGAAATGTTTCAAGTTTCTGCTGAGCAAACCGCCTGGCACCTTCCAAGGTTGCCACTTCTCCTTTAAGTTGTTCTGCAGTCTCCATTTCTGCAAGCCCCCGGTTGAGAAGCTCTTCGAATCGGTTACCTGCAGGATTAGTTTCGAAGGCTAGTTGTTGTTCCTTAGCCTCCTTAACTTTCTGCTGAAGTTCCAGAATCTGCCTTTCCCAAATAAGAATGGACTCAGCTCGAGCCTCATATTCAGTTTTTGCCTGCTTCAGATGCATAGCCTGATCTTCAGCTTCTTGAGAAAGCTTCGAAGCTTGTTCATAGGCGGCATCCATAGCAATGCGTTTCTCGTGAACCTTCTTGGCAGCAGATTCGTCTTGGAGAAGATAGCCAGTTACGTTGTCCAGCAAATTCTGAAGATCAAACAAGAGAGTAATAACTGGCAAAGAGCAGCTGGAAAGATTAACCTTTGTAAGCAGCTCCTTCATAGTATAGCAAGCAGTACTATCTTGCTTAAGCACTTCGAAGATATCCACATTGAGAATAGTTCTCCTAATTTTGTTGAGGAGAACAACTCTTTCATCTGTGGGAAGAGGATAGCTGGTTGAACTTGTGCCAGCCCTAGCGAGTGGGATGTCCCTCTGGGCCAACTTTGCCTTCATGTACCCAATAGGGTCATTTCGCCTCAGAAGTGCCAGTTCCTCGTCAGTCATTCGAGACGGAGAGGATTGGGGGAATTCCACGCGTAGGGGAACCTCGTTTGTTTCAACCTCTGGGTTTTCGTTGATTGTATCACCATCCCCTTCATTTGCTTCGTGCTCTTGGTCTTCTTCATCCTCGTCCAAATCTACCACTTCGATACCATCCTTTTCACCGCTATGTGCATTAGACTCCGTCCCGGCAGTCGAACCATCATTGTCGTTTTCCCCATCATTGGCGTTTTCCTCCTCAGATTCTTCGTCTGCAGATTCTTCGAATCCTTGTCCAGAATCAGCTTTTTCCTCTTCAGTCTGAGTATCCTTTGGATCCTCTTGAAGAGTTTCAAGAGGGGACTTTTGAAGAACCCTTTGTGAATCCTCTGCAGACGTTTGAGGTATGGTTTCGTTCACCTCTTTCAGAGGAATGGAAGTACCTTGGTCATCTGGCTGCTCAGAAGTTCCAGCCAAAACCGCCACGTTGGAAGAACCTTTGTTTTGGACCAAATTGCTGGAATCTCCTTGAGGAGAGGAGTTAAGCGGAACAGCAGCCCTGGACGGTGAGGTCGAAATGGTAGAAGTAGGATTCAGGATGTTCTGCAAGGAGCAGCAAAATGTTAAAGGATGACACTCACCAAGGTAATAAGAAGTTAAACATTTTTTAGAAGAAGTTCGATTTACCTGTGGGCCTTCAGAAGAGAGGTTGCTAGCTATGCGTTCCAACTGTGGGTTGGAGGTCGAAGGTGGATTTTTGGATTGTGGTAAGGGAGCAGCATCCCTGGAGTCGAGTCCAGAGGCACTAGTAGGAACAGTACTTTTGGGTGTAGCTTTCTTTAGCTTCTTCTTCGAAGCAGGGTTTGAGTTTCCTCCAGCAGTGAGATCTTCCCCAGTGGTGCTTGGTTTCCGCTTCTTGGGAGTAGTGGGGGGAAGCTTGTTGGTCTGAACGAATTTTAACGAAGTTAGATATAAAAGGATTGAGTGAATTCGAAGCATCAAAAACTAAGTGATTACCGTTGGAATTGGGGCACTTGTTGTTGTTGGCGTTGTTGTTGTTGGTGTAGTTGCAGCGGTAGTAGTCGTTTCGGGTGGATTAGCCTTTTCGGTAGTTTCGATGGAGGCTTGAGAGGCACTCCCTTCCTTCGATTTCGAGGCAGTGGTCTTTATCCTGATAGCTGAAAATCAAAACATTTAAAGCAAAGGTTAAAGATTTGGAAAATAAAAGATATTTGGGAGTTTTTCCCAAGCGTTCGCACCTGTGCCTTGATCAGATTTAATTGACATGGCAGAAAGGTCATATCGAAGATGTCCTGGGAAATCATGAAGCCAGTGTCGAGCCCATGTCACAGTCTCAGATGGCTTTGGTTTCCTTTGAAGATATTTGAACATCTCTTTGCAAGTAAACCACCATGGATATGGGGGAAACCAAGCCAGAGCCAGTTCTGAGGTAGGTAATCTGGGAAATTTAGGTGGATGCATTTCGAATGCCAACCTATACCTATCCTCAGGTGACAGCCCTGAAGGAAGTTTTAGCTTAGAAACTTTTTGTTTAAATTTTTCCTTCAAGGTTTCAGCCGCTTGATGCACAGTGGAGTCCAAGCGTGTGGGGTCGTAAGTAGTTTCGAAGTAATTTTGAAAAGCTTTTATTTCTTTGGCATGAGTAAACATACCTTTCTTTGCTGGTACCTGCACATCGAAGGCATCAATTAGTTTCTGTCGAATAGTAAGTGTATCGAACATACAAGCTTGATAAAACTTAATCCACCACTCCAGAAATCCTTTGGCCGCGAGATGGGTAGGTTCGAAGGCTATCAGTTCAAATTGGGCAAAGCCCTGATATTGTTCTTGCTGGATCTTGGCTTCCCTTGCCTTGAAAGTTCGACCAGAGGTGATGGCGCTCTCAGTCTGGAACAAAGGTTCAGGAATCAGTTGGCATAGGCCAAACTGCCTCGAAACGAAGTTTGGTTGGTAGGCAAAGAGAAGAATTTGGTTCTTAGCTGGGGTTATCCTTGAAGAGATGAGTCTAGGAAGCAAGAAAGCTCTCCACACATCTTGGATTTCCTTACTCTTGATGGCTTCTGAGAGAGCCATGGTGAACCAAGAAGGTCCATGCGCCCTCGAAGCAAAGGGCGCCATGCTCTCTTCGAACTTATGTCTTTTTGAGAGTATCAAGATGTACTTCGAAAATTGAACCTTGAAGTCGTCCTTGTCATCATTAGGGGTTAGTCTGCGAAGCCTAGTGCCTTCGACTATCCTATCACTTATTTCTGAATCTTGTTCATCTATGGTGTTGGCGGTTGATAAAGAAGGTTCGAACATGGCGTTGAGCCATAATTGAAGTAACCAAAATGGGCCAGCTAAGAGAATGTTTTTGGAAGTGTGGGATTTGAGGCTCGAAACAGCTGACCTCAGGCTCTCATAGAGGTCAACTAAGAGTAATTCACTTAGGCACACTTTGCGATTTTCATGTAAATCCCTAGCTAAAGGAATGAACCTACTAGCTACCTGCAGGGATCTACTGCAGAAAACGTACCTAGACAGCCACAGGGTTAAGAAAGCAATGTGCTCTGTGTCAGACACATTATCCCCTTCAGCATGATAATGGCCGATAAATTTGGAGAAGCTGGCTAACTTGACTTCGAAGTCAATTATGCTTGAGTGCTCTTCATTGTCAGGAACATAAGTTTCCCCCACTGGCGACAGCCCAGTAATGGCTGCTATATCGAAGATGGTTGGGGTGATCATTCCACCTGGAAGATGGAAAGTGTTGTAGGTACTATCCCAGAAATAGAGGGACGCAAATAGCAGAGGATGACTATAGGTGAATCCAGGTTTCGATAGCTTAATGAGGTTATAAATGCCTAGTTCTTCCCATTGCTGGGATTTTTTGGCTTCTACTTTCGTGAACCAGTTTTGATAAGCAACATCAGCAGTGGGGCAAGATCGGAATGGTTTAAAATTGCTTTTTACATAATCCAAGATAAATGGGTCCTTAGGATAAACAGTTGAGGTTTCTGTGGTATTCGGATTAAGAAATTCTACTGCCCTAGGGGCATCCATTTTGTTGAATAAAGGTTTGAAGTTATAACACACGGGAAAAATGGTCCTGGTGTCCTTTAGTATTTCAAAAACTGTAAGAGGGCCATTTAAGGCTAACCTCTTACCAGCAACATGGGTAGGGATGAGTACCTGTGATGCGTACAACATTTCTTTTTCTTTGGAAATCATTTGAGGAGCAAGAGCAGATTGGCCTTGAATGGTGACGATTTTACTCTCCATAGTTGCTCCTGTAGTTTTTCCTTTCTTCTTGGAGACTTTCTTGAGTTGGGATGATGTGGAAGAAGACATTTTTGTTGTTTGAGAGCTTAGATTGTTTATGAGAGAAGAAGAGTAAAATTCCAGAGTTTGAAAGGTTTAGAGTGTAAAGAAGGAAAAAGGAAGGTTAAATTGACGTTTTATAATAAGAAGATTAAGCGTCCACCGAGTGAAAGTATGATACGTGGAGATCATGGATTGGTGTAATGAAGAGGTGGCGAGAAGTTGATATAGGTAATAGGCGTGATTTTAAAAAACAATCATTACTTATAACTGCACCATGCTGTGAAGTGACTTTGGGCGGTTAAGGTACCCAAAGGGTGCTATGATTGATGTGACTAGGGTCAAACGCATTAAATGCTATGATAATTCGAAGATCCTATCAAAATCTTGTATAAATGTTTAAAATAGGTATTTCTCAGAGAGATCGAAATACATATTTTAAAGGGGCAATTTGTTGGCTGAAGATTTTGATAGTGTTATTTAGAATTCAAAAAGAGCTAGAAGTTCTGATCGAAATGGAATTAAAACACCACGCTTCGAAATTGCAGAAGCAGTGTTTCGAATGAGTGTGTCAAAGCTTGAAGCTTCGAACGGTGATCATGGGAGCGTATCCAAAGGGGTCTCGAAACAGCAGCGAAGCTAGGTCTGAGAAGAGCGTTCGAAACAGAGAAACACCAAAGCATTTAAAATTTAAATGAAAGCGGGACTTTCAAAGTTTGAAAGTTTTGTGTTGGAGCATTTGGGGACACGTGGAAAGATGAAAGAAGCATTGTCTTGCATGTTCGAAACGTGGCATGATCTTGTAGCGAGACCGTTAGGGTCGAATTAGTATAAATAGAAGTCTTAGTGTTAGGATTTCAGTGTGTCATATCTGTTATACAAAATACTCAATAACATTCAAACTACCACATGGCAAGGGAAACGAATGCAAGAGAGATGTATGTATGATAGCACCATGTATTTCTAATTTAATAAAAGCCTTTTTACTATTTCCAGCACTTTCCTTCTTTTTCTTTCTGTCGAATAACATTTGCAAGTTTCTTTATCTACTGTCTTTTCATTTCAAAGTCTTTTCTTCAAAGTTTTACATTTTACTGCTTTCTTTATATTTCGAGCACTCTATATTTCAGAGAACTTTTACGCTCTCAATACCTTTATTTTCAAGTATTATTCTTCAAACATGTACTTTCACTTAAAGTCATTTCTAGATTTCTTGCATTAAACGCTTTCTTCACATTTTAAACTTCCACATTCCAGAAACCTTTTGTGTTAAATGTTTTATGGGTCGAAACCAGTTACTTCATTTTCCATACAGTTTTATATGTCTTTTCAATCAGCATTACAATTAGCAATTATTCGTATAACTTAGTTTTCACATACATTTTGACCACATTTTTAAACTCTTAGAGAGAGGGATCGAAATAAACCAAACATTTGTACAATAGCACCCATGAATAATTGTTCGATTGTGAGAGTAACCTTAATATCCAAGGAGTCCTAGGATCAATCTAGTCGATCCTGTGAGTTACCAAAGAGATTGAGTAGCGTTAATAAAGATTATTCGATAGTTTGGAAGACTAGCGGTTGTTTACCAGAAATCACTGGAAACACATGGGAACATGGAGGTCAAATGTGGGTCAGTTTATTTTGGGCCCAGAAAGTTGCTATTCACACCCCTCCAAAATGCTAACAAACAGGCCTAATTTTCTTTTCCTTTTCTTTTATATTTTCTTTTATTTGATTTATTTAATTATTTTACTAACACAAAATTAATTCTTTTTTAATAAAATCATAAAATCAATTTTTCATCAAAAGTAGATTTAGGTTTTATTTTTATAAAACTTAATTTAATTAGTTAATTTAATTTTTTAGGTAACTTTAATTTTCTTTGTAAATAAATTAAAATCAATTAGAAGAATTAGGGTTTTTGTCTAATTTAATTTTTATTTCTCTTTTCTTAAAAAATCACAAAATACAAAATAGGTCAAATTTAATTAGTTTCATTCACTTTAATTTAATTAGTAATTAAGTTTGCACATATTTAATTCAAACCCTTATTTTCTTAAAATAATCAAAAACACCAAAAAATAATTTTTCTTTCAATTAGGTTAGACGGGGTCAAAACCCTGATTTCCTTTCGTTCTCTGTTCGTCGCACGTTTACTTATTTTTGTAATATTGATGTAACTGCTCATAGGATGTAATAGATTAATTAGGACTTTTTCCATTTATTTATCGTTTTAGCGGGGTTTTTTGGCTATGTAAATTAATACTCGAAGCCTTATAATAGCGTAGCTTTACTTGCCACATTTTTAAATTCCCGCAAATATAAACTGTTAGATGTATGATATTAGGGTTGCATGAAAAGAATGTATGTTAAATTTAAGATGGTTAGCAAACCCTAAATGTGCAAAGATAATAACTTGAAATTGAATCACTCGCACATGCGCACTCCTAGGGTATACTCTCACTTCGGTTGCCTTCGGTAAACGATCATTAAGTATAGGGTATTTTAGTGGTCACCCTCTTGTCTAAACAAAGATCAAAGTCCCGTTCGGAAAAGTTGCCTCGGAAAGGTTGCCTTGGATATGTTGCCTCGAATATTGATCTTAAGACATTAGAGTTATTACTAAGACGTCCTAACATTGCTTTAGTGATCGTACATCCCTTTCGAATTGACCCTTAAAACTCCAACGATGGTGCTACCTACTCACTAATAGTGGGATAGCATTGTCTAAAGGAAACAAGAACAGAAGCATTCTCTTTTTCGAGTAGGTAGATGTTAGTAGGTACTTGCTTAAAACAAACTTTTTCACACTTACACTCTTTTCAAACAAAGTTTTCAAAACAACTTCGTAACACTCTTGAAGACAGAAGCAAGGGTTAAATCGAAGTAAAAAACTTTTTCAAATCAAACACACACAAGCAATTTTGAAAATGATGAGCAAGTACCTAAGAGTCCGTAGAAAACTACGGATAGAAAGGGTGTTAATACCTTCCCTTTCTATAATCTACCCCCCGTACTCAAAATCTCGAAAAAGGAATCTTTTTGTGCTTTTGTCCTTTCCAGTTGGATAAAATAAAAGTCGGTGGCGACTCTTTCTTACCGCGACATTTTGCAAACACAAACCAACATTTCAACAGTCCGGTTCCGCCACTGTATCACACATATCATATACAACATAATCTCATTTATTTTTAGAACATCATCTCACCCTGCATTTCATGCATCACATATAACTAACCCTGATATCTTTCCAGGAAAAGAGGATTAGCTTCAACAAATTCAGCAGTTATGCAAGTCACATTTGTAGACGACTAACGGAAACTCAGTTCCCAAAACCAAACGGCTCAACTAATCTACACTATCGCTTCGAAGTAACCCTACTATCCAGGTTCCTTCTCACATCCCTATTATCCAGGCTTTCATTTCGAAGAAACCCTACAACCCAGGTTCCTTCTCACAGCCCTGCTATCCAGGCTTTCATTACGAAGAAACCTTACGACTCAAGTTCCTTCTCACAGCCCTACTATCCAGGCTTTCATATCAAAGAAACCCTACGACCCAGGTTCCTTCGAACAACCCTACTATCCAGGCTTTCATATCAAAGTAACCCTACTATCCAGGTTCCTTCTCACAGCCCTACTATGAAGGCTTTCATTTCGAAGTAACCCTACTATCCAGGTTCCTTCTCACATCCCTACTATCCAGGCTTTCATATTGAAGTAACTCTACTATCCAGGTTCCTTCTCACAGTCCTACTATCAGGCTTTCATATCGAAGAAACCCTACGACCCAGGTTCCTTCTCACAACCCTACTATCCAGGCTTTCATTTAGAAGAAACCCTACGACCCAGGTTCCTTCTCACAGCCTTACTATCCAGGCTTTCATTTCGAAGTAACCCTACTATCCAAGTTCCTTCTCATAGCCCTACTATCCAGGCTTTCATTTCGAAGAAGCCCTACGACCCAGGTTCCTTCTCACAGCCCTACTATACAGGCTTTCATTTCGAAGTAACCCTACTATCCAGGTTCCTTCTCACAACCCTACTAACCAGGATTTCATGTCTAAGTAACCCTACTATCCAGGTTCCTTCTCACAGCCCTACTATCCAGGCTTTCATTTCGAAGTAACCCTACTATCCAAGTTCCTTCTCACAACCCTATTATCCAGGCTTTCATTTCGAAGTAACCCTATTATCCAGGTTCCTTCTCACAGTCCTACTATCCAGGCTTTCACTTCGAAGTAACCCTACTATCCAGGTTCCTTCTCATAACCTTATCATCTAGGTTTCTTTTCTCTTACCTCCAGACAACAGTTTACAACACGGTAAAACCTAGACCTGACCAGTTTCGGTAAATTTCACCTTTCCCCAGTAAGTCGCATTGCAGCCTATACACTAACCAGATATACAGTTCACCTCCGGAGTTAATTCCCCAGTAGAGTAACAGACAAATGAAGCTCCTAAAATTCTATTTCTCCCAAGACAGATACCAATATTCCTCAGCAGATTCCTCCTCAACGACAGGAGCAGGGACTCTCATTGAAGGAATATCTCAGGAAATCAACATCCTCTAGATGGCATCTTTAAGCCAATCTCCGACGGTACTCCGTCACATCTTGGATGGCATCTTTAAGCCCATCTCCGACAATTCTCTAGCAACTTCCAAATGTCATCTATAAGCCCATTCCCGAAGTCACAAATCAAGTATCACTTCATGCGAGTGCAAATTTTTGGGCACTCTAGTGTTCAATCATCTTCCACCTTCAGATCACGAAAGGCAGACGAGCCAATCTACATCCTCAGGTTTAAGAAGATTGAACAGGGGAAGTTGTTGTACCACAAAATTTTCCCTCTCATTTTACGTAATACATACTCCTAGAGATCCTCAATTTGCTCAAGTTTTCCCAAGAGTTGACCAGACAAACTCTCTCCTAAGGCAGTGGGTCTCAAATTAGGGTATCCATTTTCATAAAGATAGGTGAACTCCAAAGAACTCATATGCTCTCCATGGTCCTAATATGTTCTCAAGACCCTCCATGTCAAATTTCAAGCACTGCACAAGAAGTTTGCTCAGTCAACTGCTCAGATGCTTGAGAATCGACTATATTAGGTCAAAAGTCAATTGTGGCTCACATACAGTCAAACTTCAAGATTTTTGGTCAACATCAACATTTTGAAGTGATATCCATCATTTTATGAAGGGTTGATCATGATTCTTCAAGGAATGCCCTAAATTCATCAAAACCCAAAAAGTTGCTAAATTAGGGTTTCTCAAGAAAAGTCAACCAAACTTTGACCAAGCATAACTTCCACATACTTTATCAGAAATTTTCCATACAAGGCTCATTTTGAATAGGGTGAAATTCCCTACAACTCATCTTCATCCAAAAAGTTCAAAATATGCACTCATAAAAAGATATGAATTTCTACATTATAGGTCCTTTTGAAAAGTCAACAAAAAACACCTTTTGGGTCAAAGCTTCTTACATGAACATGGAAGACCCAATTGAAATGAGACCAAAAGGGTTGCTTAGGGGACATCCTAAGTTTTCTAAAGAGTCTAAGAACACCTCTCTAGGGTTAAATTTGGAGGAGATATGCCTTGTCAAAGTTGACCTTTTTTGCAAAATTGCCAAAAGTCAAATATGCTCAAACGTGCATTTTTTACCAAATGGGCTTAGCATTTCATGATTGCACCTCACTTGTAGCATGGTCCACGACCCAAATGTTCACTCACATGTTATTTAATTCATTATTTATTTTATTTTGATTTTTTATTTATTAAAAATTGAATAAAATTAAATAATTGGTAAATCATATCAAAGATATGTTTTGATATGATTTTTGGACAGGATCTCAATCAAATTATGATGAGATATCAAGACCAAATTGAATCAAGCATGATTTGTAAAAAAATGGTATAATTTGGCTCAATTTAGAAAGTTTGCATATGGCTAAAGAACCAAATCAAATCTTCTCAAAACTTCAAGATTCAATCTGTTTTACAACCCTAATTCACTCAAGGGTATATAATGAACAAGAACAAAGCATAAAATAAGGTTGGGCAGTCGTGGAAATAGAGAACAAAACTCGATTTTTTTATCAAAATGTAAGGATCGAATTTCACTCCACAGGACCTTTCAGAGCAATTTAAGGCCAACAATATCTTCCTGGGCGTGCACTGAAGCTATCCCAATCATTTGCAAGCCATAACACGCGCAGAAACCTAAGCTACAGCTCTCACGGTTTGCTTATTTTTTCCAAATCGACTACTGAATTTCCTGTATCATTAGCATATTTAAGTTATATATTTGTGATCATTGACATGTTTGTAACCTGACTGGATGATTTAATTGAGTTTTTGACACCTATATATGCAACTGCCAATATTAGGGTTTTCATGTGCGTTTTAGGGGTTTGTCACACAGGTTAAATTGGGCCAAGAGAAGAACACCATGATGTTCACGAGATCAAGATGAATTGATCCATATAGTTGGAAGTAATTTATCATGTGTCTTGCGCATTTTGGAAATTTGCAGGGGCTATGGCTACGAACATGTGACTGTAGGTAAAGGGTTTTTATCTAAGGCGGCGAACAGAGGAAGAAGATGGTGGCGTGGCAGTCAACCATTGGATCATTCAAACTAGCGCGCGTTTTTATTCTGAGTCACTAATCCACTTATTTTTTCTATATTATATTTTGTTTCCATTGTTTGTACAACAAAGCAGATTGGTCCAGTGGTGAAGCGCGTTGGTGGGAAGCATAAGGACTTGGGTTCGATCCCAGGTCCAAGAAATTTTCATTGTTTTATCAATTTCTATTCACATATCTAGTGCATGAGTCCCTCAAGCGTCTATCATGTGCCATCAACATTCATCCATTGGATCATTATAGCATTAGATCCAATGCTTCCATCCATGAAGGACCATGGTGTGATCTCAAGGCAGCGCTACATGGAATCAAACGTAAGCTTGGGCCACCAACCTTGGGCCCAAGAGCAATTTCAGAATCACACCCCCCTTGGGATGTTCGGCAAGCAGGCCCATTCTCTTTTTTCTTATTCTTTTTATTTATTTCTTAATTATTTTTCTTTTTAAAATAACCTCAAAATAATTTCTTTTTATTATTAAATCAAAAAATCACAAAACACCAAAAATCATTTTTTTCATAAAATATTTATTTTCTTTAATTAATTAATTTAATTAGAAATTAGGTTAATTCAATTTTTTTTGCAAATAAAACCAATTAGAAATTAGGTTTTAATTTGTATATAATTTAATTGTTTTCTCAAATAAAAATGCACTAAAAAATATGTTTCTCTCAATTAGGGTTTTTAGGTTATTTTTAACCGTCCTCGTATTTAGTTCGCCGCGCGCATTTTAATTATTTTTTCATCATTTATGTAACTGCAAGTGGTTTGTAATAGCTTTAAAAATTAGGATTTTTATTTACTGTTTAATCCCCGATTTTTGGTTATGTAATTAATCCACCTCCCCGAAGCCTTGTAATAGCTAGGTTTATTTTCTTGCACTTTAAATTCCTGCAAATCTTTAAATGTCTAGATGCATGGCTAATACGATTGTATGGAAAGATTGTTTGAAAATTAAAACGATAGATCACCTAATGTGCAAAGACTAAATTAACTGAAAAAATTCACATGCACATATTCACTCCTAGGTTTTGCCTCACTTCGGATGCCTTCGGTAAAACAGTCATTAAGCATAGGAGATTTTAGTGGTTGCCCTCCAATCTAAAAGATCAAAATGACCCATTCGAATGTTGTCTCGGAAATGTTGCTTCGGAAAGATCTTAGGACCTTAGGGTAATTACTAAAGTTTCCTACCCATTGCTTTGGTAATTGTACTTGTCCCTTTCGAACGTCCCTTACAAACTCCAACAACGGGGCTACCTACTCCTTAATAGTAGGATAGCGCTGTCTAAAGGAAATGAGAACAAATAACCTTTTTCGAGTAGGTAGAATCTTAAGTACTTGCTCAACAAAACTTTTCACACAAACACTTTTCAAAACAATTTTTAAAACAACTTCGTCACATCCTTGAGGACTGATACAAGGGTTATCACGAAGCAAACCTTTTTTCAAAACAAGCACACACACAAGCAATTTCAAAATGAGCAATTACCTAAGAGCCCATGGAAAACCATGGATAGAAAGGGTGCTAACACCTTCCCTTTCTATAATCTACCCCCCGTACTCAGAAATATTCTCAAAAAAGGTTTTTTTTGTTCTTTTTCCTTTTCCTAATTGGATAAAATAAAATTTGGTGGCGACTCTTGCTTACCGCGACATTTTGCGAACAAAAAACGCAAAACACAAACCAGTATTAACAGTCGGTTCTGCCACCATATCACACTTCCGAATTAACCCATGCTTCAATTAGTATTTTTGAAGGGTTGTAACGTGGCTTGGTTCACGGTTTAAGAAACAAAAGATAAAGGCTCAAATTTTATTTGTACCCACCTGTTCTTCGTGATGTTCTTCAGTCCTAAACTCAATTAATTATACGTTTGAACTCCAATGACGTTTTGGTGATGGTTCAGACAAGTTAAGTTTGTCGGAAGGCAAACATTTTTTTGCAACATTTTTCATGTTGGTCGAGGATCTGTAGTGACCTCTTTTTTTGATTTTTTATCTCGGATTTTCGCCTGACTATTCTCATTTTGAGATTACGGTCAGCGGGATGCCCCGTTTTTTCTTAAGTCTCCTTCGTAGGTTTTGACTTAGTGGGCTTTTCTTTTTGAGAGATAATGATTGCCTATGTGATAGGGAACCATCACGTCTTTTGATTCCAGAGGAATGTTTTTGATGTCATTTGTTGTATTACAAAGTGAAAGTTTGCGAATGAACGCACATTTGAATTAACTGAGAGACTACCATGCCCCAGGTTTTGATTAAAGGTTTCAATTTGTGTAAAAAGAAACTTCTACTTCTTTTGCTCGAAGGGGTTGATTAGGGATTATCCTCCTTATAACTCCAGTGTTTAGGAATTGAAAGAACGCATGTACATCGTCAGTAAGGTCTGTCCAAAAGCATATTGTATGAGATCAAGGCATTGTTTTCGTCATCCTCCCTCTAAAGGTTTGCAACTTTTAAAACAAGAATTAAATATCACCAAAAGGGAGTAAAGAGCATAGTTTAAATAGAATTAAAATTAATGGATTAGTTCAAGACAAACATATGCGATGCATTAATGAAACAGAGTTTAACATTAATAAATAAGTGTTTGAACAAACAAAAGAGATTACAATTGAAAATTTAAAATGAACAGAACACTCTCAATGATTTGGAATAGGAGCAGTGATCACGTTAGGATCCCCTAGAGGGTCGAACTCACTCTCCTTGGCATCAATCATGTCTTGGATCTTGTTCTTCAGAGCCCAACAGTTGTTCATGTCGTGTCTAGGACTATCAGAATGGTATGCATACCTTTCATTGGGATGATAAGTAGGAGCAGAAGTATTGGGGTTCCGGAGAGGATCCTTTAACGTAATCAACTCTGCTTTCAACATGTGTTGTAGCGCTTGAGCCGGTGGCATGTTGATCTTAGTGAATTGTCTTTTAGGAGCGACCTCCTTACGTTGATGCCTATGTTGTCGTTGTTGCACCGATGCAAGATTAGAGATCAGAACTTCCCCCACGTGCTGGTCGTGGTTTCCCTGGTTACGGCCTTTTTGGTTGTATGCAGCATCAGACTCTTTCTTCCCAATGAGAGGTTGTTTCCCCATACTCGAGGATTCACCCCATTGGATTTTACCGCTTTTGATGTCAGCTTCAACTCTTTCGCCCGTTAGTATTATTTCGGTGAACCCGGTGTGATACGGTGGCAGAACCGACTGTTTTGAAATACTGGTTTTCATTTTGCGTTTTTTGTTTGCAAAATGTCGCGGTAAGTAAGAGTCGCCACCGACTTTTATTTCATCCAATCGAAGAGGAAAAAAGTACAGAAAAAAATCCTTTTTCGAGATGTTTCTGAGTACGGGGGGTAGATTATAGAAAGGTAAGGTGTTAGCACCCCTTCTATCCATGGTTTTCCATGGGCTCTTAGGTACTTGCTCATCTTTTTAAAATTGGTCGTGTATGTGCTTTGTTTTAAAAAAGTTTTGACTTCGTGATAATCGTTGTATCAGTCCTCAAAGGTGTGACGAAGTTGTTTTGAAAATTTTTTTGAAGAGTGTAAGTGTGAAAAGTTTGATTTTGAGCAAGTACCTACTAGCATCTACCTACTCGAAAAAAGATCGTTTCTATTCTCGTTTCCTTTAGACAGAGCTATCCCACCATTGAGAAATAGGTAGCACCGTCGTTGGATTTGTAAGGGTCAATTCGTAAGGGATGTACGATCATTAAAGCAATGTTAGGACGTCTTGGTAATAACCCTAAAGTCTTAAGATCATATTTGAGGCAACATTTCCGAGGCGACGTTTCTGAGGCAACATTTCCAAACGGGACTTTTGATCTTCAGTTATTATCTTTGCACATTAGGGTTTTCTAGCCGTATTAAATTATCATACAATCTTGTCATACAATCCTACTAACATACATCTAAACAGTTAATATTTGCGAGAATTAAAATGCGGGAAAATAAACCTACGATAAATAAAGAAAGTCCTAGATTAAACTATTACATATCGTGGACAGTTACATCAATATTGCAAAAATAATAAATACACGCGATGAATCGAATGCAAAATAATTAGGGTTTTGACCCCAACTATACCTAATTGTAATTTAAAGGGAAAGTTATTTTTTGTCGTTTTTGATTATTTGAGAAAATAAATCTTAATTGAATAATAACAAAAACTTAATTACTAATTAATTTTAATTAAGAAAAATGATTAAATTAACCTATTTTTATATTTTTATTTTGAGAAAGAAATAAATATTGAATCAAGAGTCTAACCCTAATTTTTCTAATTGGTTTTAATTATATAAAAAGGTTAGAATTTCCCTAAATTAAATTAAACTAAATTAAATTTGATACAAAAAAACTATTTCTAATTTTCTATGGTTTTTGATTTTATGATTTTACCTATAAAAAATGATTAATGGTGTTAATTAAAGTAATTAATTAAAAATATTAAAAGAATTAAAATAAAAACAAAGAGAAAATAAAAAGAGTGAAGAGATGGGCCTGGATGTTGTTGCTAAACAGGGGGTATAGAGCTTAATTTCTGGGCCCAAATGCTGATGGCCCAAACCTTTCGTGTGATCCTATGCACTGATCTTCTGATGGTCCATGGTACACCTGCGTGTATGAGACGTTGGATCTGAATCAGGAACAATTTACTGGTTGGATCTCATAAGCGCATGGTATAGACCTGAGCTTGAGGCGCATGGAATCTACGTGAGATAAGTTAGAAAATGTGAAAATGTTTGGACCTGGGATCGAACCCAAGTCTTTCCTCTCACATACTTCCATCTGGACCATCTGCGCTAGCTATTGAATCATGAGTATAATTACATAAATAAAACATATAGGAAACAAAGCTACTAAGTCTAGCCAGCAAAATTAATTGAGTCAGCAATTTGAAGGGCTAATCAAAATGCGGGAAAAGGCCACGCATACGTACACCAGAGTCAGCCAGAGTCAACGACGCTGGAGCTGTGCTCCGGTCGTCTTCTCCGGTAGGGGAGATTCTTGAACCCTGCGAAAACAGCAAAAACAAACCATACGAAATAACCAGGTCCAATAATTAGGGAATAGGGATCATCATGATGGTATTTTCATGGTTTAATACTGCCTTCTTTCATCAAGACGAAGCTTCAATCGATATGAGCCCTAACAATGGTTATTTATGTTTTGGCCCCTAGAAATATCAAATGATGGTCCATTCCTGTTCTAAACATTCACTTGAACTCAATGGCATGGTTAGTATGAATTGAATCAAGTTATAAACGAAAGTATGATCTATAAAAATTTTGCAAGGTATGTGTTCATGTATGTACAGTCTCAGCATGCATGGCTATGTAAAAAGGGTGTGTTTACACCTTGTCTTACCTGTGGATCATAACGCAGCGAATGAAAGGTCTCGTAGACGGCTGACACTTTGAATTCGATCTTGATCCACTTATTTGAAATTTTGAAAGAAATCTACCCTTGGGGGGCTGCTGCTGAAACGTGCTCGGGTTTTGGGATGGCTTTCTTTATATATGGAGGGCGAATTAGGGTCATAATAACCACCCAATATCTCTCCAATAAGAAGAGAATAATCTTGTTTCTTAAAAAAGCCAAAGTTTCCAAAAGTGATAAAAGATCTAATTTGTGCTTGTTTTGATGCCTTGCACGATTTGGTCTTGTCTCCAGCTGTATAATGAATTTAATCATGCATAAAATCTTAAGGTTTTATTGATTTTTGATATTTTCATTATTTTATATTGATTTTATTTGATTTAAATGATATAAAATAAAAATAAATAACAAAAATAAAAGAATGACAAGTGGAAGGGCTCATGGGTCGTGGGTCACATTACAAACTCAGTGCAAGCATAAAAAGTTGGGCCCATTTAGCAAAAAATGCAATTTTGGACACATTTGACTTTTGGCAATTTTGCAAAAAGGGTCAACTTGGCCAGTGCATAACTCTCTCAATTTTGACCCTAGAGAGGTGTTCTTGGACTTTTTAAAAAGCTTAAGATGTCCTCTAAGCAACCTTTTTGGTATCATCTCAATTGAGTTTTCCATGTTCATGTAGGAAGCCTTGACCCAAAAGGTGTTTTTGTTGACTTTTCAAAATGATCTATAATGTCCAAATTCATATCTATTTGTGAGTGTGTATATTTTGAACTTGGGAACTGAAGATGAATTGTAGGTAATTTCATCCTCTTCAAAATGAGCTTTGGATGGGTCATTTTTGATAAAGTATGAGAAAGTTATGCTTGGTCAAAGTTGAGTTGAATTTTCCTGCAAAACCCTAATTTAGCAACTTTTGGGTTTTGATGAATTGTGAGCAATCCTCGAGGAATAATGATCAACCCTTGATCAAATGATGATCAATACTTCAAAATGAGGATGTTGACCAAAAATCTTGAAGTTTGACTGTGTGTAGGCCACCGTTGACTTTTGACCTAACACAGTTGATTTTTAGGCATTTAAACAATTGACTGAGCAAACTTCTTCTGCAAAGCTTGAAACTTGACTTGGATGATCTTGGGAACATATTAGGACAATGGTGAGCATTTGGGATCCTTTGGGCATAGGCATCTTGATGCAAAATGAAACCCTAATTTGAGATAGACTGCCTTATGAGAGAGTTTGTCTGGTCAACTCTTGAACTTCCTTGAACAATTTAGGGACCTCACTTGCCATGTGTTGAGAAATATGGGAGGGCAAATTTTGGGGTACAACACCCGGCTAAGGAGCTTCCGATTAGGTAATTGAAGAAATGTCCCGTCAAAGTTCCCATAAATATGTCAATAAGCTCTCTGTCAGTTAAGGGTGGCTGCACCCTGCTAGCCAAGTCTCTCCACTTTTGGGAATATTCTTTGAAGCCCTCGTTGGAACGTGTGATACGGTGGGAGAACTGACTTGAGGTTTTGCTTTTGTGTTTGCAAATGTTTCGGTTTAGCAAGATTCGCCACCGACTTTTTATTTTATCCAAAGGAAAGGTCAAAAAGCACAGGAAAGACCTTTGAGATGTTTTCTTGGGTTCGGGGGGTAGATTATGAAAAGGGAAGGTGCAAGCACACTTTTCATCCATGGTTATCCATGGGCTCTTAGTTACTTGTTTAGATCACTTGCTTTTGCTTTTCAATTGTTTGAAATGGTGCTTTGTGTATGGTTTTGAAAGTATTTCAAAAAGAGGCCATCATTGTGGCAACCTTTGTAATGATTCTTGTTTGAATGTATACAAATGTGTTTGTCTTTTGAAAAGATGTTTCAATGTTTGAAAGTTTGAAGGTTTGAAAGTTTGTTTTGGGAAATGTTTTTGAAATTGTGTTGTGATGTGTTTTTGAAAATAGCAAGGATGTTTGCAAGTTTTGTTCAAGTAACTAAGAGTTGTCTACCTTATCTACTCAAAGATCTTTCCTACACATTTTTAACCCTTTTACATTGTTTTTTTACCATTGTATTTGGTAAACAACCTTGTATTTGGATGTTAAACGGGACAGGCGCGGGCCATCGTATGACCATGATAGCAATGGTGCTAAGCATCTTCAGCAATTTTTTGAGGGACTAGACCATTTGTTTAGGCAACCAAGATAGCGTCATCGAGGGAATATGATCTTTTGTTTTGTTTTTGTTTTGCCAAGATACTCAACATGCATACCATGGCCATTTGAAAGGCAACAAGTGGATGAAACCCTAGGGGTGCATGTGTGCATTGTGTTGTCAATTTACATGCTTTTATATCTTGTATTAGGTCTAGCTATTTGTTTTGATTTTGGATATTGCATACAAACCCTAATCTCTATCATGGCATATTTGAAATCAATAAATGCGTAAAAGTAATCTAAGCTATTACAATATTGATATGGGGAGGGGGTACAATTTTGAATAGGGGATATTTGCAATAAATTGAAACCCTAAAATTATTACAACCAAATTGAATTAATTGTGCAAATAAATAAATAGGCAAATATTTAAATGGACAATTAAATAAATATGCAATATATTGTAAATATGCAAAAAAAATGTTTTTTGTATTATTTTTATATATGTAAAAATAAATTATTTAATGCATTAAAAATAATAAAATAAAAGATTATTTTTATTAAGGGTGGAAACCCTAATTTGTTTTAAGAAAATATATATATATATATATATATATATATATATATATATATATATATATATATATATATATATATATATATATATATATATATATATATATATATATATATATATATATATATATATATATATATATATATATATATATATATATATATATATATATATATATATATATATATATATATATATATATATATATATATATATATATATATATATATATATATATATATATATATATATATATATATATATATATATATATATATATATATATATTATGTATTATTTGTTTATGTACAATAAAAATAAAAATATATACAAATGTCAAAAAACAAAAATATGTTAGGAAAAATATTATTTAAGTATATAAATAATAAAAATAAAAATATAATATTTTCTGTATTATTTACAAGTTTTTATTAAAGAAAATAAAAGTATATACTATTTAATAATTATTTCTATGTCTAAAAAATAATAAAAATAATAAAATAAAATGTGAAAATTAAATAAAATATTTTTGGTAATTTTTAAAGTTTAGAAAAATAAAATAAAGTCAGAAATAAAAAAAATGAAAAATATAAAAACTAAAATCAAATGGGCCAAGGGGGTGTGAGAAGTAAATCAGTGGTGCAAAAAGCATGGAACAACACAGGCCCAGCCCACTTGCTTCATCTTCAACCTTGTGACAAACAAAAACGCGCGCCTGTATGTTCAAACTGGAAATCCTGCATACGTGCTCTAAAGCAAAAACTCACAACACAAAAGTTATAGCATTTTTCATCACGATTCCAACCATATAAAGAACTTAATCTAACTCTCAAAGACCAGAGAGAATTTCTCTGGCCCTAATTTCTAACCTAACTTTTTCAGGAAGTTCATCAATCAAATTCTCTCAACACAGTTAACTTAAATGAAATCTATGCATATGTACAACTTAAGGGCAATGAGTACTACATTTTTTATTCACAAACCTAAGCCTAATGATTCCTAAATAGAGAGATAGAAAGTTGGAAAATACCTGCTTCAGTTGAACTCAGGTATGGCAATGTGGAGGTTTTCAATAAGGCCTGAGATGCTTGGGAGCTTGCTTGAACTTCCTTGGACCTTCCCCAATGCTTAGTTTTCTTTGAGCTTGCTTGAATAAGCCTGTAGAAGTCAGCCTGCACAAGCAGAATTTAAAAATGGTGAAGCTTGTAAATGGAGTTACAGTCACTGGCCAATGGTTGGGAGAGCTTAGATGGGTTGTATGGAGTATGTTGGAAGAGGTTTGGGACAAAACGCACGAGTGGTTTGTGAGATGGAGGTGCAACTGCAGAAGCTGCCCTATTTTGCAAGAAGATGGTGTTTTGGAAGGCTTGAGAAGTGGATAGCTCATGCTTCTGACTTAAGGCAATATGCAAAACTTGTTTTGAATGGTTGCAAGAGTTGGTTTTATCAGATACAAGAGTTCTCTTTGTTTTTGCAAGTTGACTTGGCTTTTAAGAAAAGTGGGAAATGACACAAGGCAGACCTGTATAGGCTAGCTTCAAGCATGCACAATATTGTTGTACCTTTTCCTAAGTTTATGGAACTTGTTTGCTGCAAAGAGAGGGGTTCAAGGCTCAAGGGAAACAAGTTGACATAAAGTTGTGCTTTATGAAAATAGCATTGTTGCCTTTTTGCCAAAAATGGATTAAACCCTTGTGTAAACTTCCATTGATCAGAATAATGCCTTAAACCATTGAGTTTGCATTCAATTTTTTAGTGTGGAAGGGTTTAAAGATTTGTGATCAAGTACAAGTAAGGCTGGATAGAATTTGCAATTTGTAGCAACATGAAAAATGCCATGGATCAAAGTAACTTTTTTCCAAATTCAAACTTTCGATTCTCCCTAACCATAAATGATTTTGGAGAGCTCTTTGACATTTTGGAAAGCTTGTAACATGATCTACAATCCATCTTTGAAATTCATTTTGAAATTCCAATTTGAACTAGGTGAAAAATTGCCATGAAGATAGGTCAAAATCCTGCCTAAACTAGGGCAAAATTTCACTAAGTTAGAAAGTTTTTGGACCCTTGTTCATAAAATCATAACTTGATATCCAAGCATCTTTTAGGAAAACTTTTTGAATAAAAGTTGTATATTTTGTGGAGGACTACAACTTTCATGTTGGAAGTTTTGTTTGAATCCAATTGCATCATGGTGAAAATGTTGGAAGAAGTTGGGAATAAATAAGAAAATTTCATAACTTAGAAAAATTCTAAGTTATGAAATTTTTCAATCTTAAACCCTAATTTGCAAAATTAGGTTTCTTGATGAACAAGTTTCATGTTTTGACACATCTTGATGAAAAATGACCCTTGGCACTTGATTTTGACCAAAAAGTCAAAGTTTGACTTTTCAATGTACAGTTGATTTTTGATCAGTTGACTGGAAAATTCATCTGTCAATCCAGTGCCTTTGAGATTTTTTGAACCTTGTGATTAGGTCAAGATGATGCCATTAAGTCCTTGAAACCATGCTTGAACCCAATTTGGCATTGGCTAGGTTAAAAATCAGAAATTGCCCTTCTGTAGTCAAAACCCTAAAAATGACCATTTTGCCCTTTTGATGATCTGATCAAATTTCTTGAGGAGTTATGGTCCAAACTTGATAAAATGGTCCATATGAGTCTATAATGTTGATGTGGATCAAAAATTATGAGTTTTGACTGTAAATTGGTCACAGTTGACTTTTTCCCCAACACAGCTGATTTCTAGGTCAATTGTCCAATTGACTGGGCAAAAATTTGATTCAAGGATTGAAACTTGGTATGAACAATCTTATAGGTCCAACATGAAGTATGAAAGTCAATTTGAGCATTGGAAGTCCAAAAATCCCTGTGCAAACTCAAACCCTAATTTCAGGTCGGCAGTGCAAGGAGATGTCTTGAGCAGAGCAAACCCTAATTCTGTCTGGAATCCAAAGAGTCTTGGGAGGGGAAATCTTGATAAAATGAGAGGGAAAATTTTGGGTTACAACAGCTTCCCCTGTTCAATCTTCTTGAACCTGAAGAGTTAGATTTGCGAGCTTGTCTTTCGTGACTCGAAGGTAAAAGAGGATTGGACACTAGAGTGCCCGTAAATTTGCACTCGTCAAGACGTGGTTGAAGGAATGGGCTTAAAGATGCCATTTGGTGATGATAGAATCTTGATGGAGATGGGCTTAAATATTCCATCCAAGAAGTGTCAATCGCATAAGAGATTCCTTTGCGATAACTCGTATACCTGTTGCTGAGGAGGATCATGTCGGGGAATCTGGTCTCTGTCGTGGTAGAAATATAATTTTAGGAGCTTCATTCATCCGTTATTCTACTGGGAAATCATCTCTTGGTTTGAAGAGGTGAAAATGCACTGCCATCTGGTCGTGCTCCAGGCTCTTCAGTGACTTTCTGGGGGATGAGATTAGACTTGCTATCTGGTCGTTCTCCAGGCTTCGCAATTTCTCAATTCTTATCTGGTCATGCTCCAGGCTTTAGAAGGAATTAAGCTGTTATCTGGTCGCCTCCGGGCTTCAACTTGAATTTAAGGCATACTAATATCTGGTCGACTCCAAACTTCTTAGTAATTACCCAAGTAAACTGCTATTTGGTCAAAATCCAAGCTTCACAGTGCACCTCACTGTTATCTGGTCAAAATCCAGGCTTCACAGTCTTGTATTGCTATCTGGTCAAAATCCAGGCTTCACGATACCTTAGATCCTATCTGGTCAACATCCAGGTTTCAGAAGGAAATCAAATGGTTATATGGTCGCCTCCGGGCTTCCTTTTGATTTTGGGGCCTACTAATATCCGGTTGAATCCGGGCTTTAAAGCAATTGGCCGAGTAAACTATTATTTGGTCAAAATCTAAGCTTCACAGTGTACCTTACTGTTATCTGGTCAAAATCCAGGCTTCACAATCTTGTATTGCTATCTGGTCAAAATCCAGGGTTCACAAAAACTCGCTGGGGATTCAACCATTTTTCGGTCGATCTCTGGGCTTCAGTATGATCAAGATATTATCCGGTCGAATCTGGGATTCATAATTTTGAACTGGAACAGGAATCTGAGCATTGATTTGAATAAACAATAGAATAGCATTTGTATCTGGAGCATCTCTAAGTTGTATTTGAGCTTTGAATATTTGTTAAAGATAGCTGCTAGTTTTATCCTGAAAAGGGCAAAATGTTAGTTGAAACACAAAGTTATGTTGCATGAAATGCATGATGCAATATATGTGTTTTATCAATGTTTATGATTTATGAATGTAATGTATGCGTATGTAAGTTGATTAGTTGTCTTGTTGAGGAAAATAAATCCTTGATAACCGGAGATGATAAAATTTTTGACTGCTGTCGGGGAAGATAAATCCCTGACTGCTCGCGGGGATTATTAAAACTTTGAGAACTTCTGTGGGAATGTAAGAATCCTTCACGACTTTCCTGGGGATATAGGGATCCTTCAAGTCCTTTAAAGTTGGAACATGATAGACATTCCGTTGTAAGAACAAAGTCGAGTGCTGCTTGAGAAACCTGCTTGGGGAGTCCCGAGAAACTTGATGACTGTGGCTGGGGATTGAGAATCTTCAATCTGTTGGGAAATAACTCTGTGGGGAGAAAGTTTATTCTGCTGAAGATTTTTCAAGAGCTTGGGTTGTATGTCAATCTACTGAGGAATTATTCGAAGTTGTCGTCTGGTTAGCTGTCAGGATCTAAGATAACTTGCAGGGGAATCTTCTGGTTTTAAGACAACTCTCTGGGGAACTGGAGGAAACTGGATGGTCTTCCACTGGGGTTTAAGGGTTGAAGTTTTAGACTTCGTTGGGGAAGAAAGTTTCATCTTCGCTGAAGGTCTGTAGTTCAAAGTTTTTTGGCTCCACTGGGGATTTGGAGTTTGGAAACTTAGTTCTGGTGGGGATTTTGAATTTTAACTCCGCGGGGGGCATTAATTTCAAGGTTTTGGCTCCACTGGGGACCTCGATGATGTACTGCAGGGGATTTCACTTGGAATAGCCTAAAGACGTTTTCCTATCCTTTCAACCTATCAGTAATTATTCTTTCACATTTCGTTTTATTTGTAAACAGTGATTATATTCAAATGCATATGCTTATTTAATAAATCATTGGACGTTTTCAAATAAAACACAAGTGTAAAAAAGAAAGAAAAGGCAAATAATTTTCTGCATTTTGAAGTATCTTTGTATTAACTTTGTGTAAGTATTTTGTACAAAGGAGACATACATCATAGTAAGAGAATGTTGTCATAAAAAATGAGAAAATTTTATACAAATAAAGGTGGCTATGTGTAAAAATTCCATGGGGTTCCCATTCTGATATAGCCTTCGTAACTCTGGACATCTTGTCCATTTGTTGCTTTGTCCAACGATGATTGAGTTGATCAGAAGCCTGGAGCTTATCTGTGAAGAGATTGTCCTTAAAGTGATCCGATGAGACATAGTCATACGCTTTAATTCCCTAACTTTTAACTGGACCGCCCTTTCGGGTTTTCAGTCCACTGGGAAACCCTTTTTTGCCCAAGTCGCCCTTTTGGATTTTCAACTTGCCGGGTGTACAAATTTTTTTTATATATCCCTAATTTTTGCCTGAACCGCCCTTTCGGGTTTTTGATTCACCGGGATGCCCATTTTTGCCCAAGTCGCCCTTTCGGGTTTTCAACTTGTCGGGTCATTTATGCATAGTATCTTTTGACTATGTCTGCGTTCGCAGGGTGCGGCAGGTCATCACCGTCCATGGTGGTCAGGATCATTGCCCCACCAGAAAAGATTTTTTTGATCACAAATGGTCCTTCGTAAGTAAGAGTCCATTTGCTCCTGGGATCACTTTGCGGCAAGATGATCCGCTTGATTACAAGGTCCCCGACTTGATATACCTGGCGTCTGACTTTCTTGTTGAATGCCTTGATCATTCGTTTCTGATACGCCTGACCTGGAAAACAGCAGTAAGTCGCTTTTCGTCAATCAAGTTAAGTTGATCAAGTCGGGTCTGAATCCATTCGTCTTCACTCAAACCAGAATCTTTCATGATTCTTAAGGAGGGAATCTGAACCTTGATGGGTAAGACAGCTTCCATGTCGTATACCAAAGAATAGGGTGTTGCCCCAGTTGATGTTCATGTCGTGGTACGGTACCCGTGTAGAGCAAACTGTAACATATCATGCCAATCTTTTTAGGTGACTGTCATATTTTGAATGATCTTCTTGATATTTTTGTTCGCAGCTTCGACATCATCGTTCATCTTAGGCCGATAGGGAGATGAATTGTGATGTTGAATATTGAACTGCTCGCATAGAGCGGTGATCATAGTATTGTTCAAATTTGTACCGTTGTCAGTGATGATCTTGTCGGGGATACCATACCGGAAAATGAGGTTCTGCTTGATGAAGCGGGCAACCACATTCTTTGTAACGGAGGCGAAGGAAGCTGCTTCGACCCACTTGGTAAAGTAATCAATGGCCACCAGGATGAAACGGTGTCCATTGGATGTTGTAGGCTTGATCTCTCCAATCATGTCGATTCCCCACATTGCGAATGTCCAAGGAGTTGTTAGGACATTGAGAGGAACTGGAGGTATGTGTACCTTGTCAGCATAGATTTGACATTTATGACAAGTACGGGAATGTTGATGGCAGTCAGCTTCCATGGTAGACCAGTAGTAGCCTGCCCGTAGAATCTTCTTAGCCATCGTATGACCGCTTGAGTGGGTACCAAATGTACCATTGTGCAATTCGGCCATGATCTGCTCAGCTTCAACCTTGTCCACACAACGGAGCAGAACGCAATCATGATTGCGCTTGTATAGGATACCATTACTTAGGAAGAACTTTACCGTCAACCTCCTTAAGAACTTTTTGTCGTTGACTGAAGCTCCTTCAGGGTATTCTTGTGCTTCGAGATACCTTTTGACGTCATGAAACTAAGGTCGGTCCACTACTTCTTCGGTATTAATCTCGTGACAATGTGCAGGTTTGTCCATCCGTTCGATGGTGATTTGGGGAGCCTCATTATCCCAGTTAAGTTTAAACACGGAGGACATTGTAGCTAGCGCATCTGCTAGCTAATTCTCTTCTCGCGGGAAGTGCTCGAAGGTAATCTGCTCGAAATGTGGTAACAATGTCAAGACATATTATTTGTAAGGGATGAGGTTCGGATGTTTAGTATCCCACTCTCCTCTGATCTGACTGATGACCAAAGTTGAGTCCCAAAATTCAATCAAATATTTGATTCCCAAGTCAATAGCGGCCTTGAGACCAAAGATACAAGCTTCATACTCGGCCATGTTGTTGGTGCAGCTGAAGTAGAGTCTAGCTGTGAAAGGTGTATGGCAACCTTGTGGAGAAATGAGCACACCACCGATACCATTCCCAAGTGCGTTGGAGGCACCGTCAAAGTACAGGGTCCATCGGGATCCTTGTTCAGGTCCGTCATACGGTCTATTTTCTTCAATGTTGCTCAAAGTCATGATATCCTCATCGGGGAAGTCGAACCTCATGGATTGGTAATCTTCGACAGCTTGATGAGCCAGATGATCGGCTAGTACACTCCCATTTATAGCTTTTTGGGTCGTGTATTGTATATCATATTTGGCGAGGGTCATCTGCCATCTAGCGATTCTTCCGGATAGAGCAAGCTTTTCGAAGATGTACTTGATCGGATCATTTTAGAGATCAGTAAAATGGTATGTGTCAACATATACTGCCTTAGCCGGCGAGCAGCCCATACCAAAGCGCAGCAAGTTTTCTCGAGCAGTGAGTAGCGAGTCTCATAGTCGGTAAAATTTTTGCTAAGGTAATAAATGGCATGCTCTTTTCGACCAGACTCGTCATGTTGGCCCAATACGCACCCCATTGAATTCTCCAGAACGGTCAGATACATGATTAATGGCCTTCCTTCAACGGGTGGAATCAAGATAGGAGGTTCCAACAAATACTCCTTGATTTTATCGAAAGCAACTTGATAGTCATCATTCCATTTAACCACCTGGTCTTTCTTCAACAGCTTGAAGATCGGCTCACAGGTAGATGTTAGGTGAGAAATGAACCTTGCAATGT